>QEPC01004065.1:147545-171331 GCA_003113815.1 Sphenodon punctatus | reverse complement strand
GCGGCGCCCGCGCTTGTTTCCAAAAAAGCCGGCAGCCCATTCCACACGAGACGCTGCCGCCGAATACGCGCATGCGCGGCCGACGCGCATCCATTTCCGTGCGCGAACTGACCGGGTCGGCGATCGAGGCTGGTCAGACGCGGCCGGAAATGGATGCGCGTCGGGCCGCACATGCGCGTATTCGGCGGCAGCGTCTCGTGTGGAATGGGCTGCCGGCTTTTTTGGAAACAAGCGCGGGCGCCGCCGCGCTCGTCTAAAAACGGCCTAAATTTTAGAACAGCAGTTGTGTGAATTAGTATATTTCCGCCCCATCCCTTAAGCCCCGCCCATCCCTAAAGCCCCGCCCACTTTGGGTTCTGGGAGCGCGCATGCGTGAGGCTAACTGTGCACATACTTCACACCCCTCCACTGAGGGGGGGGGAGGGAGGGGGGCGCCAAATTTTGTCTTCGCCTAGAGCGGCAAAATGTCTTGGGATGGCCCTGACCCTGATCCAATTCACAGCAGAGGTTGTCTATTTCCCAGTGATCATTTCCTAACAGTGCTCAGCAACTTCAAAGGGGCCCCCTGCTGGGGTCATGGTCCGGGTGCATCTGAGCCCCTTTGCACCATTGTCCCTATGCCACTGTTTAATAAGCGTGATGCTCCCTGGTGTGGTCCACTGTGGGTCACCTGGGCAAGAGCCTTACCCACGTGTCTGTTAACAGGCTGCCAGATGTGGGCTGCTACAGCCCCTGTCCGGGTAGGCAGCTGCCCAGAAATTGTGGGTCCAGGCCCACAGTCCAGGCACAAGGGTCACCCAGGCAGACCATAAAGGGCCCTACCAGGCAAGTGCGAGTGTTAGCACTGCCATCCCAGCCCTGGTGCACCATGGCTGCCCATCATGGTAGGGGGTCAACCTCAGTGCAGGGTCGGGGTCAGTTAGCCTCACATCTCTTCCACCCCTCTCCCTGGCCCAGTCAATCAGTGGGAATGTTTATTCAGCTCCTTGACCTGACGTGGCTGGGGATAGTCCCCCCCCCCATCTCCGGTAGACAGCCTAGCAAAATGGGTTCAAGGCCTCTGGGAGCTGATGCTTTATGGTGCCACAAAATTTCTTAGAGCTGATGACATGACAGCAATAGCTGGAGAGAGTACTACTACCCAGTACCCTTTGGGTAAGGCTAAACTGGATCAATCCTTTCATCTTTGCAGAGATGTTCCATGGTTTTGGAATTCTGTGTGAAGTTACAAATGCAGGGCGCTGCCATCTTGCACTTGTGCAAAATGGTGACACCCTATGTACACACGGTACAGGGTGTAGCCAATCCATATCTTCTCCAGCAAAATGCAGACTGGATCACAGTATGGTCTGTGTTTCATCGGATTGGATCAGATCCATCAAAGACAGACTTCCTCACCGAAGTTTCATTTCAGCCCTATCCTTGACAAGCTACTTTCGAGTTTCCTAAGCTGCTGCTGCTGGTGCTACTATGTTAGGAGGCTCAGCCTGCAAGAGCCAAGGAAACCAAAACATTCCTATTCTTTTTCACATTGATTGTTCCCCCATCCCAATATTTGTTTTGGAAAGGGCTTAGCTCCCCAGAGCCTGTGGCTGGCAGAGCCTCCAGCAGGAAAGCTGCCTGCAAAGCTGGGGCCGAAGATGGAACCACTTCAAACTCTACATTTGTTCTTGTTTAAGGAAAAACAGCATATGGCCCTGCTGTTCCTCATTAGTGCAGCTGGCTCCAGACAAACAGGGCTGACACCATCCTGGGCTGGAAGGGTTTGGGCCTCCAACCTCTGGAACTCCCATGGGTCCACAAAAGGCTGGGCTCACCTCCCTATGTTACAGGTATGGGCATCTCTTCAATCCCTAGTAGGGTGACCATACCGCTCCTTTAAAAGAGGACACTTATGGAAAATACATGGTGCAGGGCTGCATTGGTTCCAGTGTAGTCCTGTACCATGTAATTTTCATAAGCATCCTTTTTTAAAGGGGAGGTACGGTCACCCTAATCCCTGGGGAACTTGCCACCCATGTTGGTGCTATATCATACCTCCCAACAGAAGGGACAGTCCCTCTTTGGAGGTTGAATCCCACTGCCTCGCTTTCAAAGTCCCTCTTTCAGGAGACAGAGACAAAAATTCAGGAATTCAAGCCTCAGGCCACTTTTAGACGAGACACATTTGCGCATGATTGTTTAAAAATGTGCTTGTTTTAATGCTCGTTTAAACACCTAAACCGTTTTAAATGTGTATTTGCCGTGAACGTGTAAAAGCCCAAACCATTTGAATGTGGTTTTGTCCGATTCCAAACCGGTGTTGAGCCCCTTTGATGATCAGGAGATGCCAAAATCAGTTTTTTAAAAATGCGCATTATTTAAATGCGCATTTACAAAACCACATTAAAAGTGTCTCGTCTAAAGGCGCCCTCAGACACCTCTTTCCTGGTTGCCTCCCAGGAAATTCACTTGAGTGGACAATGGGGAGTTGATGGATTGAGAAGAAACGTGGGATGATAAGCAGGAGAGCTTCAGTCCCTCTTTGTGGACTTGGAATGCTGGGAGAAGCGTGTGTGAGTGCACATAAGCGGGGAACTTATTGGCAAAGGCGGTGGGGCCTATCCCTGTTTGGGCCACTTGCAGGGGGAGATTTAGGGGCAGGCAACATAGGCAGCTGCCTAGGGAAGCAGATTTTTTGGGGGGCCAGCAGATTGGGGACTTCTGTTCTCATCCTGCGCCCACCTAGTTACAGCACCCCCTCTTCCCAACGCTGCCAAAACTGCACTGCCTCACACACACTGCCCACAGCCTGGAGATGCCCCGTCCATCCCCACCCGGAGAAGCCCTGGTCCGCACCAAGCCCCCCCACAAATGCGCTCTGTGGTGGTGCCAAGCATGGAGTAAGAGAGGCTGCTTTTGTGTTGGACACCACCATTGTTTCCCTCCCTGCCTCAGACGGCAGCCCACGCACACATCAGAGCTCTGGGGGGCGGGGGGGAGCAGTTTGAGTTACCTAGGGGTGCTATAATCCTAAGCCTGTTTTTATATATAACACAATGCTTGCAGATTTAAATAATCCATTTTTAGAAAACTCGTGTGGGTGGCATTTAGACGCACCTCCGCCAGGCTGCTCCCAGTGCTCTTTTATTCTATTGTCTAGAATTCCCATACATTACTCGAATAATCGAATAATTTATTACGGCATTGACTTTCATCATAGCCAAAGACAGACAAAAAAATGTATATACATGAAATAGAAAATTACAAAAGTTATAATAAAATCCCGGTCCATTTACAAGGAATAATTAAAAAAGAAAATCAACCATAAGGTTAAGCAAATGTAAGAATACAATACTCAATATCAATCCAGGAGTCTATAAACTAGAAGTCTAAAGTCGTGGACTAATGATACCTCTAACGATAAGGCAGTCCACATGGTTTCTCAAGCTGAGCGGCTAACTCATAGTTAATGCCACATAAGATCGCAAGATTTTCTGTCTCCTTTTGTTGGCCAGTTTAATAAAAATTGCCAAAGCAAGGAGCGAATCCAATGAGGATAGGGTCAACAAATATTTAAAGATATCTTCTAAACCCTCCCTCATTGCTGAATCGATTAGGGGAGATAGCCAGGTGTCACAAATTTTGTAATAATAAGGACAACGCAGAACGAAGTGCTCCGGGGTCTCCACTTCACCCAATGAACAAGGACACAGTCTCTGTTCTATTGGGCGACCCTCGTAGCGGCCTTCCAGAACAGCTGTATTAATCTGGGCAAATCTGAGGGCAGTGATGTTCCTCCTCAAAGATTTACTGATGAGGCGATCCAGATAGGGTTCCAGGACAATATTAGTTTTAACTGACCCAAAATCTGGGACCACTCTCCAATTCCCTATTGAGGCCAGATCCTGTTGAATAGCAAGGTCCTTAGACCTCAATAGGAGCTCCTTGATGGTAAGGGCTGTTGATTTGCTCTGGAAATATAATGTTGAGAAGTCCAGGCCCGCCAACTGGGTCTCCAGACTCCTAATCCAGGGATAGCTTCTAGGACCATGGTATATCCGCTCTTCCTCCGCACAATATGCCAATAAGGAAGGCTGTGCTGTATTAGTGTTGACCACTTTTTGCCAAAAACAGAGGAAAACCAGTCTTCCATAATGTGCTAATGGGAGAACACCAGTTTCTTCCCCTAATGCAGCACCTGGAATACTGCCGTTGACCCTCAAGAGCCGTCGCAAAAAGTAGTTCTGAATTCTTTCCAGGGGCAAAATATCTGGGGAAGGTATAACTTCCAACCCATAGGTCAACATACCATGTATTTTAAGGGAATAAGTTTTCAATAATATAGATACAGAGATACCCCTGGAAAGATTGGCGGCCATTAGTAAGCTACTTGCAGCTCTACTTGCCAGTAAAGCCCTGTTTTTGATATGGGCTGCCCATGACCCACTGGAGGAAAAAGTTACCCCCAAGTAAGTGAACGATCGGACAGTTTTAAAGCTGAGGTTCTCCACTTTACAATCTGTGCTAGCTAATTTACCACCCACAAGCATAATATTAGATTTTACACTATTAATTGCAAGGCCATTAAGTTGGCAATATTTAATCAAAGCTCTTATAGCTCCTTTTAGGCCCTTCCTTGTCTGAGACAGGAGCACAAAATCATCGGCATATTGCGATGCGTGGAGAGGATAGGACTGGACGAGGGGAGGATGGAACTCTGGGTCTTTGATAGTATCCACAAGATCAGCCACATATAAATTAAACAAAATTGGGGCTAAGACGCAGCCCTGTTGTACCCCACGCTTAATTGGAATAGCTGCAGTAGGGTCCTTATTAAAACCTAATCTAACTTTAGCTGTATTGTTGTTATGCAGCTGCATAAGGAGGAACAACAACCTTTTGTTCAACCCCAGTGCACACAGTTTGACTCACAGTCTGTTCCTGGGGACAGAATCGAAGGCTTTTGAGAAATCCATAAACGCCATATACAGCTTACCGCGCTTTAATCTCACATATTTGGCTATTAAATGAGAAATGATGAAACAACAGTCCAGAGTAGAACGATTACTCCTGAAACCAAATTGTTCCATAGGAATTATGTTGTTAAGCTCAGCCCAGTCTTGAAGTGACTGGGCTAACTTTGCGGCATAGAGCTTGCCAATCACTGGTAGTAAACTGATAGGGCGGTAATTGGCTGGGTCAGAGTATTTGCCTTTCTTATATATAGGGATGATCCAGCTAAACCCCCAAGTAGCCGGGACCTTGCCAGTCTTAGAGACAGTATTAAACAATTAAGTCTTTGACTCTGAATTCAGGCCATCCGTATGTCAATATTACCAACCCCTGGTTTGACAGGGATTGCAGGGCGGCCAGACGTCAACTAATAAAAGTAAAGAAAAAGTCTCCGAGCCCAGATTTAGCTCAACTGATGTTTTTCCGGGAGCAGAAAAGATTGTATAAGAGCTTAATCTATAGTAAGAAGGCAATGTATTATAACAAGATGTGGGCATCGATGGCAGTGGCTATTAGGACTAGGAATGAGGGGCTTTATTGGCGATTGCTGCATAAGATCTTAAGACCCAAGCAGATAACATCAGAAATGCCTATAAATAATTGTATCTGGGAGGAATACTTTGGCCTATTGTACAAAGATGAGGGTCCGGCTGCCAAGGATATCATGGACAGCACAGAATTTCAAGCTACGGCTCTCCCTTTGGATCTGCACTTCTCTCAGAGAGAAGTGGAGTTGCAAATTATGAAAATGAAGCGAAACAAGGAAGCTGGACCAGATGATGTTTGCGCTGAACTACTACAAGCAGCCCCCGGGTGGTGGGCAGAGATTTTGACCATACATTACTCACAGCTTGATCAGGCCCTGAGTCCATTCTCAATCTGAGCCCCTCAAGTCTATTACTGCACCCCTTCTTCCATTGGGGCAAGTCCCCTTTGTAGGGCTCCTTCTCCAGGCAGTCTCTTCCATCCTCCCAGCTCCCTTTGTAAGACAAGCTCCTTTCAGGTTCCACTCCCGAGGACCTATCGCCAGCCAGTTCCCAAGACAGCCCTGTGTGATCTAGGCCTCTCCCTGGTGATTCCCTCCTCAGGGTTTTATAGTGAGAGCTCCCATCTGGCTTGCATCTCATCTCAGAGTCTCAGAGTCTTCCCACTGGCTCAATAGCTAGCCAGCCCCTACTGGTTCTTTTGGGCCAGCACTCTCCATAAAAGACAGATGCTTATCCTGTGTCTAAAAGGTTCTATCCTTGCAGAACTTACCTCAGCCTCCTCTTGGACCTGGTCCTGCAAGGACTTTTCTGTGACCCTGTGTCACAGGGCTGTAGGTTAGGTAGGTGCTGGTCAACAGCACCTGGCCTTACATGGCCTACGGGCGACCTAGGGGGATAGTGGAGATGGGAAACTCTTTTTGAGAGGAGTCAGGCCCTGCTTCTTTCAGCTTGAGCTACTGCTGCTGCACCATCTCGCCAAGGTTCCTTCCCATCTACCGCCGCCTCCTCCTCCAACAGCTGTCCTTACCAAGGCAACGCCATGTAGCAGGGCCGGCCTTACCATAGGGAGACCCAGGGTGACTGCCCCAGGCCCCGCACTTTCCAGGGTCTCCACAGTAGCCAGTGTTTTCACCAGGGCAGGGTGTGTGTGAGTGGCCAACTCCTTCCCAGCAGGGCCCCAAACAAAGCCAACTTTAGAGCCCTGTGGAGGGTGCTGCCATGGGGGAGGGGTCCCCAGGGACCCTGCATTTTATCTTCCCCCTGGGCCCCATAAATTTTAAGACTGGCTCTGTCATGTAGCTCCCATGTTCTCTGCTGAAACAAACTGTGTCTCTGTCTGGCAACAGTGAGGGAGAGACGCTAGAATTCCAGTATGGCAGCCACAAAGCTGAGCTGCTAGGCTACATCACTAATTATGCCGCACCCGCCCATCAAAAAGCTGGAACATTGAAGTGTGTGTCAACTCCTTCTGTAGTAGCAGCAATAAAAAAAAGACTAGCAGTTGCTTCTGAAGCTTAAGGGGTAGCACTTTGGAATGATGATGAGTAGGACCAGAGGTTATTCCTACATAGGACTATCTTGTGGATTTTTTCTTCATTTTTAAAAATAACTGGTTTATTTAAATGAACATGAGGACAAACAACATATGACACATTTGTCATTTAAAAAAAAGCTATTATAAGCTGTAGATCATGGGATGACTCACCTCATAGATGTTTCATACATTTCAGGTGGATGAGTCAACCTTTGATTTATTTTAGCAGGCTAATTAAAAAAACAGAAGCATCCTGAGGAGCAAAGTCCCCTTCACTGCCAAAATGGCAGCGATGGAGCATTTGTTGCGCCCCCCCCCCCTCGCCTTGGGGGAGACGCAGGGAAGAACTTGGCCGGGGGGGGGCTTGATAGAAAGCCCCCCTTTGCGCCTGTGGTGTGGTTGCCGGGCAACCGTCCTGAAAACGAAGCGGCGCATGCGCGCCTTGCTGGACCAGGAGAGCCGCGTGAAGCGGCAGTCTCATTCCAATGGCTGAAGAGTCAGCCTCACCCACCTCCCTCTAGCACTGTGGTTAAGTCGGTTGCCATTAGGGGACCAAGGAGGAATTTTGACAATAACCTTCTTTAAAGGGTTGTGTGTTTCGCCTCCTTGACAGTGCAGAGTAGGCTAAATAGGTTAATTTAACATTTGGATTGTATCAATAAGTGATTTGGTATATAAAAAATGTGAATTTGGTGTACTTAATTTTGATTTGGCAAATAATTAGGGGAATTTGAATTATGTTAAGAATGTTGATTCAGAACAATTAAAGATTAGAACCTTGTAAGGAATGTGATGAAGGGTAGTTAATGTCGCACTCAACAGGGGTCCAGTATGCCTTTATAGGTTTAATAGGTAGGTTAATAAGTTAAGAGTCATCTCCTTAAGAGATGGGGAGATGGTACACAGTGTAATGCAGGGCACAGCATGCACTGTGATCAAGCTCCTTGGGAGTGGTGTCTTAATCGCAGGGACATGTGCTGTCTTCGGACTGGCTTCACTCATTACTCGCGCCCAAGGTTGGGCTGTCCCCCCCCTTCAGCCTTGCCCTGTCGAAGGAGGGGATGTTGGTTGTTTAGGATACTGTCAACGGAGGGCACATCTGGGCAATACCTGAGTTAATAAGTTATATTAGTGAGTTGGCATACTGGACCCAAATTGCATGATGCAATTACCCCACCAGCCTTTTAAACTGAAGATTTAAATAAAGGGTGTGGCCAGCTTTAAACCAACTTAAGTCTGTGTCTCATGTGCGTCGACAAGCACAGGGCCAAGCCCTATTCACACAGAGAGCCTCCTGCTCTCTTGGGCCCACCTTCCTGGGCCGTCCCACTGCACCACTGAAGCCCATTCCCAGGGCTGGCCCTAGAAATTTGCTGGGTCTAGGTTGAAGATAAAATGTGGAGCCCCCTATGGCTTCTCCATGCCCCTTTGGGAGCACCCTCCATGGAGCCCTATAGATGGTTGTTTGGGGCCCTGCAGAGAGGGAGTGAAAATGAGTCTACCCTGGAAAGAGAAGGGCCTGGGTTTCCCTGTGGTAAGGCCAGCTCTGCCCATTCCTAGGGGAGGCATGCCCTGTAGAAATGCTCCCACACTTCCCAGGTAAACCCTCCATGGGCCGGCCAGCCACTAATGGCTCATTCACACAACACTATTAGAGTGGGTAGTGGCCTAAATCTACACTCATGTTGGTGTGACTTTGACCTATAAAGCCCTAAATACTAGCCCGGGTTCTACATATCTACCTGTAAAATCTGCTGAGAACATCCTTTTGTAAGTTACATCATTGGCCCAGGGCACACAGAAAGGTGTTCTCGGTGGCTGCTCCACAGCTTTGAAACTCCCTCCACTGGAGGTTTACCTAAGTCCTATTTTGAGTATCTTCTGGAGGCAGTGTAAGACATATTTATTTGGCAAGGCATTTAACAGACAGGGGTAGATCCAGGAGGTGGGGGTGGGGTGTATCATTAGTTTAATGGGTTTTGTTGTTTGTATTATATATATATATATATATATAATATGCCTTAGAGGATAGGGTGGGGTAACAATCTAACTAAGTATATAAATAACTGTTACCCTTTCAAGTTTATTCCTGGATTCCATGTACTGGCCTGGGACCTCCTGGGTGCCCCATCTGTCACGGGGGAACATAGGGTCACACACATGTAACACGGGCCTACATGTAGACTACAAGTCTGGTAAATATATAAAGCAAAAGGTTCCACATGTATGTAATGTTATAATTGAGAACTGTACAACTCAAATTAGGGCTGTAACATGTGACCAAGCTACAGGAAATGCAAAGAGATACAAAGAATGTGTACTTGAGAACACTTGCCAGACGGAACCCTGTGGAGATGCAAAACCTTCATGTTTGCCTGGGTTGCTTACGTGTCACGTTTCAGGATTCCCCAAAGGCAGGAAAGCCCGAGACAAAGAGGGAACAAGGCTACTTAAGAAGCCAGTAAGTCACCTTGGGAGAGTTCTCTCCAAGAGCCAGCAGTTACATCTGCATACGAAAAGCTGCCAGCAGCAAGGCTGGGGAAACCATGAACTGAGAGGCATGATTTTGCTCTCTACCAACTATGAAGCCAGTGCCCAGTCATTCTACCTCTATGACTGAGGAACCAGAAGCTTATGGACCTTTATAGGGTATGATGCTGATTTAGGAACTCAACCAGTATAGATCAGGAATGTGTTATATTTACCTTTGATTTCTAGTAACTACTCTGTATCAACTATCTTGCTTATGTAATCAATAAACTTACTTATCTTTATGAAGAAGTGTCTGTGTCTAACATTGGAGCACAGGTGAGCAACAAGAGCCCTCAAGCTCTTGTGAACCCAGAGAGTAAAGAGTCTGTAAACGGGAAGGATCGGGCCCTTGAGTGACAAAGGAGTTTCCCTGTGGCAGACTTGAACTAGCCAGAGAGAGAAACTAATTCAAGTGGGCTGTGCGCAAGGGAAACTGAGTCACTGAAACCTGGTAAAGTGGAAGTTTGGACCTCCAACCCATGACAGTGGCACCCCAATGAATAGGGTAAAGCTCAGCTTGTGGATCAATATGTGGAAAGTAGAGGAGCATACCCAGGTAACTGGACTCCTCTGAGAGGAGTAAATCCCAAACCTGCAGAGTCTGAAAGCCTCAGGAGTCAGGAACTCAGGTCTGAGAGTGGAATAAGCAGATCCTTGAGCAGAGTGCATTAAGTTTGTTGTTTTAGTTTTAATTTCGGGTCAGGAAAAGTGACAAAATTGGGCTACCAAAGCACTTTCACCACCTGAGAAGGTCAGAACTGAGCAGGGAAGCCCGGAAAAGAGGTCTCGAAGCAGAAGACAAAACTAAGCCGCAACTGAAGCAGCTGATCCAAGAGTTTGAAATGAGCATGAATGGAACGGATGGAAACGGAACGGGGGCAGCGAATCCCCCTCCGGACCCTTCTCCACCCAACCAAGATGGAGATGCGCTGCCAAACGTGCCTCAACTCCCAACACCCCCTTCCAACTAACCGGCAACCAGGGGGACAAAGCTCAAACCCTGAACTCGAGATGGCCAGAATAAGAATGGACAAGGAGCTCAAATTAGAGCAAATGAGAGCAGATGAAAAGGAAAAAGAATGACGAATGCAGTTCGAACTGGAGAAACTAAAACAGGAAGAGAGAGAGAGAGAGAGAGAGAGAACGAGAACACCAACTTGCTCTCCTCAAAATGGAGGTAACTGCGGGGATCCAACCCACAATACCCTCTGGAAGCACCCCAGAAAGAGACAGGAGGCAACTAATCAGAGACTGTTCAGCACTTCTGCCCATATGAAAAGAAAGTGAATGCATCGATAAATTTTTCACAACTGCCCAGCACATCTTTCAATGAGAAAAGATTCCAGATGACTTGTGGATCAATTTGGTGATACCCAAGATCCCCGAGAAAGCAAGAGATGTGTACAACGTAAAGCTCGAGGAAAACAAAGCATTGACTTTTGAGGAATTCAAAAAAGCAGTCCTTGAGGAGTACAGAATCACTCCAGAAACTTTTCGCCTGAAACTACGCAACTTTAAGAAGGGAGATGGTATGTCTTATTCAGATATGGGGAAAATGTTAAATTAGTATGGGGTTAAGAGGTTATATGCACAAGGAAAGGCTACAAAGGAGCAAGTAATGGACTTTGTAATCCTTGAGCAATTCCTAAATAATTGTACCCCTAATCTCAAATCACACGTGCTTAATCAAGGGATCACAAATGTCAAACAGGCTGGGAGGAGGGCAGATGAGTATATTTCAAATGCTATCTCAGTTTATGGGGAAAAAAAGCCAAATAATGGGGAAAAGAAACCAAATAATGGAGTAAAATCCAGACAAGGGTTTTACCATAAGCAGAATGGGTTCAATCCACAATCTGAACAAGTAAACTTAACCCAGAACAAACCAAACAAGAATGGGGGTGGGGGGAGACAGGGATCACCCAGACTCCAAAGAACACACCTCCCAACCCCCCACTAATGATTCAAGACTTTGATTTCTAGTAACCACTCTGTACCAACTATCTTGCTTATGTAATCAATAAACTTACTTCTTATCTTTATGAAGAAGTGTCTGTGTCTAACATTGGAGCACAGGTGAGCAACAAGAGCCCTCAAGCTCTTGTGAACCCAGAGAGTAAAGAGTCTGTAAACGGGAAGGATCGGGCCCTTGAGTGACAAAGGAGTTTCCCTGTGGCAGACTTGAACTAGCCAGAGAGAGAAACTAATTCAAGTGGGCTGTGCGCAAGGGAAACTGAGTTTCTGAAACCTGGTAAAGTGGGGGTTTGGACCTCCAACCCATGACACCCTCCCCCAAACACATGAGTCCCTGTGGGGTCACATAGTCTGCATGTACCTGGATCTGGCCCTGACCCTATGGAAGACAGGCCAATTAAACAGGGATGGCTAGGTAGCTGCTGAGGGCCGCAGCAGAAAGAGAACTACCAGTGGAAGTGACCGAGGGGCTTGAATTTGCAACTCAGGAGCAAGAGATTCCACACCCCAGGTGTTCGAAGACTAACTATGCAGCAGGTGGATGGAGCAGCTCCTAACTTGGCCTTTGCATGATCAGTTGCAAAAGACAGATGAGAGAGATTGGATAACTCTGCAGTGGGAAGCAGCAGCCCTGGGAGCCAGCAGTGGCCGGAAAGATCTTGAAGGGAATTCCCTGCTGTTACAGGCAGTGGTTTCGTGCCACAGCCCTATTGCTAGAAACACTCCTCACTCTCAGGGATGTGTGGAGGTGGTGGCTCTCATTATCACCCAAGATAGCTGGGTGGTGTCGTGCCCAGAGTTCCAGAGGAAACCTCCCCAGTTAACAGACTTGGTTTTCTGCACATGCCAGTGTCTTTCCCAGCCCTGGCCCCAGGACAGGCTGCCAGCTGGGAGCTGGACCAGACCACAGCATCTGGGACACTGGCCTTTGTTCCCCTGAATAAAGTTAGAAATGTTACTCAGTGGGATGCTATTCCAAGAATCCCAGCCTCCACATTCACTCTGTGACAGGGAAACATTCCAGGCCTTGTGTCCGCAGCCCTGCCAAGAAAAATACTGGAAGGACCAGAAGTGGTTTGAGGCACAGGCATTTGCTTGGGGATTCAAGGCAGCCAGAGGACCCCCTTCCAGCTGTCATGTGCCACTGAGGCTCAGGTACTAGGGGTGGGTTGGCTCATACACAAAGGGATGCATGTCAGAATCAACCTGGCCTCAGTCTTTTAGTACTTTAGGACTATGACCATTTAGGGTATCGCAGACCTAAGCCCAAAGATTTTTGAAAAGCCCCAATTAGGACCATTTCCCCTGTTTTGTATTTGGAAGATTGCATATAGTGGATACTTATTTTCCCCAACTAGGTAGATTCCCTGGTGGGATGGTATTGCCTATGTGGTTGGAAGGTAGGAAGAAATGGTTTATTGTTATACTGGGTTCTATTTCTGGGGTGGAGGGAAGTGGATCCTATGAATTTTGACCCAACATGTTTAGAATTTATTGTATTTATTTTATTCAAAGTATTCCTTGTGTTTTACGATTTTGTTTGTGGTTATGTATATGTGTTTTGTCAAGCAATGGCCTTTGGCTACGCTTCAATAAATTGATTGATATGATATATGATATGAATCAACCTGGCAACAAATTAAGAGGAGTGATTTCATGAGATCAAATAGACCTGGATGATGTGATGTGTGGTGATCTGTTCATCAAGGACAGTGGGCAGAATCCCGACCCCCACAAGTGTGCTCCACTGCGTGGCTTGTGTGTATGCTGCAGGCCCGTGCTGGGGGTATGTGCAGCTTGCACGTACGTATGCATGCGCTAGTCCGTGGGGCTTGGGATCGACTCCACTGACTGTAAAGCCCAGGGCCCCACATTTTATGCAATCCCACCCACCCTCAATTCTACAACCAGGAAACACAAACTCTCTATGAGCAGAAAATCCAGGTTTTGCAAGCAGAATAAATTATGCAAATTAATCAAATCCTACAAATTGTATGTGTAATTGAATTTCCAAGCATGCAATTCCATCCATTTTGAACATCTCATATCTTTTAAAAATACCAGAAGTGCCTATCAGCAGGGACACTTTTCTCTCCCCTGGGAGATTGTGGGCATCTCCTATTCAGCATCTATGGTGCACGCCTCCATTGCCCCAGGATATATGCCACCACAGGACTGGCACCCCATTCGCTAGCTCACACTACCGGCATCTCATTGGCTAGCTCACAGTACTCTCCACTGAAGCTATAATTCTGTGTTGCCAGAGGTAGTTTTTGTGACAGTTTGATCAAATGCAGAATTCTGCAAAAATGAGTGCAGCAGCAGTACAGACTTCATGGGGCCTTGTCTAAGCCACATTTGGCTGCAGTAAAATGCCATGCATACAATACATGTTCAGCCTTTGCTCAGGGTCAGATTAAGTTTGATGGGGGTTGGGGCTGGAGGCTGGCAATGCTGCCAATCAACATTCACACCACCTTGGCCCCTGCCAAACTTCCTCTAGCAGTGGGTGGGAGTCTCTCAGAGTAGAGGCACCAGGGCTGGACCCTACATGAAAAGAGGTGTCAGAGCTGAGCCTTGACAAACTCTGGCACAAAGTAAGCTCTGAGTGATGCCATGATGCCCTCTTACTCTTGCTGCCTGGGCTGGGCACCCCCTAAATCAGCAAGGTCAACTGTGCCAACTGGCTTGAAGTTATAGTCATAGCCCAGTGCTGTTAAGTAAAATTCATTACTGAACCATCTAATGTTTAAATTGTGCATCTCTGCTGGTATTATGGTCTGCATTTGTTTAGCACTTAGGTGCCGCAGGAGAAGTTTGAGCCCTATTATGGTAGGTTGGTAGGTGGATAGATTGANACCGAGTTCGTACATTCAAAACTGGTTTTTTTGGCCTTCCGAACTGGTTCGGATTCGACCAAACAGTTCAGTCGAATTCGAGTTTGGTTAGAAAGTTCGTTTTGGTCGACCGAACTGTTTGAGTTCGGTCTGAACTCCGAACTTTCGAACCGTGTTCGCACATCCCTAGCTAAGGGCAAAAATGTATGCCAGGACACATGCCTTCAGGAGGTAATGATCCAACCATGACAAAGGTGATATATCTATCTCCCCAATCATCAGACACTCCCCCCCACCCCGCTTCAAGGCCAGTGCAAAACACCAAATCCAGAGTATGCCCCCTCTCACATGTCGGGCCAGACACAACCTGGGACAGGCCCATGGTTGCCATGGAGACCATGAACGCCTGCTCTGCCCTCAAAAGACTGGTCTCGGTGTGAATGTTGAAGTCATGCAAAACAATAAGTTTGAGGAACCACATCTGACACCAGTTCGGCTAGAGCAGTGAGGAATGAGACTGTAGAAGGTGGTGCATGATATATCAGCAGCACCCCTACTCTGTCCCCAGCCAAATCAAACACAAGGAGGAGACTGGCCCTCAATCCCCGGCAAGGAACTCTCGTGACTGACAATGTGTCCTTAAAAACAATGGCTACACCACCCCACCACCCCTCCGGCCTGGGCTGGTGCTGCACAGAGTACTCGGCCAGAGTGAGGTCAGCCAAAACTGGTCCTGACTCATCGTCCAGCCAGTTCTCCGTTATGCACGCAAGATCAGCGGCCCAATCCAGGATAGACTCCTGGATGGTAAACTTCTTATTCACCACTGATCTTGCTTTCAGCAACACCAAGCTCAGGCCAGGGGACCCTTGAGCCCTGACCCTCTCCCCACCTGATTGAAGGGCTATAAGGGGGACAGACACCAAGTGTCTCTTCCTCCTTTCATGATGACAACCCCCGCCCCCCTTGGGACCATATTTCCCCATGCCAAGCATGACCTCTATTGCTGAGGAACTTCCCCCCCCCCATGGCAGCTAGCCCACTAACGGGTCAGCTGCCCACCCCTGCCTCAACCCCCAATGGCCTGTCCGCCAGGGTGGAAGAGGAGACACACACCCCCAACCCAAACCCAACCCACCCTACTCCCCTCCACTCTATTCCCCCCATCCCATGTCTAAATCCCCCCCTCTCACTGGGCAATCCAGACACACATCATTCCCCCTCCCACCCAATGCCTGTGCCCCCGCCCCTCTCATTGGAGGGCCATGACATCCCTCCTCATCCCTGAACCCTCATGCTTAGCCCCCACCTCTCACCGGGGAGCCATGGCACAATCTCCCTTGCACCAACCCCCACCTACTTCCCCTGTCCCAACCTCCCCCCAGGGAGACTGGGGCATATCCCCCCCAATATACCTACCCTTCCCTGCCCCCACAGGAGGGAAGCAGTAATATACCCCACACCCACCCCTCCATATTTAAATCCCTCCCCACCCCACAAAATACATACCCCTCCCACTCAGCCATTCCCCAATAAACCTAAAAACAACTTTAAAACAGCATACAATAAAAACCCTCCCCTGCCTGCAAATGGGCTGTTAATGTCTGCCACTGCAGGCTGCTACCTGCAAAAGGGCAGGCACTGGCAGCTTTAGTGAGTCCTGGAAGGGTGGGGGTGCACCAAGCCCAGGTGTTGTTCCCCTTGAGTAAAAGGGGATATGGCCATATTAGAAAGGGATAGGACAGTCCTTTCGTCATGCCCTTCCTGATTTGTCTTCCCCATCCCTCTATGGTGGACTGGACCACCAGGAAGTCTTGGGTGGCAGGAGGGGAGCAAATGCATGGTGGGAAGGATATAGCCCCTCCCCTTGCCCCTCCTGCTGGTGTCCATGGTGGTGGAGGCACAGGAGGGCACTCGGGCCTCCCTCTCTATTGAACATGTCTGTGCAGTGTTGCGTGCTCCTGACCCTAGCTGCTCACATGACTGAGGGCCTGAGGAGGAAGCCTGAATCTGACCTGCTGCAGCCAAAGTGTAAAACTAGCAGGCAACTTAGGTAAGGCGGCAGACCTGTCCTGAAAGTGGTAGTTACCACTCAAGGTGGTAGACCTGCCAGGTCTGTAACTTTCGAGAACTTCTTGGCATTCCTATGCCCAACCCCTGTGAGTACTTGAACCCAGATTCCTTGGCCAAATTCCAAGCATGACAGTCATGTGCCACCTCCTTCTAATTACCTCTGCCATTTGATTGGTTAATGCACTATTCACTTTCTGACCTAAGCAACTAGGTATTGATGCTATTTAATAACACAGGATACCAGGCTGCTGTCCAGCTGCGGCTCCCCAAGGGCTGTGGAAACATTAATGAGCTACCCCTTGGGCCAATTAGTGTAATTAAGCTCTGCTGTACGGATGGGGATGCCAATTGCCAAAGCATGTGGGGTGAAGTGACTACAGTAAATTAGTATTAGCAACAACAGAACCCAGGACGCCTGTGCTTTAACCACTAGGCCACATTGCTTCTCTATGCTTTGTTAAGTGGGTTGTTTAGGGTTGCCACCTATGCACATTTTTAAGGAACACTTATGAAAAATGCATTTTGCAGAGCCTGCACTGGCACAGATTAGAGGTCTCATCTCCAGAAGGGATATTCAAATTCACCTTCCCAAATACATGCCAAAGATATAAAATAATATTATTATTGAGCATTTGTTCATCTAGTGTTTTCTGTGATCAAAGTGCTCTATAATCTTTTTCTAACTCCTCTGTGAAACATTTCGTTATTATCCCCAAGACAGCATTTTAGCCAAGACCACCCAGGAAGCTTGTGGCAAAGACAGAATTTGAACTCCAGTCTCATAGGTCCAACTTAAGTGCAACACTTTTATCCACTAGGATACATTAGCTTTTCCAGAGCCAAGTTACAAACTTTTGGATACTGAGCTGACAAGCAAGAAAAATCCAGTTCATTGTGAATTTCACAAATAAAGAATTTCAGAATCCAGCCTCTGAATTTGCTTCACCCTAAGAGATTCCTTCCAACAGGTTGAATGTTTTGCTTCCTTCCAATAATCATTTTAGCTCTACTGGATAGTTAGCAGGTGATGAGAAGTTATAGCAGAAGCCCAACTGCTGGAGGGTTAACCCAGGGCTCTGATCTTATTCTTCCTCTGAATTTGTCATTATCTCTCAATAAGCAAAGCCAATGTCATATCTCCCATGAGAAACGTTGTCCCCCGATCCAGGCACGGTGGTTATTTCGCTGCCCCTGGTATTGCACCTAATGGAAAACGGGTCAGGGACCAAACAGAAGGATTAACATGCAGGATGGTAGTTCCTCCCACTGCAGTGATAAAGCACGTCTCTGGAATATCAAACAGTTCTTGCAGCTCAGTCACAAACACCACTCTCTGTCTGCGTGAAAGAACCAAGCAGGTCGCAAGACTTAGGTGGACACGTCCTGGAAATCAAGGTCCTTGCAATGCTGCTGTGTGAAGCTGTGATTCTGGCTGGGAAGGTAGATATTAAAAGAAGATAACACCATTCCCCCTGCAAGTGGGGACAGTGGCATAATTGGGACTTTGTTAATATTCTAGAGAGGGTGGATGGAGTCTAAACAAGGCCTGGCCCTGGACCTAAGGTTGGCACCTCTTCAGGTTTCACTTGAAGACTCCAGGTTTTGATCCAGAGTCTCCAGAGGAAGCCCCAATTTTTCCTGGTCAGCCAGGGGCACCTGTGACTAACCCAGAGAATAGGGGCTTCTGTGGGCTGCAGGGGGCTGGTCTCATGGATTTTCGACCCTGGTCTGGCCCCACCCCTATGGAAGCTCCATGATGGGTGTTTTCAGATGTGCCAGTTCCCACCGACACCATGAACTTCTCCAGCTGGTGGTGGGAGCTGTCACTCTGGCCGGGCCTACTAAGCCCAGTTGCTGAACAAATGTGACAGCAGCTGGAGGGGGTTGTAGAGATGCACTGATGTGCATCTGCCCAGCCCCTCGCTGCGTGGAGTAGCCCACCCCCTGCTGACAGGCAGCCAGTGCTGCCATGGTGCCCAGCTCCCCCTGCCACTCCAGACTGCAGTAAATACAGCGGGCTATCAGATGTGATAGGTCGCTTTACTCTGGGTCCAACAGCTGGCTCCCAACCATGATGGAGCTTAGCCTGGCTGTGACTTGGAGATTTCCCCAAGATTGAGTCACAGCCTGCGCTAGCCCTCACCATGGTCAGGAGGCAGACCGTGCTAACATCTGGTGGCACCTGGTTTCAACCCACACTAAAGCAGGTTAAACCATGCCGCTATCACGTTTGAAAACACCTGATGTCAGAAAGGGAGTGTGACTGCCCCTTTGCCCCACTTCCTTTTCTGACATGGCCCTGCTCCCCTATGGAGTATTGTGATGTCACAGCACTCCATAAGCGGTGATGTTATTTCCAAAAGGGGCATGACAGCCTCTTTACAACTCCTCCCAAGAGCGCAGGAGCATGGTATACGTTTTGGAAAGGAGTTCCAGGTGTAGGGGGTAGCATGACAGAAGGGGCAAAGGCAATTTCAGGAGCAGAGTTTCCCAAATTTTGATCTATGGACCACTGTTGTCCATGAAAATATAATTACATCCCAAAATGTGGTTGCACAGCAAAACTTTGGGAATGGATGATGTAAAGATTCATGCTTTTAGATCTGTAATGCACAGCACCTGGTGTTTTTTCTGTGATGACTGTCACTACATTCTAAACTGGCAAAGAACACTGAGGGCGTTTATAGACGAGGCGGAAATGGCGGCTGATCCCTTTATCAGCCGCCATTGTTGCCACTCGTCTATTCCACCGGTGCACTTTAACGCCGGATCAGTGCCACGTGAAGCTGGGCTGGCGATCCTGCCCCCTTAAAGGCGGATCGCCGCTGTGCCGGCTTCACGCTGCACTTCCTGGTTCTTTGGGCGAGTGTGCATGCGCAGAAGGGTGCGCATGCGCACAAATACTCTATGCCGTGTCTGATGCTCTTCTGAGCATCAGACATGGCGTAAAGAGGAAGGCGGGTGCCCGATCCCGCAACTGAACGATCCCGCTTGTGAGCGGGATCGTCTATAAACGCCCTGAGTGAACCTCCTCTAGAGCACAATTCCTAAATTTTTTTAACCAATGGATTACTGTCAAACCTCAGAACTCCTTGCAGATCACTGCACCTCTGCCAGAGATGTCCATAGCTGGATCCATGAACATTGCGTACCATCTGCCTGCATGGAGCAAAGCTAGCTTTGGTTCCTACCAGTGCTGGTCATCTGAGATGAAGATTCTTGCAGCTCACTCTATCTGCCTGACACTCCAATTCACCTCCAGGTCAACTGTAATGCAGTTTCCCCACTTCCAGTACACATGAGCCACCACTCTGCCGAGAGTGGGCTAGCCCATAAGGGTTCAATTATCTGTTACCTGCATCTTGGAGGTTACTTCAGTTATATGAAATATAAGTGGGGTAGGCCTGTCTTCTTGGTATATAAACCAAGAGTCATTCCAGAATGCAAGTACCCAGTTTTAGTAAGCATACAGACACCATCTTTAGAAAGTTTGTATACAAAACAAAGGCTATTCTATAGGCTGGGACCCGTGTTCTCTGCGTTTTCCTCACTGCTGCCAGGTCCCACCCTATAGGTTCAGAGCTTATACAGAAGGTGGATAGAAGTACTAAGCACAGCTAACGTGATTTAAGCACTTATTTAAATCAAACTATTCCCATACCGTCAAAGCCATCAGTGTTCAGAGTCCAGGTAGATTAGACATTAGACTAGGCACAAGCTTAAACAAAGTCTCTGTTTGCTCACCTGTTCCAAAACTGTCTCTATGACTATGGTTCTTGGGGTTCCCTCTACCTGACTGTTACCCCAAATGCCCCCACACCAGCCATGACACAGTTTACCCATTGGTAATTTCTCATGTCTGCCTCTCAATTCCAGAACATGCCAGCCTACACATGTAAACTCATTGTTGTCTGTATCTTGGAGATAGTTTAGTCACATACATTTATAATACAGCTCAGGTCCATCTCAGAATTATGACTGAGAATTTCTCAAGACTGTCTTTACTCAGTTCCAGTAACATGCAAACACCAGCTTATAAAAAGAAAGTTTATAAAAACACTTAAAGAGTGTTAATGAGCATCAGAGCTTATACAAAAGCTGCATACATGAAATAAAAGAGAAATAACACACCCACTGCTTGCTCCACTTACAAATCTTTCTAGCGAAACCCTTACCAAATCATACGCAGGGCCGGCCCAAAGGTTTCAGGGGCAATGTGCCAAGCCTTGCTGTGGGGCCCCAAAGGCCGGCCGGCACTCGCTAGAATTGTGGGAGGGGGGATTTTCAGGGGCTGAGGAGCGGCTGGTTACTTACCTGCAACTTGACTGTGTCAGCCAAGTTCTGCAGCGTATAACTGGCCAGGGATTCCCAGGAAGTTTACACCTCCCCCCGAGGACTGACTCGGAGACGCCCGGTAGGGAAAATAACAAAAACTGGTGGCGTCTGTCAGTCTCTAGCCCGCGGTGGCGCGGGGCCCCTCCCCCCACGGGGCCATGTGCCTGGGCACTGGTGGTACATGCCTTGGGCCGGCCCTGATCATACGTTCTCAGATTTCATAGTTCTTGGTCAGTTGACCAGGTGTAAAAGCTTAAGGTCCATGGTGAGTATAACTATCACATGCTGACAAAGCATGTGTAACAATGGTAAATTTGTAAACTTAGTTTATATATTGATATATTTTATCTGAATTGTCTGTGTGTGATACAGAGATGGTAACTTAAGTTTGTAAACAAAGGTGGTACATGGATAGATACTATTGGCATGGTATAGAATGCAACATTCCTTCCTCCCCCCCCCCAGTGGCTAGACAGGTGGTAGAATCCAAGAGGAGAGTGATGATTGGTGTCTGGAAGAAGAGGTGTGAAGTAGAGGACTCTGTATGAACTCTCTGCTGAGGTAACTGCTCTCTCTGCATTATAGAAATTAATGTTTTGTTCACAATGAAGTGTTTGAAAAATAACATTGATGGGCGACAGCATTACACATGCTGTCTCCATCTTGATTCCCAGTCAGTGCTGACCTTACCACAGCACAACCCGGGAAGGGGTGGGGGGCTGCCTCAGACCCTGCTATTTGGCCCCCATTTTTACCAGGGCAGGGTGCGGGGCCCACACACCATCCCAGCAGGACCCCATGAAAGGTACCCCCAAAGGAGCAGGGCTATGAGGGAGGGGCCACCAGGGGCCCTGCATTTTATGTTCCTCCTGGGCCCCATAAATCCTAAGGCCGGCCCTGCTCTCTGAATGTGTGTTGCTGGCACAACCCAGCATGTTCCGTAAATCTTGCTGACCCACCATGAAGCACATAGGCGGGACAGGCTTCCTTCAGTAGGTCTATGGTGTTTAAATGCCATTTAATTGTTCTTATGAGAATGTGGATTCAGTTTGATAGCTTTGTCTGGCACTCAGCCATCCTGAATTACCTTCCAATACAGTTTTATAAGTGTTTACCATTACCTTTACTTTGGTTCCTACAATTAATAACTGCCTGCCATGATGTTTATCATGTTACATAGAACATACAGACACCAAACACCTTTAGGTTTCATCAAACAGTTTCAGAAATACATGTTGTATTTATCAGCATGTGATAGTTATACTCACTGTGGACTTTAAGCTTTTGCACCTGGTCAGCTGACCAAGGACTATGATCTCTGAGAACTTATGATTTGGTAAGGGTTAAACAAACAGTGTGCATGAGTTCTCCCTTATTTCATGTATGCAACTTTTGTATAAGGTCTGATACTGATTGATAATCTTAAGCCTTTTTATAATTTTTCAACTTTAATGCTGGTGTTTGTGTGTTACTGGAACTGGGTAAAGACAGTCTTAGGAAATTCTCAGTCAACATCCTGAGATAGACTTGAGCTGTAATTATAAATGTATGTGACTAAACTATCTCCAAGATGCAGATAACAATGAGTTTACATGCGTAGGTTGGCACGCTCTGGAACTGAGAGGTAGCCATCAGTCTATCAGTGGGTAAATTGGGTCATAGCCAGTGTGAAGGCACCTTTGGGGCAACAGCCAGGTAGAGAGAACCGTGGTCTCAGACTCCCTTTAGAGTTTTTACCTCTGAGGTCATGTTCCAACAAACAGTTAATTCAATGTAGTAGCGTCTTATTTTGGTTTTACTCCTGACAGGTTCACATGAACAGTGCTAAACCAACTTTGTTGAGAAGTAGGAAGAGGTGTATGTAATGCTGAAAAACCAGGAGTCCGTACTCCCCTTCAGTTTTTATTTTGAGGTAACTGTTTGAGTGAACATGTATCAGTGTGAGAATGGTGACCACAGTTCAGCCATCATTATGTCTCAACTAGGGGGGAGATTGAGGCAGTACTACTTCAGTATACATTGTTCAAATGTTCAAGGGAATGCTACCAAAGTTTCTTGATGTTCTTGTCTGCTTCTTTCACTCACACCCTAGAATCTTTTCCAGTACAACTTTATACATTTTTATCATAATGAATACCATTAATATACTCTCACTATGACATATAATTTTTATACAGATCACATTGATATCAAACATCATGGTAATCATACTGTTGTTTAAAAAGTACATACGTGTTCCTTTTTACAGAGCACACACATTAGCATAGTCAGGAGTCCTGATGAGTGGGCAAAGTTTCCAAGCCCAAGAGCCATATATCAATATTTTCATATTGCAGAGAGCCTCAAAACAGTTTACACTTATTGTTGGCTTCTCCTAATCCTGGAGATGGGGCAGTGTGGCTTTCCCACACCTACTCCCCTGCTTCCTTACTTATGCCAAAGCCCAGGAGTTGTGGTGGGATCAAGCAATTGTGGCTTAGGGCACACTACCTCTGCTTCCATGGCTCCTAGAAAGCTCTGGCAGTAGCAGCAGTGGAAATGGTGACTTCACTTCTCTTGTTCCTGAGGGAGCCATATGGACATGCCCTCAGGAAGCCATTTCTGGCAAGAACCGCAGTACAGGTACCTGAGAGTTATATATGGCTATTCACCTCTAGCATATAGCTTTAATTAATTAATTAATTAATTAAATTGATTTATAAAACAATTTTCTACCCTGCCTCTCCTGCTCCAGGCAGTCCGTGGTGGCTTACAAAATTTAAAACATATAAAATGCATAAAATCACAAAAGAGAAGACAAAAACCAGACTCCCTCCCTCCCAACCCCTCACCCCACCCTACACCCAATCTCCCTCACCAAAAGCCAGGCGGAACTGTCAGGTTTTATACATACGGCGGAAGGAAGGGAGATTTGGGGTCAACCAAAAACCAGACTCCCTCCCTCCCAACCCCTCACCCCACCCTACACCCAATCTCCCTCACCAAAAGCCAGGCGGAACTGTCAGGTTTTATACATAC
>QEPC01004065.1:74741-112893 GCA_003113815.1 Sphenodon punctatus | reverse complement strand
GCCCCGCCTAAGGCTCCGAGCACAGCATGGGGCCCAAGCCGGTGGTGGCGCTGTTGATGGTGGATTAGGTAAGTGATCCATGGCTGCTCAGGCTTGGGTATGGGTGGAGGGGAGTACACCTCCGCCCATCCACGGGTAGCGCGCCACCCCCTGAGCCAGGGAGCGCCCCTAGGCCCACTGGCAGCTTTGCTGCCAGCGGAAGAAAAGGCCTCCACCTTTGTTTCCCACCCTGGGCCTCACATATACTAAGGCCGGCCCTGCTGTGACTGGCCAGCACCTGTTCTTTGCCTGTGGCTTTCTCATGGTAGTTCCCTTTTCCCCATTAGGCTACTATGGCCCTCTCCCTCAAATGCCAGCGCATGACTAGAGGACTCCCCACCTACCTCCCTTCCCTTCCAACCCCCAAACCAGCTTATCGCTATGCCACACGACTATTCTCTGCACACTCCTTCCCCCAAACTTCCCTTCTTTCTCAAAAGAAGCATGAAACCATGCATTATGAAAAATTAAAGAACTTAAATTTGTGTGTGTGTATATATATATAATTTCTTATATATTATTCTTATTTCTTATTAATAAAACAATTTAAACTGTTCTTTCTTGTGCCTGCTTCTTCTGGGGGCAGCTGGGCACGCTCGCTTGGGTGATGGGACTGGCAGGGGGACATTTTCCTGATTCTCTTCCTGCGGATCCGGTTGTGGAGGAATGTTAGCGGAAGGCCTATGGGAATGATTGGCAGCAGGGAGGTGTGCCTGGCCCAGGAACTGTTCCCTGGTGTGAGCGCAGTGCAGAGAGGGTTCAGGTGCTTTCCCTGGGGGATGGAGTGGGGGACCGTGGCGGGTGGGCAGGTTCTATGTAGGGGGGCATGAACTGCCAATGGGCTTTAGGAAATGGCACTTGCCCTTGGACAATAATGCTCACGGTTGTGGCTGTAACATGCTCAAACAGGGAGCTTTGGAGCTGAATGAACTAGGACAGACTTCTTTGCCCACATTTCACTCATTTTCTGGCTCGCCTTTTCAATCACGTTGTCAAACTGCTGTCAGAGGTGGGCCCAGTGCCTGTCCTCCCACCAGCAGTCCAGGCAGACCTCGACAGCAAAGGCCTTGTGTTCTGTAGTGTTCTGCCGCACCAGCTGCCTGTGCTCACTGGCCATGCTGTTAATGGCATCACAGTTCTTGTCCTCCCGCTGTGTGGTCTCCCCAAGTGACTTCCTTGCCAAATCCTCCCTGCACCGCTGGTTCCGGTAGGTCATGGCTCCGCTGGGTGCTTGTGGCAAGGGGTTCTTCTACATCTGTTGTGCTGGCAGATCTGTAGCAAGGCAACAAGGAAAACCATTAGTTCAGACCACCCCACCTACCTTCCTGACCCGGTGTTTCAGGTGTCTGCCTGCCTAATTTTCAGTCCTCTGTCCACCTGAAGGGAAGTGTGAATGAGTACCTGGCCTATGCTGCTGCTGGGAGGTTTGTTGCGGCAGGATCGCAGAGTCACACAGTTCTCCTCCTGCAATCACTGTAGAAGAATGAAGAAAATACAGAAATCAACCACCACCAGTCACGTCCTCCCCCCAGCCACCATTTTGGTTTACACCTCCACACCAGCCCACAGCAGTCCCACCATGGTGCCTTTCCCCACACACTTTCTGCACCTACCGTTCCCGTCCTGTGGAGCTGTTTCCTTGCGATTTTCCTGCTTCTCCTCCACATTTTCCTGACCAACTATCAACACAGTAAACAATTAAAAACATAATTACATAACAATAAATGGAAGCCTTTGTCATGCAGCTGTGTAAATGCAAACAACACACACACACTCCGATCCATTAACTTACTGTTCTCCTCTGCCTCCACCACCTCCTCTACAAAGGTGGAATTCAGGTCCTGTGTGTTTTTTACCAGAACTTCCGGTGGCTCCTTGAACAAGGACTGGCTCTTAAGATTGAGGGGATACACCATGAGGAGTCATGGTTTCCGTGTTCACGTCAACCTGTGCTGGCTCTGGGGCCGAACAGACATGGATGTCTGCTGGCAGTCACGGCTTCCATGGTGGAAACAGGAGCGGTTCCAATGGGAGCAGGCACTGTGGGAGCCATATCCACCTGCTTCTGGCCCCTGGCAAAGATGCAACCATACAGACGGGACACAACAAAGGCTCCATCAACACAAAGGAACTGATCAAGGAGTTTGTAAGAGGGTGATGTTTGCCTCCTGTAGCTGGAGGTGAAGTTGTTTTCTCAGATCACTTTGTATCTGTGCCTCAAGCCTTGGCCCACTAGCAGCACTGGTTCATGTCCAGACTCCCAGGTATAGCCCTGCTGTGCCATTTGGACTAAAATCTCTTGGAACACCGCCTCATTCCTGTAGCACTTCACCAGGGTGTACTGGATCTTTTACTCCCTTTATAGAGCATTGAAAGCCTTGGTCTCTTCCTCAGGTCAGGGAATGCAGTATTAGCGGGTGTATTGGTAGGCAGAGAATGTCTGCAATTGCAGTGGTGGTAGCAGTGATGGTTGTTGCCCAGCTGTAAGTTTGAGCCCACAGCAACGGTAATTGCAAGTTGTTACAGAAAATGCAACAGCTTGGAAAGAGAAAGCATCTGGCTTGTACTGCCAACCTGAAAGAGCTGGGAGAATGCATGTTTGAAAATGGCACAGTAGGCTTTTAAGGTGGACATTAAATGTGCATCAGTGAGAGTTGAAGTCAGAAGTGATTCCTCCTTGGAACACTCTAGGTTGTTTGTCCGTGACTCTATGGTTCTGACAGACCTGTACACGCGGAGGCTGCACACAACCTTATTGATGGGATGTATCGCAGACATGTGGGTGCACATTAACTTACATTTGATGAGTTTAAATGATTAAAATAAAATTTTAAAAATTAAAAATTTGCCCATTCTGCATGCTTTGGGACTCGGTCGTGAGTGGAGACTACATGTCCAGTTAGTGGTGGCCACATGGCCAGTGGAGGTAAACACCCAATAAATGGGCAAGTGGACACTCACCTGGTGTGGGCTACTGTCTCATTTGTTAACGCCCCTTGGTGAAGTCCTATGGAGATTTGGAGTGAAGTGTCATCAGTATGCTAATGACACCTAACTCTCTCTCTCTCTCTCTTTTTCATCTGACACAGGTCCTGAAGTCTTGGTGCTTACCCAGTGCCTGGCTGCTGTAGGGGACTAGATGCAGGTGAGCCGATTGAAACTGAATCCAGGCGAGACCAAACTGATGATGGTTGGCCAGCCTTGTTACCTGGGACATATAGGGACCCCTATTATTAATCAAATCCAGCCTCCTTTGGACACTCAGGTTCACAGCCTTGGGGTGCTCTTGGATCCATTGCTGCATCTGGATTGCCAGGTTGTGGCAGTGATCAGGAGCACTTTTCACTAGGTATGGGCGAACGCGGTTCGGACATTCAGAGTTCGGCCCGAACTTGGCCTGTTCGGACGACCTAACACGAACACGAACACAAACATACCAAACAAACTGAACGGCGAAATGGCCGAACAGTTCGGTCAGTTCGGATCGCCTTCAGGTGAGTTCGGGTGGCAAAAAAAGGTTCACTGGAAGGTCAAACATGACAGGGAGGTGTAGTCAGTCACTGAGGAGCAGACTTCCAGGCACCAGGGATGAAGAGGCTTGCAAGAAACGAAACTAATTATCTGCCTCCCCACTTCCCAACACCTTCTGAGCTAGTCACTGTTCCTGAACAGCAGGTGTTGAGTAGGATTTTTAGGTTGTTTTAAGTTTCTTTTCAGTTTTGTACTGAAATGAAACTTAAACTTTAAACTGAAACCTTGTGTTATGCATTTCACTGTACAGACTCATTGAGTATGTATGTATTTCACTACAGACTCCTCTTCTGTTTGTGATTCCCCCCATCCCATATATATGGGATGTATATATATCCATATATATCCATATATCTGGATATATCCATATATGTATATCCAGATAGATAGATAGATAGATAGATAGATAGAAATGTGGATATGGGATGGGGGGGATAGATAGATAGATAGATAGATAGATAGATAGATAGATAGATAGATAGATAGACAGTAGAGAGTTGTGGGAGTTAGCTTAGTGATAGAGATAGCGTTAGTGATTTAGTTTTAGTGTTTGTAGGAGTAGGTCTGTGTACTTATTAGATAATCCATTTAGTTCATAGCATTTAGAATAGTTAATAGCAGTTAGATTTAGTGTAGATAGATATATATAATATTAGATTTTAAAAAACCCCCATATAAAAACAAATAAAAAATAAAAGAAAACCATATAAAACCCAATAAAAAAACAAAAAACCATATAAAAATAAAAAAAACACCCATAACAACATTTCCCGAACGGCCGAACCGAACAACCAAACAGCCTAACCGAACGGCTGAATAGAACGGCCGAACTGAACAGCCGAACCCGAACTCGGCGAACTAGCCGAACTGCTGAACCGAACGGACGAACCGAATGCAGCCGAACCGAACGGCCAAACCAAATGGATGAACTGAACGTAGCCGAACCGAACGGCTGAACCCGATCCGCAATCTGTTCGCTCATCCCTACTTTTCATCAATTACATCTACTGAGAAGACTGTGACCATATTTTATCAGATTTGAACTAGGTCACCATCGTCCATGCCTTCATAACCTCAAGACTAGGACTATTGCAATGCACTCTATGTGGGGCTGCCCTTGATGACTGTTTGGAATCTGCAGCTGGTGCAGAATGCAACAGCCCATCTTCTGTTGAGGCAGGTCTCCAGGAGCACATTACATCAGTTCTAAAGAGTGTGCTCTGACTACAAATAGCTTTCTGTGTTGGTTTTGACCTATAAAACTCTAAATGGCTTGGGCCCCAAGTATCTGAAAGACCATCTCTTCCCTCATGTCCTGTCACAGCCTCTGTGGTCAGCCGGGAGCCTCCTCTTGCATATACTATCTCACAACAAAGATGCACAGAGAGGCATTCTTGGTGGCTGCCCCATGATTATGGAACTCTCTCCCCTTGGAGATTCATCTAACCCCAAACCTGCTCACTCAACTTCCAGAAATGATGCAAGACCTTTTTGCTTGGCAGACAGGGATAGGGTTGGGTGGGATGGACGGAGGGAATTGGGGGAGGGCTGTAGAGGGCTACAGAGAATTCTAGTTGTTTTTATATGCTGCCCTGAGCCTTATTGGGAAAGGCAGTATATACATTTGAATAAATAAATAATACACTCATGCATTTCTAGTTTGCTCATGGACCCCCTCCTGAATTGCTGCAGGCCCTTCATAGTCTGGAGCTCCCCACATTTGAGGCTCTGTCAGCCCATACCTTACACTATTGCTTCCCATATTCATGATGTCATTTCAAGTTTACTTCCCTTGTAGTGTCCAATACATGGGGTCCTGTGCAGTCACACAGTCTGTACTCACTTGGATCTGGTCCTGGCTGGACCTTAGCTAATGAAGTCAGAAGACCCCACCCCTCTCCCTTTAGCCCTGTCCCACCCTCCTAGACCCCAAGCCCTGCCCACGTCTCTCCAGGTTTCCCTCCCTCTCATCCTGTTATGTGCTGAGTATCAGGCTTTCAAAGAGAGCTTGGAGACAAGGTGCTCAGGCCATGAGTCCATTCTTTATTATATGGAGAAAAGCTGTTACACAAAATGGCTCCCACCTCAAGGGTAACTGAAATGCTCATACCTCTGACCTGTGGTACTCAACACTGCGTATCAGGAAGTTGTCTATACAATTCAAGCTGGACACAGAAGCTGAAGCTAATGTTTTGCCAACACACTATCTGAAGTGGGTTTTATCCTGGTATGACAGTCTGAGGTCGCACTCAGCTTATGGTGGCTCCAGGATACATACCATTTGCAGTGCTAGATAGACTCAAAGATGCACTCAGGCTCTTAGAAGGTGAAGGAGTTATAGCCAAGGTGACTAAGCCCATCCCATGGGTCAACAGCTTGGTCATCACTGAGAAAAAAATGGGAAACTACATATTTGCCTGGATCCCAGACAGCTTAACAAAGCCATTTGATGGCAGCATTACGCTATCCCTACCCCAGCAGATGTTCAGTGTAAATTGGCTGGTAAAAACATCTTCAACATCGTGGATGAGAAAGATGGATACTGGGAGGTCAAGCTAGATGATGAGTCAGCTGACCTGTGTACCTTCAACACCCTATGGGGAGATACAGATTCCTTCATCTTCCTTTTTGGACTAAATCAGTTAGCAAACTGTTTCAAGCAAAAAAACCCAACATAACTTGGACACAAGGCGCTCAGGCCATGAGTCCATTCTTTATTATATGGAAAAAAGGCTGTTACACAAAATGGCTTCCACCTCATGCTCCTCCTCTGAGCTCTGTATGATGTAAATTTAAAGAGACAATGTTACAGTATACTAGACTTCTCCCATGCCCCTCTCTCTTCCATGTAGTTTCTGTCCTGCTTCTTACACTTTCTCCATCTGATTGTGTGGATGGATGCAGAGCTAGGAAACAGTGCAACATGTTCTTAGGAGCATAGGAGTCCCTCAAGCAAGGGGCTCTACGTGTGCCTTTCCTCCTTAAGACCAGCCCTGCCCCTTAGATGCAGACCAACTGAGCTTGGTTTATTAGAGTGATAACCCTGAGGAGACCATGATGTGGGCACAACAGGTCAGTGCTTACAAAAGTCTGGCTGCTTTTTCACGGATACAAACCCATATTGTTACATGGACATTTACAACTCGGAATAACCATAAATCCAGGATCACAGTGTACATGGTTAATATGGGTTTAGACTAACTTGGATAACTGAAATATCCCATGGTGCTTTGCTGTTGAGCTGCTGAATTCCATTACCTTCTTCTGCTATTATTTTTGTTCCTCTTTAGAGATGTTTCTGAATGATCCCACAGCTAATCTATGCACCAGGTTTGGGGGAAGAGAAATCAAAATGCTGATTTCCCAGCCAGGGCCCCAGAAAGTGCTGATGACCATAGAGACATTTCTGGGTAGTGAGGATGTTTGCTCTACTAATCTCTATGCTCAATTTGGATTTACAGTTTACATGGATGTTAACCCAGGCTTATTTGAGCAAGGGTTAAATAAATACTTGAAAATCAGGATGATACAAACCTAGGTTCAACCTTAACCCAGATATTTTAAACTAGGATTAGGTTTTTATATGGACATTAAAACCCAGGTTAAGAGACATTATTTCCAATTTAGCATCTGTGTAAAAACAGCCAAAATCTTGCTTCACCCCTTCCTCAAACCCATTGTCCCGAAACATCCTGACAGAACCATGGGATGATGAATTGTGGAATCTATGCAGCAGCTACTCTATTTTCCATCAGCAGGATTCCTCTTTGGAAAAAAGACCAGCTTTTCCACTAATGACCGGCTGCATAGCCAGCCCATGATTCCTGTCAAGACCTCTTTGCATAAGCCACAAAGCAAGGGGAGGTGGCAGTTAACCCTTCTTGCTTGCACAGTGGCTGGGAAAGAACTCCAGGAATTAGGGGTGGGACACATGGTTTTTTTCAGTTTTTGTGGGGTTTTTGGTTCTTGGATCCCTGGGTTTCGGTTCCCATTTTTGTTTAGAGTTTTTTTGGTTTCGGTTCTCTTCAATGGGGAGGGAACCAAAGCAAAAAACCCTGGGGGTCCAGGACAGAAAAAAACCCTGAACCTCTCCCATCCCCAGGTCTAACACACCCACCCCTGGGGCCCACCTGCCTATATGTACTTACCGGTCCATGGGCCTCAGAGGGCGGAGGTGCCAGGAGCCACCGTCTTTGCTGCTGGCAGGGCTGAGCTGCCTTCACAGCTGGGTGGCCCCTCTTCCCAGAGTGCGCTGCCAGTTGTAGCTCCACTGCCGGGATGCCAGGTTGCCTCCATGACAGCAGCTGCAGAGGTGGCCCGGCCTCCCAGCAGCAGAGCTCTGACCAGTAGCATGCCCTGGGGGAAAGCCTGCCGGAGGCCAGCAAGCCTTCTGCTCAGGGTGTGCTGCTGGAGCTGCACAACTGGGAGGTTGGGCTGGGCTGGGCTGGAGCTGGCTCGACTGTGAGAGGTCTGCTGGCTGGGCCCTGGCAGGTCTTTTTAGGAAACCTTTTCTGTGTATGCATGAAATGATTCCCACATACACAGAAAAGGCTGCCCTTTTCCAAAATGGTGCCAACGCAGCCAGCACCATTTTGAAAGGGGCTGGACATGCGCAAAAGGGCCCCGGTGGCCGTTTTGTGCATGTGCGCCAGCAATGAGGCCTCAGTGGCTTGAGAAAAAGGCCTGCTGGGCCCCAGCAGGCCTCTCCCAGTCGGTCCAGCTCCAGCGTGGCCCGGCAGGCCTCTTCCAGTTGGGCTGGCTCTGGAGCGGCCCTGGTACCTCTAGAGCAGGCTCCAGGCACCTCCACCCCAGGAGGTGGGGGTGGGAGTCAAGATGGGGGTTGGGGTGTTAGAGACAGAGATCCCCACCCTCTTAGGCCGGGGAATGATCCCTTCCCACTGAAGTCAATGAGAAGATTTCCTCATTGATGTCAATGGGAAGGTACAAATCCAAAAAATGGAAACCAAGACAGCCCAATTTTCAGATCCATTGGTTTTAAACCGAAACATCAATTTTTGGGCTGTTTTGATTCAAACCAAAACTGAAAGTCCCATCCCTACCAGGAATGCTTGGGTGCTCAGGTGTTAACAGCAGGCATGTGGCTTTGTGTACATGTTACACACACCTTCTCCCACTCAGGGTTAGATTTTTCCCGAATTGAATTCACATTCTAAATTCTCTCCTGTGCTTCTGGGGTCAAGGGGCAAGATTTCTGGGGCAGGCTTGAGTTCTGGCGCTTCTGATTTGCTTTTTGAACTAATTAAGCATGGGAACCTTGACTCTGTAGAAGATGGAGACAAAGTACTTCAGTCTGACTAATTACTTGCCTGAAGAAGGGCCCCGTGTGACCCCAAAGCTTGCATCTTCTCTCCAACAGAAGTTGATCCAATAAAAGACATCATCTGAACTACTTTGTCTCCATCGCCTACATTTGGGACCAAGATGGCAACCTTACCCTCTTTAGACTGGGCTCTGTAGATGTAGCTTGGGATATGCTGGCACAACAGAGGCAGAGGCATAACTGGGTTAGAATGGGCCCTGGTGCAGAAGATGGATGGAATGGGGCTCCCTTGGCCCCTCTCCCAGTGACAAGGGATGCAGCCGCAGCAGGTTTGTGCCCTGGTGCAGCTGCACTTTCTGGTCCTATTGTAGTTACGCTCTTGAAGAGAACGAAACTCAGCAGGGAAAAAGTGAGTCCTGGAGAGATGAAGTGATCTGCCCCAGTTTACACAGGAAATCCAGGGCAAAGCCAGTAACCTAGATCTCTGTCCCGCCCAGCCCAACTGTCCCTGTCTTGGGAATCAATTCAGGCTGTTGCTCTGGCACTTTTCTCACCCATGATAAGACATCTCCTCTTACACTGATGCATGCACCCAAGTAAAGGGTGGCTGATGTGATGGAGGAAACCAAGCAGTAACAGAGCAAGGAATGTGTGTGTCAGACCTCACCACAGTTTCCTAATGAAGGCTTGGTTTAATTTCTCAGAACGCCATGTGTTCCCTCTCTGGCAGCAAAGCAGCGTCTGCTGACGTAACAAGCATGAAAGGAATTCCAGCAGCAGAGAGGGAGAGAGGACCTGGGGTTTCATTTTTTTAAAAACGACTAGGGAAAAAAAGAAGGGAGCAACATGGCAGGCCCTGTGTTCAGACTAATGAAAGGGTGGATTTCCTCAATGATAGGCTAATGAGAGCATAATCCCAGCCACCAAGGGCTGATGCAAGTTACAGCTAATGTGGGTGGGCCTGCATTCCTCACGCCCACATAAACCAGGGTGAGTCCCGCTCTTTTGTTATAATCAATAGAGGCAGGCCTGGACCAGCACTTCCTCTCTCCTCTTGTTACCCCCAGACCACAGGTGCCTGGGCCTGGACTTGAGGCCCTGGTGTCTCTGCACCACTATTTGGCTTTGCAGCACCACTAGCTCAGTTCTGCTTCCCCCACTCCTTGTACCTTGCTGTGTAATGGGGCCAGGCTTCCAGAGGAAGCTGGGTGGAACAGCTTCTCAGTTTCCTTTTGCTTTCAGTCCTGCCTTGATCTGCCTTTGCTTTAGTTCCTTGTTCCCTTCCTTGCCTTGCTTGGCCTGTCTTCTCTGCTCCCAGCTTCTGGCCCTGCCCCTTGCCTCCTGGTCCTGGCCCTGATCCTCTCTCTTACTTCAACCCCCACTGTCTGCCCACATCCCTCACCCTCCAACCCTTACACTGGGAGAGGGAAGGAGAGGCTCAAAGTCTGAACTAGGATCCTAATTTTGCAAATAGCCCCACTCTTATCATTAGCGGAACCAACTCCCCTGATTTGAAAGCTCCCAACCAGTGGAGTCCAAAGGAAAGGACATGGCAGCTCCTCCTTCTTAAACCCAATGCCAGTGCTTCCAATCACCCAAAATGGCATCAGTTCTATGCACTTGTCCAGTGGCCAGGAATTCAAATACTGGTGAGAGATCAAATGGCAAGGGGGAAGCTGCCTTGGACTCTAGCAGAAAAGATTAAAGGGGGAGAGGAAGAGCAAAGAGCAGACTGTTTGTGTCCCACTCAGGACAGGAAGTGTCTACCCTGTTTCTACACCCATGCTTCCAACACAGCCACCAGCTAGAATGCAGTTAGGAGGCAGTGAAATCTAATGGCTAGAGCACTGGGATGTAATTCAGGAGATCTGGGTTCTGGTTTTGTCGCCGGCTGTCTGCCACTGATCTGCTGTTATAGTGGGCAAGGAACTCTGCCTCCAGCTTTTTATCTGCCTTGTTGGCTAGGAAACTTTTTATTTGACCCCTTTGTAATTCCTGGGTCTCTGGCCCATGGATCCAGTTCCTGCCCTCCAGCACTGAAAGAGTGAGTTTAGAAAAAGGGAGTGGACTTGAGGGCATGCACTCAAGGATTTGAGGTGCATAAATCTTGTTCCTTCCCACATCATGAACACATCCCTTAAGCACCTCTCACCAACTCCTATCTGACAAATGGAGCTGGTGCTAATTTTCACAGTGGGTCATGGGAGGGAAAAGATTTCTTACCCCTGGATTACATTATGAGGTCTTTGGGGCAGGCACAGGTATGTAACCAAGGAGGGCATGGAGTGGCTCTGGCCCCATTCAAGGCCAGTGCCCCCATTAATTTCTCTCCTTTCTCTGTCTGCTATTGCCCTCCTCCTAGATGTGTCCCCCAACAAGGAAAGTACCCCCTATCTGAGAGACCTTGGTTCTGCCATTGGGCAGGCATTGCCTGTGGTATGTGCAGAGAGTGACCAGCACAATGAAGCCCTGACTTCAGTTCAAGCTCTAGGCCCTGACATAACACTACTACTAATAACTAGCTAGACTCCCATGATAATTCTTCGGAAGACATTGAGACTGGCCTCAAATGTTGTCTGCACATCAGATCACTGTTGCCACCACTCCCATGTTCCTAGATACAGCCTGCAGAGGAAGAGGACTGGGGTTGAAAAACCAAGGCAAAGTGTGGGTGCATGGAGCAGATTGGAGCCTAAGTTATAAGTAAGCACAATATGTAAGACTGTACAAAGTCTTTACTACTTACATGGTGCACAAGTTAAGGTAAAGACCTTTACTTGCAATTTCCATTATTTTTGCTGCTTGTTTGTTACTGTTTTTGCCTTAATTTCCCCTAAAACTTGTTTGTTTCCTCTAAGAATTCTATATAGTTCTGTGGTTCATAAATTGTGCTCTGTGGACCATCAGTGGTTAGCAAGGTCATAGTAAGTGGTTTCTAGATGGTCCACAAGGTTGTCTTTTACTGGCACAAGGAGCCAGTGCCAGATGCTATAACAAAACAGCCCTGCTGGTACCAGCAAGAACCAAAGCAGCCTGCCTCTTGAAGCTACAGCAAACACACAATGAACATATACTGGACCATAGCCACCTCTAGAGCTGCCACCTTTCCCATGGCTTTGACCTGAAAGCCACACTGGAAGGGACAGGACAAAGATATTCTCCTGCCTCTTTCTGACATGACCATGACCACATTAGAGCACGGTGATGTCACTGTGTTCTACTGGGGATACTTCAGAAAGAGCCTCTTTCTAACATGCCCCCACAGATTCCCCCATCACTCCCTGAAGTCCTAATTTCTGGAACTTTGTCTGGAGCCCAGAGATGATAGGTTAAAATACCAGAGACTCCAGGCCCTTACTCATGGGTATTAACAAATGAGATGATAGCCTGCTATAGCCCACACCAGGTGGGTGTTCACCTGTTTATTAGGTGTTCACCCCCACCGGCCATGTGGCTACCACCCACTGGACACAAAGCCCCCACTCATGGCGTGGGTCTCAGAGCATGTGGAACCCACCGTGCAGGTGAATGCAGACTAATGTGCACACGTGTCTGTGTCCCATCAATTAAGCTGTATGCAACATCATGCACATACAAGCCCACCAGTACCATAGAATCGCGGGCAAAGAGCCAAGAGCTTTCTGAGGAGCAACCACTTCCTGCCCCTCTTTCCACTCTCACTGGCACCTTAAAAGCCCAATGCTCAACAAATTCAGAAATACGTTGTCTCAGCTTGTCCTGGTTTGTAACATGTGAACTCTCCAGAACCCATTCCCTTCTCCAGAGCAACTTGCACAGTCTTTTCATTGCCGTGGCCATGGCTCAGAACAACAACCAGATAACTATGGCAAGTTAATGCACTTCAGGGGGGCAGATGTGTTTACACAGCTGCATGATAAAGACTTCCATGTATTGTTTATTTGTTTATTATCAATATTTAATAGGGATGTGCAAACAGAGCCAGGTTCAGATGTTCAGCCGTTCGGTGGTTCAGGTCAAACTTTGAGTTGGATTTGGTATTCATTTCGGTCAGGCTCAGTTCAGTCTTTAGTTTGGTGCAATCAGAAACTGAAAATGACATTTGTTTTTTGAAATAAAGGGAAAAGACTGAAAACCATATTTCCCACTATAACATTTTCTTTTCTTATTCGATTTTGATGGAAGTTGGGAAAACTGTACCCCCAATGGAGGACACTCTGTGTACCAAAGTTCGAAACGATTAGATAAAGAGAACCGATTTCAGAAGCAATTGAATGTTGTGATTTTAAGAAAAACTCCATACACATTCATGGCTACAACTTCTTTATCTTGCATCCAATGTTCATGAAACTTGTGCATATTATGTCCCTCCATATGCTTAATTCTTCTGCCAATTTTTAGAAAGAGTGGATAAAGGGTCCCAATGGTATAAAACATTAACCTGAAAATACATTTTTAGCTGTAACATTTTGATATTCCATTCTGTTTACAGGATATTTGGCAAGAATAAATCAAATACCTTTCCTGCCATTTCAGCAAATGTACAGGAGAATTTGATAAAGGGTCCCAATTATATAAGCAATTGATGTTGTCCCTGTGAAGATCATTATTCAGATGAATATCAGCATATTCAGTGCCAGTCAGAGGCAGGCACCCTGCATGGCAGGGGGAGAGAGACTGTAGGAGGAAGGATGTGGAGCAACCCCAAAGACTGACAGACACATTCAATGGCCAAACACATTACTGCAAGCTTCTAGCTTTACAGGACCAATTGGTAGTGGCTTCGAGGTGGGCATAGGGGGCGGCCCTGAGGCGGGCATAAGCAACATAACTGGGACTTCTGAGATAGCATCCCAGCAGTCAGGAGACATAGTTTAAACACATCCAGGCTGGCCAATTATCATCACAATCACATCCTGCAGCACTGAGACAGAGGACATAAGAGAATCTCTATTGACTCTTTCCTAAACAGATGCTTCTGACTTCCCAGAAACAAGTGGGGGAGATATGTTGGGATGGTCCCAGCATAGAATGAGGATATTTGGTTGACATTTCTGTTGGCCAATTCGCATCACAAACCAATCTTATACCACATGACATAAGAGAATCCCAGGCATAGGCCCCTTCTCTACATATGTTGTACAGGCATATAAAATTGGGACCCTTTATAAAATATTTCTGATATTTGGCGGAGATGATCATGAAAGTGTATTATATAGCCTTGCCAAATTTCATGTACACTGGTTGGACTACAAAGATGTTATAGTCAGACATACATTTATATGTTAATTGCTTGTACTACCAAGACTCTTTTCCCAATCCTTCTGAAATTTGGCAAAGATAGTAAATATGGGAAGGGGTATAAATTGGACAAGTTTCACCTACATTACATGTGAGGCAAAGACGTTACAGCTAAGAATGTATATGTAGAATATTGCAAAATACAATAATTCAACTGCTTCTAAGATCGGATTCCTTTATTCGATCGTTTCAAACTTTGGTACACATAATGCTTTCTATTGGAGGTACAGGAACCCCAATTGTCAGTCACATATCTTAAGAAACAAAAATGTTACAGCTGATAATGTATTTTCCATTGAAACCAATGGAAATTCAATTCCAAACTCACCAAACGCATTCAAACTGAACATTCAAGTTCGGTTTGCACGTTTGGTTCGGTCAACCAAACTATTCAAGTATGGTTCAAACTCCGAACTTCTGAACCACGTTCGCCCATCCCTAATATTTAATACCCCTCCTCATCCTGCCATCAGCAGCTTGGGGTGGCTTACAAGTTAAAACCATAAAACCATAAAATACATATTAAAAACAACGTAACCATCTCAAGGATAGACACACACACACCCGCCCCCCTGCTGACCCACCCCACCCACTATCCTTCTCCCCCACCAAAAGCCTGGCAAAACAGCCAGGTCCTACACTTCCTTCTAAAGAAAGGAAGGTCCGGGAACAAGCGGACCTCTGCCGAGAGAGAGCTCCACAGCCTTGGAGAGGCCACTGAGAACGCCCTCTCTATCGTTGCCAAGGAGAGCACTCCCAGCCAACCGCAGGGGCCGATCCAGGTCTTAGGGAATAAGGCACTCCCGCAGGTAAGTGGGGCCCAAGCCATATAGGGTTTTATAGGTAAGGGTGTGTGTGTGTTTTCTTTACTACGTTCACTTCACAGGTGGCCAGGAACAACTGGATACTCCCCAAGACACAGCTGCATCAAATGTGAATGGTATGCATGGGATGTGGGTGGGAAGGCACCATGGTAAGCCCGTGGGGGGAGGGGGAAGGCACTATGGCAGGATGACAGGAGGGTGGAATACAAAATGGCAGCTGGGAGTAGAGGGCATGAATGTCAGTGTTTGATTTCTGTATGTTCTTCACTCCTGTACAGTATTGGTAAAGGGAAACATGCTACAGTCATCTAGGAGCATTTCAGAAAACATGTAGGTTTGGTGGTAAACATGGCAGTAAAGTGAGTGATCTGTTGATGGAGGAGGAAACTGTCACCCAGCCAGTTCCACCCCTTCCCCCAAGAGAGTGCACCTGACTGTCCCCAAAAGGAGGGAAGCAGAAGAAGAAATAAATGGACTTATTAAAGTTAAAGTTTATATTGTTAAATAAAGTTGATATATTTCCCACAATCCATGGGTTCCATGCATATTCTGTGAAAGGTGGGAAGTTTGGGGGAGTGGGGGCAGTGGAGAATGGCAGTATGGCATAGTGATAAGCCACCTTGGGGCTGAGGGTTGGAAGGGAAGGGAGGCAGGTGCACCGAAAACAGCTATACTATCTCTGGCCATGCACTAGTACGTGTGGGTGGGTGGGGGGCATGGTAGGCAGTGGCGAATAGTGGTATGGCATAGTGATAAGCCGCTTTGAGGGCTGGTGGTCAGAAGCACTTGTCCTTTGGGGGTATAGTAGCTGACAGCACTCCTGTGCCTCTGCGCTTCCTATTGCCATTCCCAGACCTGGCTAGCCTGCGAATGCCAATAGGAAAATGAAGAACTTCAGGGCTGCATCTGGCTTGCCTGCGAATGTCAATAGGGAACACGCAGGAAAAGGAAAGGATGGGAAATAGCACGAGAATGGGGGTGGCTGTATAGCCCAGAAGAAAACACACTGACACGCTGCAAACATACGAGGCCACTCTAGGGTGGCAATTTCAATGTATGGTGATGCTGGAGAGGGGATACGAGAGGTGCATGTTTGGGGGTTTTATGCTAACAAGGAGAGAATTCTAGTGCCACGACGAGTGAAACCCCACCCTAATAAAACAGTGCTGCTACCTGCCAGTGTGCCTTGAACTGTGCTGTGAGTGTGGATATGAGAATCTGGGCTGAGAACATGCGAAGACCAATTGCTTGGAGTATTGCTTTGAATTTTTACTTCCGCTTTCAATGTTCACTATAAGTGCTCAATGAAGTATGTGATTTGTTCAGTAAACTCAGCATTCTTTGCATAGCAAAAGGTTACTTCCAACTGCCAAGTGCTGGCAGGTATAAACCCAGGTATGTACTTCCATGTCCATGGGTGCGCAGGGATAGCAGGTGCCAGTCCACCTCCTGGAGTCATAATAGCCCAGTAGAAAGAAACAGCTGGGGTGGCTTCTTTTTCCAATAATTTTCCATGGCTGTGAGTCATGGCAGCGGGTGGATACTGGGAAGGGAGGGGGCTGGTGGGTGGAGCGTGGCAGGAAATCAGAGTATATTAGGTTTATTAGGTTTGTCCTGCAAAACCTGTGGTGGCTGCCTGAACAGACAAGAAATGCACGCAGAGCATGGGAGATGCATGGAGGAGCATGGGGTGGGTGGGGATGTCCCCCTCCAGATATTTCCCTGGTTCAGCCCTGCCCCAGCCCTGCCATGGTCAGACTTAGGAGTTCAGTCCTCCTCCCCTCTCCTGCCATGATCCCACTTTTCTGGGTGGGCAGGAAGTCATCAGAGGGGTGACTTCCTGGTAGTAACAGCGGCAGCAGCACGAGGGAGGAGGACTTGGTGGCAGGCTGCAGTGGCATGTGCGAGGTGAGCAGGACTCTGACAGCGGGACCTGGCTGATAAGGAGGAAGGGAGAGGAGGTGAAGACAGCATAGCAGGCTAACCTGGCCATCATCAGCAGAGCAGAGCTGAGAGAGCGAGCCCCAAGGCAGCGCAGACTCAGGAGAGAGAGACTCAGAGCCCTGAGGACTGGAGGCACAGACCCAGGAGAGAGAGAGACTCAGAGGACTGGAAGCACAGACCCAGGAGAGAGAGAGACTCAGAGGACTGGAGGCACAGACCCAGGAGAGAGAGAGACTCAGAGGACTGGATGCACAGACCCATGAGAGAGAGAGACCCGAGGAGGTGCAAACCCAGCTGAGTGAAGAGAAGCAGGTCATGAGACTGGGAGAGGCACCCCAATGATGGGCCCCAGCAGCAACCTAAAGGTATGTGGTGTGGGGCCTCTTCCTCTCCAATTTTCATGTCCACCATTGTCCCAGCAATCTTCTCCTCTCCACCATACCAGCAATTCCTGTCCCACCCTAACCCCTGCCCTTCCCTGCACCCCCATACTTCCCACAAACCCCCACACCAGCATACCACAATGATGGCTAAATTTCCACTCCAACATATCGGACATTATTACAATGTTCTCAAGCAGAATGAACTGACACAATTCTTTTCAAAAGATACCGTCTTTAATTTTTAAAGCATTTACACTTGTTATTGTTTAACTGTTACTAAGAACACCAGCAACTCATCTCAGGAATATTGTGGTACAGTTGTCATGGACGTGATGTAGTTTTTGTTTTGTTTTTTAAAAAAACTTGCGATTTGGTTAATAATAACCTTTAAATTGTGCCCCCCACTATCAACAGTCACAAATTGCCTATGACTCAAGGGTTGCTGTCCGACTGTTTATTAGGTTCTACATGCTAAACATGTCAGTAGGGGCTGAATGGGGGCTGCATGGACTGAACCCAGACTCCAGCAGGTTATCTTAGTGTTTTGTTAACACCCTAGTCATTGTTGGTGAGGACATTGTGGTCTGAGATAAATTGACAGTGGTCCATTGGTCACAATGTTGGGAATGGGAACCACAGGTATAGTTAGTTGGACCTCAGTGCAAGGGGCTGAAGTCAGACTCCACGAAAAGTCAGAGGATTTTTAAAGTCCAGATGGAGCAGAGAAAGCATGTCCCTTTGCTGCTGGAACAGGAGAATGCAGACTCTCTCTCTGCTGACCTGAGCAGCAGCAGGGTGTAGTGTAGCAAGATGTCTCATACCTGTAGCTGGGGATGGATTTGTTTTAGTACCATCAGTGGAGGTAGGGTGTTTGCTTGTAAGTTACAGGAACCATTTGCTGTCGAAGCTGTTCACCTAGCTAGCTCTGCAACAAATGTTCAGCTTCTCAAGGGAAACTGGGGTTGTCACTTGATGTTTATGACTTGATTAAGTGACTAAGAGAAATGTCACTTCATTTACTTACCAGGGTTGGGTGTTTTAAAATAAACTTGAGTCAGTCATGAAAGAACATCTCTCCTTCCTTTACTGGCACTGCCCCTGGGCTGCATTGAAAATATCATCCTTTCTAAATCATGCACTACTGTAGTAGGATCCAAACTTTTTCCCTGAGTGACCCCATTTGAGGGTTAAGTAGAATCCTGCAATACCCTCTTCCAGCAGCATGGATATGCAGAAGTATATCAGATACCAGTTAGGATCATGGTTGGCCTTATCTGTTGATGGTGTGACCTCTTTTGGAGTTGGCAATGGAGCTGCCCATTTCCAGATGTAAGTCATTGCAGGAGTAGGCTCACAAACCACAATTCACAGCTGGTGCTTCCCCTAGTGTTTTTATTAACAAAAAGCAATGTGCCATGGAAAAAACCCACAGGGCCCAAGGGGAACACAGGCCTCAAAACCTTAGTCCTAAGTTCATAGGCGACAGTGGGACGGGGAGCTATACTGCCACCTAGCTACTGTGGTGAAGCAATAGAACAGCAGTCCACTCCTGGATCGCCACTGATGCCTCACACCCGGATTGACCAGGGACTTCTATATAGCTTCCAGGGTCACAGCAAACATTTGTTCTGAACAACCAGACAGAGACCTGGTTCTACCAAATGCCTTGCCTGGGAAGCATCATTCTGTCTTGGCTGAGAATTGAGTGGTTTGAACAATGTTATACGTGATTAAGAGTTTATCTAATAGTGGTTACTTATGATTAAAAGAAAAATGCCATGTATTGTGTAAAAAGCAATATTCCTAAAATTCCACTAAACATATGCAAACCATTCATATTGCCATCATTTTAATCTTCTCAAAACACCAGGTATAATAATATAAAGATATGAACCAGAATTATTATGTAAAGTTATACCATGTAACTTTATATTAGTCACAGATGTAGTTTTGAAGCCAAACAGATTCAATTAAGGTGAATCAACATAGGTGCTCCCTAATTATGCAACATAGGTGCTCCCTGTGGTACTGGCAGGATGTTACCAGTAGGCAAAGCTTCGGACAACAGCTAAAAATTAAATAACACAGAACTCATCGAAGGCTCTTGACCTATAAGCCAAGATTTGAAAATGTAGTTTGGTCACTCTGATACTTTCAGGAAAGGCAGAACCCAGTTTGAAGTGAAACTGGACTGGAGAGTGAACTTTTGAGATGGGAACCATTCAAGTGAATTTAGATTGCATTACTATAACACTTTATTTTCATTTGAAACAGTCTGTAACTCTGAACCAATTTTCCTTATTTGTGTTAACTTGAATTTAACTTCTTTTTATAAAACTTTTTTTTATTCTAAAGCTGGTGTATGTGCATTTTAGGGTGGCCACCTTCGGTTGTTTTTTATCTGACATTTCCATTTTGGCCTATGGGAGTGTCAGGTAAAAAAACACCACGGGTAGCAACCCTAGTGCATTTGCTGAAACCAGTGAAGAATTCTGAAGCATTTCTCTGCTCGATACAGAGACAAACTTTCCCAAATACATTTTCTATGATCTGGAAACAGCCCAAATTATAAATGTCTAAGGGTTTGCACTTGTGAATTTAGCTTGTTGTGCTTAGTCCAACATACATTCTAATACCAGGGAATGGAAAGACACCCCCCAGGCCCATCCCTCCCCTCCTCGGTTGTAAGAGCAGTAGCCTGTAAAGATTATGAGTGGAGAAACTGAGTCACGGCCATGTTTGGGAGTCCATTGTGGTGGCAGAGGGAACCTTATTTCCTGGTTAGAAATGGGCAGTCAGATACTTTAAATCCATCAGTGCTTGATAAGCAGGAAGAACAGATTGTTCAATTAACAATTGTGATTGGCAAATGCTAAATCGGATTAATCTCACCACTGGTAATAATAGAGTGGAAGAGGGGGAAGCCAAAGAGGGTGTCTGACACTAGCTCACTCAGCTCTGCCTGCGAGGTCCCTTGAAGGGTTACTGCCCAGCAGCAAGGAATTTCCTAACTGCTGTAGAAAAGACAAAGTCACCCTGCATGGCACAGTACATGACCACAACTCTGAACTGAGTCCATCTTGGCTTCATGGAGCCGAGCCAGATCCTGGCCTTACTGTTCTCCAGAGTAAAACGCTCTCTTTCCCAGCTGGGTTCATGCCCTCTTCATGAACCCTGGAGCAGCCACCACCTTTTACTGTCTCTCCCAACCACTTCTCTGGGAGGCTGTGCTTCTCTGACACATGGAGTGTGAAATCAAGTGCAGTTTTCAAAACAGGGAGTAGGGTGGCTGGGGAAGTCACTCTCTCCCATGGTGCTCTAGTGCCAGAGTTAAGCAGGATATCGAGTGGCACTTGCAGGGAGAGCTGGCGCAGATGGTTTGCATGACGTGCTGCTCCTCTTTTGTTTGTAGTCAGTAGTGCCATCCTGCAATGCTGTAATTTAACAAAGAATTGTAGAATCATAGAATTTTAGTGCTGGAAGGGATCTCAAGGGTCATCTAGTTCAGCATCTCGGTGTGTAATGGAAATAAGTCAGAAAAGGCTGTAGCCAAGGTAATTGAGCAAATGAGACTGGGTAAAGAAAGGGAGGCAACAACAATGACCCTTTAGATGAAGACGCAGGATCAAACCTTGTCTAACAAGAACTAGTTGGAGGAAAGACCTATGGAGCCCGTTCGCTGGAGCAGACACTTCTAAGAACTCGGAACACACACACACACACACACACATATATATTCCAGCACACACACCCACACCCATGTGTGCACACATGTGCGCATGCATGCCCACGTGTGTGCACATGCACGTACACACACAATATCATATGCACACACTGACACACACATACTCCTCTACACACACACACCTCTGGCAAACACACACACACACACACACACGTGTACAGGCACACCCATATACACACCCTGATGCATACATACACTTCAGCATACATGCATGCACAAACCTCCACATACTCACCCTGTGCCTCCCAACAATCCCTACTATCCCTACTAGAAGGGACAGTCTGTCTTTGGGTGCCAAATCCCACTCCTTTCAGGAGAGAGAGACAAAAAAACTGGTTTTCAAGCCTTAGGCACCTCTTTTCTGGTTGCCTCCCAGGAAAAGCACTTGAGAGAACAATGGGGGAGATGATGGAACAAAAAGAAACTAAGTGTTTCCACTTGTTGAGAAGCAGGAGGGACATTTGTTCCAGGGGCCAAGCTGGGGTGGGGACCCTACAGGGCCCAAGCTGGGGGTGCATGAATCCTATCCTGCTGCAGTGTTGCTGGGCGGAGACTGAGCGGAAGCGGAAGTGCCTGCAGAGTGCAGCGTGCATGGGACTCACACCACCCAGTGGGTGGCACTGGATGGAGCAAGCAGTGGCAATGGCAGTGTCAGCATGAGGCAGGCAGTGCAGTCACAGCCTCCAGGGCTCAGATATAGGAAACAGAGGGAAGGAGAGGCACTGTGGTGTCAGGACTGTAGGTGGTCAGAGCAGAGGGGAGAGCAGCGGCAGTCCACTGTCAGCCCCAAGAGGAGTTTGTTTTTCAGGTTTTTAAAAAATGCTTTTATTATACAAACCAAATATTTACATACAATTTTAAGAGGAGTTTGAGAGCAGCAGGCGTGATTGGGGAGTGGCAGTGCCCTGCCCTTGGATTGGAAAGGTGAAAGTGATGCGTGGAGCCCCCTGCCCTGCCATTGCTGCACTGTGTTCCCTGGGTCTGGGTGGGGGCAGGGAGACTGGATGGGTGGGGTCCATGTGGGACCTGGATGGGGGGGGGGCAGTGTGGAGGCAGGGAGTCAGTGGGGGGTTTGGGGGTGGAGATAGGACATTTGTGGGGGCAGACAGCCTGGGGGGCAGGGAGTACACTGCAGTAGGCATGTGTTTTCTTTATCATGTAAATTGACAGTTTTCTGCAATAAGGATGCTGGTGGGACAGGGAGAAGATGATGCCAGGGGGACAAGTCCATTTCTTGCATCTGGGCCCATTCCAGCCTAAGTATGCCCCTGCCAGAGATTCTTTCCCTCTTTGTGTACTTGGAGTGTTAGGAGGGGTGTGTGCATGTGTAAGTGGGAGAGAAAATGGAGCTTATTGACTGGGGAAGGGGAGGGGGCAAGACTTGTCTCTTTGACCACTGGAAATGTTGGGAAGTATGTCACCTTGCAGGAACATAGCAGCTACCATGGAACAAGGGGACTCAGTTGAGCTGGACTCTGAGGGGGCCCTTTGCAAGTGACCTGAGCATCACTAGGAAATTTTCAGGGAGGGGGGGGGAGGATTGCAGCCAGCACACTGCCCCTTCCCACTCTGAAAACATTCTAAGTTGCACTCAGCCTGCTTGCTGAGGGCCCTGCCAGGGCTGAGAAAGAGGTTTTCACAGTGGAATGCTGCCCCTACCCCCACCTACCTTTTAAAACGTCCTTCCTTGTTGGGTTGCTGCTACTCAGGGAGGGGGTGGAAGTGTTGGGCGGTGGCTGCTTTCATGGGTAAGCCCTACCCCTTGCCCAAACCCTGGAGGCCCCATCCTCTTGCCCTTAAAGAGGGCCCATAATTGGGACATAAGCCTGGGCCCACCACAGTCTTGCTATGCCACACCACTGTCACCCCAACATCCCCCCCACATTACCCCTTGACCCATACATCCCTCTGTACACACACTTGCCCCTCTGCGCACACGTATGCTGATCCAGAGATCATTAACAGACCGAATTGCCTTTACTTTCTGTTCCCCAGAATTAGGACTTGGTAGAGTTGCAGAATTGTTGTTGATATGACACCCACAAGCCCTTTACTGGTTGTGCAAACCTTGGGTTTGGCTCTTGTCCAGGTTTCCTTATTGCTGATGCTTGAGGAAGAAGCTGATCCTTCTCTGTGCCTCCAGCTTGAACCATTTGTTAGGTGCTGGGCGATCAGAGCAGCAAACCTCACCTAAGGAAGCTGATGCATTTCTTCAGGGATCTTTTGTCTTGTGCTTACTAACCTAGCTAACCAACACTCACTCACTGGGCTGAGGTGACTCCAGTTAACAGCTCTCTCTTACTAGCCATTGCAATGATTGTTGTCCACACGCATGAAATGGATTTGATAGCTAGATAATTGGAAATTAAAGCAGTGAGTCCAGGGCCGGCCCCAGGGTTTGTGAGGCCATATGCGAAGTCTTGGTGTGGGGCCTAATTTGCATAATTAGGCTCCACCTGCTTATGCAAATGTATAAATTTACATAAAACTTACTCCCTCTGGACAGGAAGGATTCTCATTCTCCACCCCTCCGAGGAACCATGGAGAAGCATGGCCTCCTAATGCTTCCCCCACTCCCCAGCCAAGTGTCTACCACCACACCCCAGGAGTGGTTCCACTGCAGGGGCAGCCAAGTGGGCAGTGAGGCAGGCACAGAGACTGACTGCGTCCACTACCTTAATGGAGGAGGGGGTGAGCTTAGCCAGTCTGGCCCCCAGGGCCTGTTGCTTCTTGCTGCTGCCTGTGCCTTGTGCATGCATGTGGTGCGACCGGTCCAGAGGTGCTGCTATCAAACACACAAGACACCCAAAATGCAGCTAGCTTATTAAGTGCATTATGCCATGAAAAGAGACATATAACCAGTTCAGTTGTGCCCCCATAATCAGTTCATGCTGCCCCCACCCCCTAACCAGTTCATTTCTGCCCCTGCCCCCATATAATCTATTCACGCTGCCCCCACCCATAACCATTTAATTTGTGCCCACGGGGCAGCGTGAATTGATTATATGGGGGTGCAAATGAACTGGTTATGGGGTGCGGGTTTAAAGACAGTATTCCTGTTAGCAATAACTTCATTAAGAAGAGTTAGTGAAATAGCAGCCATAATAATCTCAGAACCATATTTGCAGATTTATTTTCCAAGACAGAATAGATATTGCTTTACATCCTAAATTCCTACCTAAGATAGTATAAGTAAGACAGTTGTGAGAATGTGGCCCTTTTTACACGGGTCTCTCCTCCCAGCCATAAACACGCAGATTTCTGTGTGTTCATGGGTGGGGGAACCCCATGTGAATGACGTGGTGCACGCGCCCATGGTGAGTGGGGGTGCGTGCGCGCTCGCCTAACACGCATCCCCACTCACCCCCCCACTCATCCCCACGCACGGAGCAACCGGGGGAAATGGTGGTTACTATGTGGGTGTGGATGAGTGGTGGGTGAGTGGGGATGTGTGTGCAGCTGTGTGCATGCCCCATCCATGCACTGGCGCGCCCACGGACTCCCCACCCGGCGGAGCCATGTAAAAATATCATGTGAGGAGCCACTCGAAGAAGAACAGAAGGTTGCTACCTTGCAAACAAGGTTCTTTGAGATGGCTCCGAACATTCTCACAACACCCACCCTTCCAGCCCCGCATGGAATTCTTTTCTTATATTTCTAGAAAGGGTTGAAAGGAACTGTCATTCAGAGGGGGAGGGTTCTTTTTATACCAGAGGAGCTCAAGACCATCATGTGGTCTATTATTTGAACAGGGTGAGCGCGCACAACCCAGTTGTGAGAATGTTGGGAGCCATCTCGAAGAACCTTCTTTACAAGGTAGCAACCTTCTGATCAGCACATGGGCAGGAGCTGTTTGTAAACAAACAGCCTTATCTCCCAGCCCCGATCGCTGTCCCCGCTGCTGCTTCAGCTACTAAGAGGGAGAGTCAGGTAAGCCCTCCCCCTCCCCTCAAACACAACCCAACCCTACAGGGGTCAGGACCAACAATTTTTTGGGTTTGTTTGTTAAGAATAATTTTTAAAAAGACAGCATGACCGGCCACCGGCCCCCAGCCCGCCCCCGGCCCACCGGGAAACCTCCCGGTGCATTCAATGGCCAATCCGCCCCTGGTGCGGGGCCATGTGCAGTCGCACATGACACATGCCTGGGGCCAGCCCTGAGTGAGTCCATGTAGCCTAGTGAATAAGGTGTTGGAGTGGATGTGGGGAGACCAGGTTTCAAATCCTGTTGTAACCATGAGCTCAGTGGGTGTTCTTGGGCAAGTTGCTATCTCTCAGCCTCAGTTCCCCAACTGTAAAACAGGAATAACAATGACCTACCTCACAGGGCTGTTGTGAGAGTGAATTAGATAAGGATTGTAAAGTGCTTTGAACATTGAAATATTTAGTAAATGAACTGTGGTCCAAATGAAATTCACTCAAAGAAGATCCAAGTGGCTTGGGGCAATGCAGGATAGACTTGGGGGGTCAGGAGACTAAAGGTCACTCTTGTCTCTTCCACAATGTATCTTTAGGCAAGCTGTCTTATCTCTTTGTGCCTCGGTTCCTCATCTACAAAAGGGCAGGAATAACACTCCCTGTCTCCCAGTTCTTGTTTTGTTAGCTTTTCAGGACAAGAATTGGTCATATTGCCAACCCCAACACCAGAGGCATGATCACCCCAGGGCCTTCTTTCGCCTCCATGCCTATGTTTCCCTTGTAAGTCTCAGCAAACCACCAGGGACATTACCTTGCTTGAGAGAGGATCATGGGCCTTGCTACATGAACCCTCTGTGTTCTAGCCCCCTCTGTTTCTGCTCCTGGCTCCAGTCTGCAAGTAAGTGCAGCATTTGAAAGAAGTTCTATGAAAGAAAGTTCTATGAAAGAAGTGAGTTTGATGGACATTAAGGAAGATTCACCAAAACAAAAAACTTTAAAGTTTAAAAAAACCTTAAATGCACAACAGTTTTTAAAACTAAAAACTTTCCTCTTCGAAAACATCACAATATCATTTTGACTCTAGCTTGAACTCCAAAAAGCATACAAATTAATTACAATTACAATTAAAGAAAACATTCAACTCCAACAAGACATAAACGCCAAAACACATGGAAATTATTTCAGAATTTGATGAATATTGAATATTTTATCCTCATCAACATAAATCTAATATATGTTCTTAATTCCTTACCATACATACTTTTATTCATTTTTATCAATAATTAAACTTTCACATTTTTCATTATTAAACTTTAATTTATCATCATTCAACAATGAACAATTTTTAAAGAGTGCTTTAAGTTTGTTTCTACATAACTGCATTCTGTACAACGAATTCTATAATGTTCTCTACAGTCACATTGTTAAGTTCATTGTATGAAGTGTATACAAATTGTATACATGTAAAGAACAGACTTAATGCACTCTTAAAAAATTGTTCATTGTCGAATGATGACATTTCACTTACAAATGCAATTCCCCTTTTACCGAGGTGATAAAAAAATGGCCCTCTTTGTGTACAAGGGAGTCGGGAGATGAAAATAGAACCTGGCCTCAGCTGCTGCTGCTCTCACTGTTCAACTTAGGTGTTGCTTAGTGCTGCATGTAAGAGACAGTGAGCAAGAGAGATGTGGGGACTGGGAAAAGAGGTGGTGGTGGTGGGGATATGAAAATGCCTCCCTGAGCTGGCAGCTGGGAAGAGGTCACTCCTGGATCTACTCTACTCTGCCCGTTCCCCACTGAACAAGGGCCAAGCGGATCTTCTGGAGAGAGATCTCCCACCAGGGGAAGGGGGGCGGGCGGCCATCAGATTGCACTTGGCATATCAACAGCTGGGTCCATTGCTAGGTTACACAAAGAGGAGAGCGGCTGTCTCAAGTTACTCTTTGACACCAACTTGAAACCCTGTCAGTTTCATCAGCAAATCACATTCCCAAGGAGCCTGGACTTTATTTTGAAATGAGTCGCTATCCTCCCTCCACCCCCGTGAATCCGCTTCTCTCTTCTTTAAGAAACGTGGGCTCGGCACAAACCAGCCATCCCTCCGGGGCCCTTTAGAGCAATAGCTGAAAGAGAAACCAAGCGCCAGTGCCCATACTCCCCGTGGGAGCCCCTACCCGCCCCTCGAGCACTGACCCAAAATTCCAGTGTGTTTCAGGAGGGATTAATCATTTGTGGGTGGGCGAGGGAGGCAGCAGCACCTGAGCCTATTTGCAAAGAGGAGCTTAACACACGCGAGTCCCATGTGTCGTCTCCACCGGTGCATTCCATTCTGTCCTGGGGAAGGAGGGCCAGCTGAGACTCGTGATGCGAGCCCTGCACTCACCTCCTCACCTGCGCAGCAGCAACAAAGCCTGGGGGGGGGGGGGGGGGATGCTCCCTTGCCATCCAGGTGATTGAAAATTGAGGGAAACAGCAGGCACAGCGCCGGCCCATTCCCTCCACTCGCTCGCTTGAGCCCGGCCAGTTAAAAGCAATGGCCTCGGGGTAAAAGCCGGGCACGGACTGGCTCCATACCAATCCCACCGCTCTAATCCGTAATCCGCCCGGGGCAGGCAGCTGCTGCTCAGCCAGGCATTCTGATTCCTACCTTCTGGGGGCTGCTGCTGCTGCTGTCGCTACATTATTCCCACTTGCTCGAGTGTCTGAGAGGAAGATGCCAGGTGTGCGATCCCCCCTCCTCTTCCCTCCTACCAACTGTGTGCACCCTGGAAAGAAAGAGTGCCCTAAGAAAATATCATGTTCTCCTCTTGCAAAAACCTGGGCAGCTATTCTGCAATGAACCACCTTTCTTTTGAAAGATGGGTGATTCTGAAAGATACGTGAAAGATACCTGACTTCTGAAAGATACGTCATTTTAAAAAGTAGATTTAAAACCCTACTATTAAAAATCATGTATCTTTCAGAAGCCAGCTCCGTCACACGCACTTTATGCTCCAGTCAGTTTCATGTCAGTTACACAGCGCTCCAGGAGCCAGGGAAGCGGGGCGCTGTGTAACTGACATGAAACTGACTGGTGTTTAAATTAAAGTCTATGTTGGAGCTGCCTTCTCATAAAGTTGCGTGATTTTTAAAAGTAGGAGTCACGTACCTTTCAGATCAGCAGCTGCTCAGCTGAGCATGTGTGAACCTGCAGAACTGAGCTGTGTTTTTTGCCCTCAACTGAGCATGTGCGAGCCTGCAGAACCAATTTTTAAATCATTAATAACTCGGTTTTGGCTGCACCAATCACTATCATATTACATAAGCAGTTCGCCTGCATTCGGAGGGAGGTGGAAATAAGAGTTAGAGATGTGGCTCTTCAAGAGGATCTTGGGCTACTAAGCAAAGCACTTGGAAGGGTTGCTCCCTTGTTGCACCAGATCAAACATACTGGGTCCTTTGAACCTTATTTAGACAGAATTAGGGACCCTAGGCTCCATAGATGCTACACTTTGGCACGTTTCCATCTCGTCCAGATGGCAGTAATGGAAGGTTACAAATTCCCCTTGACTCACGCCGTTGTTTGTGCAGTTTGGGTGAGGTGGAAACGCTAGAACATTTTTTACTGCGTTGTCCGTATTATTTTAGTTTGCACCAGGTATGGTTGGCACCGCTTTTGGGTGACGGCTGGTCCCTTGCCTCTGAAGGTTGCTATAAGTATTTGATGTGTTTGGATGGAACTAGTGAGATGGTCGCTATAGCAACCTTTGTTTGGCTGGCTACCAAAAGAAGGGAATTGGTACAAGCTAAATTGATAAGAGCCAACCAGTTGGCAAATAAGTAAGTTATAGTTGGATCTTTTGTGTTAGCTATTGCTAGCCCTATTAGCGGTTGATATTTATTGTAGTAAATCTCCCTTTTTATAAATATTGATATTATGTTATTATTATCAATAGATTTTAACTTACGGTTTTAGCCCATATGGAAGGATTTGGGCTCTAAATGGGTATTGGATTTTAGGGGTGCTGTGTAAATTTAGATGAGATTAGTATGTGATATGTACAAACCCATTGGGTACCTATTATATGGGGGCTAATTGACTGCCGTTTTAATTGTATTGGATGATTTTATTGAATAGTATGTATAATTTTTGTGGTTGTTGTTGATTGTTGTTTGTTTTGTTTGGCTATGGTGAAAGCTGATGCCATAATAAACCTTGAACCTTGAACATAAGCAGTTATTGATCTCATGCTTCACATCTGTGACGTTTGGGGGCTCAACTCATCCAGGGGGAGGAGACATTGATGATTCAAAATCGTGAGGACGTCTGCATTTTGACCACAAGCAATTAACTTTTAAACAGTCATAACATTTTATTTTCTTGATGGATCTTTTTCAAACTTTGTGCATATGTTAGTCCTCACAACTTATAGCCATGGACAAAGTTTCAGATATGTAGCTCAAGTGGTTTCCTCAAAATCGGGGCTTCAGCAGTCCCATGTTTATAATGGAGAGTGGTTGTGCATTTAAATTTGAACCTTGATCCTGAGGAGAACAGCACTGTCTTCATGGGAATTCTCATCAAAAGATTGGCCAAACTGAGAAAGATCCCAGAGACAGTCAAGGCAATTCAGGATCATCTGGAGCAGAAACTCAAGCAGATTGTCAAGAGATCTACTACCCAGGTGGCGAATAATGACTACCAGAGAGGAGAGAACCTGAACCAGGAAAACCAGCCTAGGTTATTTCTGGAACTGCTTGAACTTCTCTTTGACAAATTCAGTGCTGTGACTGCTGCTCATGCGGTGGTCCTGGGGCATCTTCAGCAAACTGTGGCTTCTCCATCCAGTCAGTATGATGGTGATATCAAGTTGTATGACATGGCAGATGTTTGGGTGAAGATCCAAGATGTCTTGCAGCTGAAGAGCCCTAACCTATCAAGCCTCTCCTCATATGGGAGCCATTCCAGTAAAAGGCTGCGGGACACTGCTCCCTCCCCCCCACCCTTGTGGGGGCGGGGTCTGGGGAGGGGATTACCAGGATTCTCCCTATATCAGCTGGGACAGCCGAGTGGAGCTTGGAGGCAGCAGCACAAGCAAGGCTGGGGCGTTTGGCAGAGCTGGCAGAGCCTGTGGAGCAAGGGTCACCTTCCCCTCCCCGTGGACATGGTAGGAGAGTGGAAGCAAGGGGGTGCTCACAGGAGGCCAGTAAAAGGCTGCAGGACACTGCTCCCTCCCTCCCCCTTGTGGGGTGGGGTCTGGGGAGGGGAATTACCAGGATCCTCCCTATATCAACTGGGACAGACAGAGGCCGTGCCGCAGGCTGGGGGCATGGGCCGAAGGGGCAGCTGGGCCAGGAGGTTGGGGCAGAGGGGTCATTGGTTTGTCTGAATAATATGAGTTGTTTACTGGTAAAGGTAAAGAGGGACTCTCCCCCCCGGTGAGAGAAGGGTGGAGAGGGAGAACATCCCTTGGTGGCAGCAGGGAATGGAAGAAAGAATTGTACAGAGCCAACACCCTGGTGTGAGCAGGGAGTGGTATGGAGATGGGACCAGTATGAACCTTTGAGGGGAATGCTATGTTTATGTGTGATGAACTGTGGTGGGTTGGGATGGGTATTTAAGGGGTTGATTGAGCTGCTATATTGTATTGTTGTATTCTGGGTCCCCTGTGTGAGATATAACCCAGTAATGTTATTTTGATGTTGTTGTGAGCTGCCTCGAGCTGACCTGAGGTCAGGAGAGTGTGGGATATAAATAAAAAGATGATGATGATGATTTGAGAACATTTGTTATACAATAAGGAAAAATACTTATTTTCAGTGGGACAAGGCTATCTTTCTATTTTAAAAATATTGTCCACAAGTCACTTAAGAGTTCAAGCATTATTATGTTCAAGCATGAAATACCTATTTTCAGACCATGATGTGCTATGATGTAAGTTATTGTTTTTAGTGTCATGCACCTGAAATAAACCCTTCTTACTAGAGCTATTGACCAGTTAATATTTTAGTTGATTAACTCATGCTTTTTTAACCAATTAACTAGCTAATTAATTGACAAAGAACATATGAATATTGTCGGCGCATCCGGAATGAGACAAGGACAACAGTATTGGATTTTAACGGCCGCACTCTTTACTGAGTGGAGTTGGCCTTCCCTTGCGGCACGTTAGGACTGAGAGCGCATAGGAGACCCCGGCAGCTGAGGAAGCGATATTCAGCGCCAAGTGACAGTGTTCTGTTTTTATTTTTACTTTTTACCTTTGTTGGATTTGTAGCGGCTTGGTGCTCTAGTGCCTGTGTGCCTGTCTGATTGCCCAGGACATGATCACGAGAGACACCTGGGGGAGGTGTGGCTGGAGGGTGCTCCCTGATTGACTGCTTGCTTTGCGAGTGTATTAAAGATTCTGGCCTTCCCCTGTGGCGCACCGCAGGCGGCACACCTAAGGGCTGCGCACGCAAGGGCGCGCCCTTGTGCACGCGGCCTTAGGAGCCGAGCCGGCCCAGGCCACTCTTCTCTTTCATTTCCCCCCTGCTTTTTGGAGATGGTCCGGAAATGGGTTCGTTCCCTATCCTTATGTCCAACCCCTGAGGAGCAGTCACAGAAAAATAGAAGATGTTCCTGCTCTCAGGAAAGAATAGATGAACCACTGACACTAAGTAACAGGGTTCCTTGCCTTGGTTCAGAAGAACCTAAGTTAGAAATCCTGTCGCAGAGATCAATGAATCGTTTGGTAGATAATATGGAGGTAGGGTCAGGTGATGTCATGAAGGACTTTTTGATAGAACAAACTAGGCTGATTGCTAGAACTGTGGCTACTCTATTTACTCATATAGTAGAAATTAGTGGCTCCATCGATTTAGCGAGGGAGTAGCTGAATGAGATTATGAGTAAATTAGATTCTTCAACAGTAACTAATAAAGTCTCCTCTGCAGTTCAGTCAAGCACTGGAGCTAGTAGTGGTCTTTACAAAAGACAATTTCATCAGTATTCCCAGGATCATGCCACCGAGGTTACATCAAGGTGGGGTAGGAGGATCGTCCCCAATGCTATCCTTGTGAAGGTTGGTCCAGATTATACGGGCTTCACTCCCTCGTGGGAGAGCATTGAGGACGTTTCCAACAATATGGCACGTTTGCTTGGGAAACACCCGAACATTAGGATTATAGAGCGGGTGGCATGGATTCCATCCCGTGAATGGGATTATTGTATGGAGATTTATCTAAAGCCGGGGAATACGATGAGGTTAATCTTTAAGGCCCAAAAATATCTGAAGCAAAGGGGAATCACCATAGACAGATTGGTTCTGAAACAACGAGCCATTCCTTATTCTGTCTCTGTCTCTTCTTCGCAATTGGGGTCGTTATCTTTGTCAGCAAATGCAGTTCCTTTGGGAATTCAAAAATGTAAATCTGGGGTCTTACAGCCAGGGAATAGTGAACGGCCCTCTGATAAGAGGCAGGACGAATTGGCTGTGTTAACCTTAGGGAACCAAGAGCAGCCCCTGCCCAAGCCAGACCCCTTAACTCTAATGGATCCCTTTGCCCATGGAAGCACCAATTTAGCTCTTGATAAGACAGTGGGTGTAAGCGATAGTATGGACACCAAGGACCTTATGGAAACTTTCCCTTCATCCATCATTCCTGATGTGAACCCTCCCCTTAAGGAGAGAAATGGAGGAACCCAGGATGAAGGAGTTAATAAGGTCACTCAGAAGAAGTAGCAAGTTATTGCTGAAATGGGAGTATTCCTAATGGATGATATAGGGGTAAAGGATGTAGCTATGGTACATAGGTTATTTAGTGTCCTCCCAGTGATTGATCAGGATGCTATCTTGCAAAAGATAGATCACTTTCGGACTAGCTCCCAGTTAGAGGTACTGGATTTTAAGGCCCCAGAGCTTATTCAGGGAGTAACTAACCATATTCCCGTGCATAACCCCGAGATGCTTATTGCTTCCCGCTATCTGGATCTGGTAGAGAACGGAAGCCAGCCTGGGAAAAAGGAACTAGGTCCTAGGAACCCCTTTGTAGATCCATACTCAATCCCTATTGTTCAGCCAAGCTCTTCGCATTTACAAATTAATGAATCCAGTGCTCAGCTGGATATAATAGATTTAGATCAGACCCTGATAGAGGCAGCACAGAGTTCTACCTGACTTGGTTATGCTAATAGGTGTTTGCAAGGAGGATCTACTTCAGAGATATATTTATCATCTGATAGTAGATATATCCCTTCATATCATACTGGGCCCTCGCAAATGACATTATTGAAGCTACTATCTTGGAATATCATGGGTCTTAAAAGTAAATTGGCAGACAAGGATTGGGTCGGATATTTATCTGGGTTTGACTATGGCTGTCTGCAAGAATCCTGGTTGGGACCTGAAGAAGATCTAGACATTAGAATAGCCAACTACTTGATGCAATTTCACGGAGGACAGAAGTTGAGGAAGAAGGGAAGGGTATCTGGGGGGTTGATAATGTTGATATCAGATTCTCTTACCCCTTTTTTTCGGCTTCTCCCCTCCGATAGACCAGAATTCCAGATTGGCTTTTTGAACTTCAGCAGTTTAGTTCAGTTTATTATTTTTAATGTTTACATCCCCCCTGCTTCCTCATTTTATTATAAAGAGGATGTTTGGTCGGTGCTGGAGGAGAGAACGAACCTGCTTAGGGACCAGTTCCCGCAAGCTTGTATAATATATGCTGGTGACTGGAATGTTAGGGTTGGCGGGGAAAGTGGAGAGATAGATATGGATACAGAGAAATATGACAATAATTGCCAGTGGATCCCCAGCAGGCAGGCTGAAGATGGAGGTACCAGTAGTGCAGGCCGGCCTCTTATGCATTTCATCCAGAGCTTAGATTTGACAATCTTAAATGGAAGGCTGAGGGGAGACTTGGTAGGGGGATTTACTCATGTGGCCCTCCAGGGCCAGAGTACCATCAACTATGTCCTTGTTGAAACATGTTATTGGGATAGAGCACAGAGTCTTGTTCTGAACCCTAGGCCAGAGAGCGACCATATTTCATTGGAAGCTCAATAGTCTGGACATCACTGATCTTGAGGTGAGTTCAGATCCAACTTCTGAAATGTTGGATCTGGAATTTGTATTTGCAGAGGAATAGATAGAGGATGCAATTATGGCTTTGAAGTTGGACAAGTCCCCGGGACCAGATTTAATCAGTGCTGAGGTCCTGAGAGCTGCCCCTAAGTGATGGGCCTCGGTGTTGTCCAGACTATTTGCCAAGGTCACGGAAGGGGGCAAAATTCCTGCATTTTGGAGAGACAGTTGGATAGTTCCAATATATAAGAAAGGAGATCGGGCACACCCAGCAAGTTACCGCCCGATAAGCTTACTTTTGGTGATTGCCAAAATGTATGCGTCCAGAATTTTGAAGTGTCCCCAAAGCTGGGTGGAGGATAATCATCTTATCCCCTGTCAACAATTTGGGTTCAGAAGTAAAAGATCTACCACCAATTGCTGTTATATAGTAACGCATCTAGTATCCAAATATGTCAAGATTAGGAAAGGGAAACTTTACCTCGCTTTTATAGACTTCACCAAAGCGTTCGATCTTGTCCCTCGGGACAGGCTTTGGGCTAAGTTAATTAAGATGGGCATTGATGGCAAACTATGTTCTATTTTAATTCAACTGCACAGGGACAATTCAACAAGGATCAAAGTTGGAACCCATAATGAGATGAGCGCCCCAATCCCAGTATGACGAGGTGTAAGCCAAGGGTGCATATTGGCCCCCTTGCTTTTTAATTTATTCATTGCAGACCTGGTAGAAGCTATAAAGAAAACATGGTCGTATCCCCCCCAAATTCAATCCTTCCCACTATACGCTTTACAGTACGCTGATGACTTGATTCTCTTTTCTTTCTTTTTTTCTTTTAAAGCTTTTATTGTATCGTTATTAATCATACATCCACAACATCCAGACAAAATATCTCAGTATAAACCAAACAGAACTTTGAAATCCAATACAAATTCCACACAGCAGCATTTAAGAGTTCCTCTCTCAGTCCACTTGTAAAAGAACAGCGTTCTCTTTCAGGGCTAGTATTTGAAAAGTTGTTCAATGTCTCTGCTCCTGACATGCTTGTCTTCCAGAATGCAGATGATAGGGAGTCAACTGCCAACTTGGTTCTCTTTTCTCAAACTGAAAGGGAAATCAAGGAATTGGTTAGAGGTTTAATTCAGTACTGTCAATTAAATGGGCTTGAAATTTACAGCAAGAAATCTAGCATTATGGTTGTGGGTGGCAGAGTTCCAACTACCAACTGGGTTATTAATGGCCTTAGCTTTAAGCTGGTAACTATGGTCACATATCTGGGAACTGTTTTCACCTCTAAAGGAACTTGGGCAGCTCATGTTAAAAACAGGGCTGCTCAGGCCCAGAGAACTGTTGGTAGCCTTTTAAAGGCTGCTAATAATTCAGGAACCATTCCGGTATCCAGCCTCTTGAAAACCTACTCACTTAAAATTCATACGATGCTGACATTTGGATTGGAGTTGATTCATTTTCCAGATGTCATTTTTTTAGAAAGAGTACAGAACTATGCTCTTTGTAGGTTGCTTAGAGTTGTCAATGGTACTCTGGGAGCAGTATTGCGGGCTGAAACTGGTATTTTGCCCATTGTTCATTATGCCCAAATGGCTTTAATTAAATACTGGTTGCAACTGATGACCCAGCAACAGGACTCGTTACCAGTTCCATGCTTAGTGGAGGAGTTAAACCATACTGGGGCTTGCACCTATCCCTGGGTAAATTATTTGGCTGCTTTACTGCAGGGTTTAGGATTCTCCTTTGCTTATTTCCATGGGAAGTCAGTGGCCGGTATTAAAAATGAGATCGATCTTAGATCTAAGGATATTGCCAAACAGGAAGATCTCTCTTTGGTCAAGCAGTGGAAAGCTGCACCTATCTTGGGGTCAGTCAAGCTGCTTTTCACAATGGAACCTTATTTGGACATATTGAATAATAGAGCTTTAAGAAGGAATTACACCCAGCTACGATTTCAGCTGATCAATCTGCCGTTTTGCACAGTAGATTCCTAAAAACTCGGTACAACGCTCGCTATTGTACTTGCTCTATGCGGGTGGTTGAAACCACAGAACACCAAATGCTATTTTGCCCATATTACTGCAACTTGAGGGAAGTGTGGCTTTCCCCACTATGGGGAAAGCAAACAAGTCCTAAGAGGGAACAATCAATATCCACTTTATTTACCTTGACTGCGCCTGATGACCTACTCTCAGTGGCTATGTTTGTAGGCCTGATGATAAAAAGAAGGGAAGTTATACAGGCATCGCTTAGGGGTGTCGGTAACCAAATTGCCTCGAATTGAGGAATCTCGGGAGTAGTGTTGTTGGATTATTGGAGAGGAATTCCTTAAATTGACCTGGATATTTGCTAAAACTAAAACCAATGGTTGGGTAAAGGAATTAATCTGGTCTGCGAATAACAAGTCAGAATTTGTGGTTATTTCAGGGGATAAGCTCTGCCGCGGTAACCCCCATAGAAGAGCAAGGCAATTTCCTAATTATATAATTTTTCAGGTGACAAGGATGTGATATTTACAGGAATATTGCTATGTTCTGAATTATTGTGATTCTCTTATCGTTACAGTTAGTTGTCACTCAGGTTGCTCACATTGTTATATAGTATGTATGTGTATTTTGTGTGCCTATGGTAAAAGTTAGGCAAAAGTTAGCTGAATATAAGGGATTGGGCTCTCAGTTCTTCATAAAATGATATGTTAATTTTTATTGCAGGTGTAGGTGGCTGCCTCAAATGCAGGTGGTTACTTTAAAATTTTGTCTTAAAATTTTGTGTCAGAGATTGCAAGTTTGCAACTCCAACATTTTAAAGTTGTATTTATGTATGTGAGCCTGAATTAAATCAAGTAGACCAAATAATATATTATTAAAGAGAAGTGGCAGGTTATAGTTACGATCTCTTGTCCTTCCGATTTAGCCTGATTTTGTTAAATTATGTTAATTACTAGTTTAAAATGTTCCCAATGACACTGAATTATTGGTTCTGCAGAGTGTGGCTCACAACATTATTTATCCTGTTCCATATTTTTTACCTTATATAACTTTATTATTTATATGTTTTATGTTCTTATATGTTATACGTTATGTCTTTGTATTGATTTGTATGTACGTTCTTGTTGATGACCATGGCGAAAGCCCGAGCCAAAATAAATTTTCTATGAACTATGATTAACTGCGATCACCAGGGACTTGGTCTGGATGTGCCCTCCAGTGTCAACCCCAATGCTTCCTCAAAATGTCTCCTCTTAGGCCCTTGGCTTGTGGCCGTGGCCGAAGGGAACATTGTCCTTTCCGGATGGAGTAGGGATTTATGGGTGTCGCCAGCTTGGGGACTGTGCATGTCCCTGCCCACCTTTGCAGAACACCCCTCCCCAGGATGCTAACCCTAGCACTGGCCATGTCCTGCCTCTGCACTAGGTTTTGCATCCCCATCTCTTAGGGAGATGACTCAGACAACTAAATTATTCCTAGAAAAAAAACATAACGGTACTGGACCCCTGCCACTAAAGGGCCGCCGATATTTACATCGGACGGGCCCGACCCCCACTCTTGCCCAATTCGGCTTCTAAAACCTGCATTAACTTGGCTTTCAATGTGGCCAAATAACTGTAATTCCCTGTCGGGGACAAGTGTACCCCAGCAGTACAAAAACATTCGGGGTTCCGGTACGTGATACTATGATGGGTCACCCTGTGATCTCCCCGGTGGGTGACCCACTTCCCCACGTCTCTATTTATATTACATCTTTAGGGATGGGCGAACAGATCGTGGTTCGGGTTCGTCCATTTGGTTCAGCAGTTCGGTTCGGCTGCGTTCGGTTCGGCTGCGTTCGGTTCGTCCGTTCGGTTCGGTAGTTCGGCTAGTTCGCCGAATTTGGGTTCGGCTGTTCAGTTCGGTCATCCGAACAGGCCGTTCGGTTAGGCCGTTCGGCTGTTCGGTTTGGCCATTCGGGAAGTGTTGTTATGGGTGTTTTTTGTTTTTTATATGGTTTTTTGTTTTTTTATTGGGTTTTATATGGTTTTCTTTTGCTTTTTATTTGGTTTTTTGTTTTTATATGGGTTTTTTAAATTTATTTTTTAATCTAATATTATATCTATCTATCTACACTAAATCTAACTGCTATTAACTATTCTAAATGCTATGAACTAAAT
>QEPC01004065.1:49264-60287 GCA_003113815.1 Sphenodon punctatus | reverse complement strand
GGGGAAACCTGGAAGTTCCCCGGAAGGCCTAGTAAGCGCTGAAGCCGGCAGCCGCAGCCAGCGCTGAAGCCGCCCGGAGCGCCGGGCTGCCGCCGCTGCCCAGATCACCAAAGGTAGGCGATCCTTGGGTGGGGGGGTAGGGTAATCCCTGGGGTGGGGTGGGTGTTAAACCACCCCCACCCCAGGGATCACCCTAGTACCTACCTGATGATGCAGGCTCCGGGTCACCGGTGGCAATCCGAAGCCAGGGACTTCGGGGGAATTTTTTTTTTTAAAAAAAAATCCAGGCTGGGCAGGGTGGGTGGGGGGGTGTCCTCTCTTCCACCCACACAGCCTGGGAGGGGGAGGGATTGTTTTTCTCCCCCATTGATTTAAATGGGGACACTGACAGTTCCCCATTGAAATCAATGGAATAGATCCGGCACCGGTAAACCGGTTTTAATCTGGTAAACCGGTTTTTTGCAAACCGGTAACCGGTAAAACCGGTAGCCAGTTTTTTGCCAGATGTCCCATCCCTAAGTACTAAGTATGCTACAGAACTGTATGGAATTCACTGCTAAGTTATTTTAAACTTTTTCAATAAATTATTTTTTAAACTTGAAATTGTTTAGTTTTTTTTACATGTGCCATGGTTTCATCTTTAACATGTTTAGATGAGCTATTTTTTGGCTTTTATTTATTTTTATACAACCTTTATTTCATCCGTGATCAATGTATTCTGCAATGAATATGATTAACTGATGTGTGTTGTCTGCCATAATTTTTGCCATAAAAATCCCCAGCCTTATACACAGATCAAGACAGTCTCTTTGGGAAGGCAGAAGAATCCCAGTCTCTGCTAAGAAACAATCCATAAATTGGCCAGAACAAATGGGACAAAAGGAATCTACAGACATGTGAACTAGGCTGCCCCTAAACTGTTGTTCAAGATATGCTTTAGTGTATAATCAATAGACTGCAGCTTTATTGTCTGCCTGTAACTGATACACAGGCCCATACACTGGTCAGAAAAGGGAAATTGTACTGTAATTAATTTTTGATGTTCAATTAAACATAATTGAACCAGGGCTCAGGACTCTGGAACTGGAGCTCTCTTTATTGTGCTGTTGGTTTTCAAGGCCCTGAACTGCATAGGCCTTGGCTATATTTGAGACCTGCTCCTGATCTCACCCTGATGATTATCTGCACTCAGAAACCACCTGCTGTTTGGGCATCCCAGCATTGCACCTTAAATCAGTGGGCGATCAGACCTTTGTTGTGGTGAGCCCACAGCGTGGAACTCACTCCCCCCCAGAAGTTCATCTCAGTTCCTCCCTCCTCACCTTTAAAAAACACCTGAAGACTTATTTATTCTCCAGGTGCTTTTAGAATCTACTGCTGCTTTCCCCGGAATGTATTCTGGCCTCCCTCCTTTCCTTCTCCTTTTAAAATGGATTTTATATTGTTTTATATTACTGTATTTTATGATTGTGAAGTGCTCCAAGCACCATTTGGCAGGGGAGTACTATAAAAATGAATGGATTGATTGATTGATTGATTGATTGATTGATTGCAGGCCCCATGGACCTGAATGGTTCACATATATTGTTATATTTATTGTACTCATTAGCTCTATGCGTAGGGAACCCAATCTTGAACAGGCCCTCCATAGACTGGAAGCCCCCAAGCTGGAGATTTTGTGAGCCCATATTTTACACCAGTGCTTCTCACTCTCATGTTATCATTTGAAGTTTATTCATGGATTCCGTCTATTGGGGGGCCCTCTCCGCAGAGTCTCCCAATACATGGGGCCTTGTGTGGTCGCACGTTCTGCACTTGCCTGGTACACACACACAGTGCTTGCACCTAGGATCTTTGTGCACCTCCTTCTGTCAGAATCTTGCTATGAGGGTCAGAGCCAGGCAAGTGCAGACTGTGCAGCTGCCCAGGGTCTCATGTGTGACAGGACTCATGGGATCCTCAATCTACAGGGTCTAGGAATCATCCTTTTCGACATTCCCAATCAACAGGGGGCATCTTTAGACATAACAAAGCTCGGGTGTCAAAACCCCTAAGCATGTGTTTGGCTGTTGTGTGTAAGCAGTGACCATAACAATCCCCACATCAATTTGGCCACCTACTGAATACATGATGTGAACACCATTGCATCACAAGGACAATTTGTGTGTTCTGGCTGAACACATACCTAACATTGTGTCTAACGATATTGCATGGCGTTAGCAGGCACAACATGGAGAATGAGGCAGCAGCGCTTGCGTGCTGAGATTGGGTGGCGAACAAAACACTGATTTGCCCCAAGATGGGCTGTGTGTTTAAGCAGCGCCACATGGTGAACACAGGGCCAAACCAGTGTTTATATCAAGGTCAAAACACACATTCAGACACCCATTGACGTTATGTCTAAAGACACGCAGGGTCTGGGAATAAGCTTGAAATGATAACGTGTGTAAGAAGCCCTGGCCTAAAATATGGACCCATGGTGCCTCAAACACATGGAGCCCCAGCTTCTGAAATGCCTGGCTTGGTTTGGAAGGCAGCCCTCAATGAATGGGGGCCATGAACAAATTGCACGTGCAACATACGGACCAACATGGCCTGCAATGCAGGCAGCCCCAGTCCCTTAAGGGGATGTTACATTTAACTGAACATAAAAAATGAATTACAGCAACAGTTTCCTTTTTCTAATGGATGAGAGTGGTTGTGAGGACCAGGAAGGTGGGACAATGTACCTGGTCAGCCTGGGTATGTCAGTTCTGTGCTAATCCAGGGATTTGTGGTGGAGTGGGGGGTGGGGGGGGAAGAAGAGTCACCTCTGCAAAAGGGAAGCATATGTCACTTTTATCACTGATGACTGTCAGAAATTCCTATGTTAGGAAGGGGCCCACAGCACATCACCATTTCATACAGGGTCACAATTTCCAAGACTGCATTCCTCCATAAAAGGCCACCACATCGCCTTTCAGACCTCCATATCAGAGCACTAAACTGGGTTGCCATCTTCCTTTGGGAGGAAACCTGGAAAAGGGTGTGTGTGTGTCATGTCAGAGGGGATGGGCAAAGGGGCTGCCCATGATGCTCTGCAGGGGATGGGGCCACATCAGAAAGGGGGTGGCGTAAAGGGGTTGTCATGTCCTCTTCTGACATAACCCCACTCCTTAATGTGACATCACAATGCTCCACAAGGGGTGGGGGCTGGGTCACAAAGGGGTTATCAGAGTTTCTGATGTAACCCTGCCCGTGTGGAGTGTTGTGACATCACACTGATCCATAACGGCAGGGTCATATCATAAATGGGGAGGAAAGTCCATGTGGTCTACCCCTTTTCGATGTGGCCACCCAGAAGCCCCAATTCTGTGGGTCAGAGATGGGCACCCCTGCCTGACAGAGAAACTGAGGTTTCTCTCAGAGCCTGGAGATTCTGGGTCAAAACCAGGCATCTCTGTGGTTAAACCAGGTGGGGTGGAAACCCTAGCAGTAACTTCAGTCTCAAACCTGCATGGGTCCCCAGCCAGACCAGAACTACCTCCAAGCTCAGTGTCACAAATATTGACACTGTTGCAAATGATGTTGCAACTTTCTCACTCGGGCTGTCCTGTGTTTTTTCCAAGCTCGTAGTTTGAGAGTTCAGAGACAAAAATATACTGCAGCAGCCAGTTATCCTTTTGCAAATGCTTGTTCCATACTCCAGCAATGAGAAAAGCCCTCCATTCAGGGTAATTATAACCTTGCTACCCTGTACTTTGCAATTTGGCATTTCCAGGCGAGTAACTGGGAATCATTCCAGGATCAGCCATTGACTGAGCTGTTGCAGAGAACGACTGGCTCAACTTGTTACTCAGGCACATTTTGAGAAAGGAGGTTGGTAAAAAGAGCATGTTAACATTATGTTCAGTCTTTAAGGAATTTATTTAGCATTCATTATGAGAGTAGTAGTTAGGTGATTCATCTGGCAGCCATGCAGATTTACCATGCACAGCAAGCAAAAGCAACCTATAATTGCATACTAGCAGAGTGATGCTTAAAGTACATCAGATGTTTCAACCATGCCGCCCGCCCTACTAGCTTTTGGGGGTGGGGGGCTAGGAAGGGGTGTGACCCAGCTGACTTCTCCTTATATTAAAAGAGGCAAAATGAAGGGCACACAATAAACACTACTCGGAACTCACCGCTGCTTTGAAGGCAGGGTGACACTGTTCTCACTGAAACTACATTTTGATAGGGCAAGATAAGCAATGTAAACATGTACTGGTGGCAGCGCAGGGCAAGGACCAGCATCTGTACATGGGTTTGGGGCCTGATCCCCGGGGGTGTATTAGGCTACAATGCTTCTCATGGGCCTCTCTCTTTCTCATGGTGCCATTCAGCTAGAAAAGAACCCAAATTGGACAGGGATCTTCCCATTTCAGTGCAATAGCAAAGAGAAATCTCTCTTAGAGTGTGTTCACATGAGCATATTAGATCTGGGATTTTTACCTTGGAGGAGTTCCTCTGGAGTTGCTAGAGACCTGCTCAGGCCCAAAATTGGGGTCCGTCCAGGCCCAATGTCTCTAGGTGGCCCCAGTCCCGCTGCAGAATGCTGTGATCTCACAATGCTCAATAAGGGGCTAGACTACATCAAATATGAGCAGAGCTATTGTGTTCCACTTCCTCTGCCCCTTTCCAAAATGACTATGCCTCTTACAGGGCACCATAACCTCACAGCACTTTGCAGGGGGCAGGGTGTGACCTCCTGCAGAGATGAAGCCTGGCCTGAGCCTGAGGGGCCTTGGCAGAGAGTGCATCTAACTTGGCATGACAAGACCAGTCAGGTCCTCTCAGGCTTGGGTCAGACCACAGGCCTCTACAAGTAACTGCCGTCTTCCTCCTCCATGCCAAAGAGCTAGGGAAACCATGGTTACTGCTCTTTTTTCCCTCCAGTGGAATAACAAGCAGAGTCACATGAGGCAGAGACACTGTGTGAGTGAAACCAAGAGGAGGAAGTCCAGAAGATGCCTGGGACTGCAGTGGACTGCAAAGAGAAATATAAACAAGGAGAAATTCCCCTCAAAGGGACACGTGAACATGACACGTAGAGTAAGAGCTTTCCATCCCACTTTAGCCCCGGCTGTTTGATTACACCCCTCCCCTTATCCTTGCTTTAACCCCTGTATTTGTGTGAACACAAGTAAGGTTAACATGAGTTAGGAGGTAGCTACTTCTAAAGGAGTATTCATGTGAACAAGCCCTTAGAGATGAGAGACTGGAGGACACTTTCTATTTACACACACAGATGGAAAGTGATTTGTATTTAGTGACCACAATCTGATAAGGGGCACACTCAAAGATAGGGGCTGGATCAGCAGGGAATACCTATGATCTAGACTTGTTCTTCCTCTTCTGTCTACTGAATTTCCACACAGCCATGCATTCTGTCTCAGCATACCTTTCTTGCATCCATATCCCACACCTATAGCTTTCCGCACTGTCTTGTCCACAATTTGCAGCCCATTCCCCAGGGCCAGCAAATTCCTCCTTATCATTGTCTCCACTCCAGATAAAGTTTCTGTTTTGGCATTGATGTAAAACAGGCTCTACAGATTAAGCACAAATTTGAAAAATGAGAATTTCAGGTGATATAGGCCAAGTGCTCTTTTCATTTTTGTTGTGTCTCACTGACCATTTTTAAACTCTCAACACAGCTCCCCAGGCAAATGAAGGTTCCCCACTGCCAGGGCAAATGATTACACACAGCACCTTAACCTTGTCCCACAAACATGGTTCCAAAATAATGACCCCATCCTTAGTCCTCATGTAGCTTTTCCCCCTCCCAGTATGTATCAATAGCCATTTTTTTTTTTTACAGATGGTGAAAATAAATCACAACAAAAAGTGAGAAGTGAATTGCTCCAAATCAGACATCAGCCTGGTAGCTATTGCAAATATAACCCTGCTCTCCAGCCTCTAACTACTGCCTCCCATTCCCTGGACAGAGGGGAAGGATGGTCCAGTATGGAGTTCAGGTACTGCAGTAATGGGGACCATAAGTACTATTTAGGTAGGTAATGTCATAGCTATTCAGGTGGTCCAGCGAGCTCCATAGTCCAAAGAAGAATATCAAAAGCTCATTGATAAGAGTTAAGACTAACTGGGGACCACCCCATTAGTAACAAGATCCTCATATACCAGGCAAGAACCCCATTTTACAGACAGGAAGTTGAGGCTAGAACTTGCCTAAGACTACCCAGCAAGTCCAAGTATCAAACTAAGATTGTTAGCTTCAAATTCGACACACTCTCCATTAGTCTGCACTAGCTCTTTTGCAAACAGGGGAGGATCTATAGTTTTTTGCCTTTTATTATCTTTACCACTTATTTAGTGTTGTCAGTATTCAAAGTGCATTACAATCCTTAATGTCTAGTTCCCCCTCACAACAGCCCTGTGAAGTAGGTCATTATTTCTGTTTTACAGACAGGAAGCAGGCTGAGAGACAGTGACTTGCCCAAGCCACCTATTGAGTTTATGGCTAAAAAGGGATTTGAACTCTGGTCTCCTTTATCCACTAGGCTATTTTGTCTCTCACTGCTACACTAGGATACCGTGACTTTTACACAGGCAAGCTATTATGCTATGTACTGAATGCTTGGCATTTTACTGCAGTCAAATGTGGATTAGGTGCGGTGCCCTCAATGAACAGGTCACCACACGTCACACTGGCCAGATCTATTTGGTCTCATTTCAATTGTGGCCAGATTGGTTCTGACACGCATCGCTCTGTGTATGAACCAACCCACCCCTAGTACCTGAGCCTTGGTGGCAGATGACAGCAAGGGTTGTCTCTGCTGCCAGTTTACCCTCACCAAAACCCTGTGAAGTAGGTCATTATAATCCCCATATTTACAGATGGGGAACTGAGGCTGAGAGATAGCAAGCTACCCAAAGCCATCCAGTGAGTTCATGGCTATGATGGGATTTGAAGCCCACTCTCTTGAGGTCCAAGTCCAAAGCTTACCCACCAGGTTCACTAGAGTACTACCATGTTAAACTGTCAGAGCTCCAAACTCATGCAAATTGCCCATCTTCACATAGTGGACCAGCAACTCAGACTAGCTGGAAACTCTCTGGTTACTAATTTTAGGGCCCCATTACAAAACAGGGTAAGAGGTCAGGGCAGCCCTGTTAAGCTTTGGCTAGAAAATGAATTTAGCCTTGAGTTACAATAACAACCCAGCAGGGGCAGGTATCCAAAAGAGAAGAATGAACATATTGGTGCATACTTCCTCTACAAGCAGAAGCCAGTATAATCTCAAGGAACTGTGGGCCAAACCTTCGGTTTCTCAAGTGTTTCCAAAAGCTAATGCTAGACCAAAATTAATCCTGTTTGTGGGAATTAAAGTCTAATCTCAAGGGAGAAGTGACAGTAACCCATGGCTGGATGCCAGGAGACAAGATGTGCTTGTCCCAGTCAGTGGCAGAGCAGATTAACCTTGGTTTGTACTTCATGTTGAGTTGACTCCTTTGTGGTGGTGGATTCTCAAAACATGACAGGCTCAAGCCTTTGATTTAGACAGCATTTACAGAAGGCAAAGCTGCCTGTAATCCACAGTATCAGGAATGTTATTACTTATATTGCACGTTCAGTGTTCAAAGTGCTTTGCTAGGTCATTCTCACAAGAACCCCATGACATTGCATTGGCCAATGATTCCCAAACTGGGCGATGCGTCACTGCTGGGATGAGGTAGCGCCAGTTACTTCCAAGGATGGCACAAGGCTGGGTAAAAACCAGGATCAGTAGAGAGCAGGCAACAGTGTGTGTGTACAGCTGTCTCCCAAAGGGCCCCACATGCATAGTCTCTCTCTCTCCCAGCTCTGTTCCCCATTTTCCTCCTTCCCCATGCCCTAGTAGAGCCCGTGCTGCTCTAGTAGCTGCTACTAGAAGCAGCAAAGGAACTCCCAGTCCCACCCCTGCTGTGTCTATGTTGTAACTAGCCAATCCACAGCAGCTCAGCAAGCAGCGGAAGGGTGGCTCAGTGCAATATATAGGGGGGTGGGGTGGGCAGAGGTAACCTTGGATTTGTGGAGTGTGGCACTATAGGATAAAATCTGGGAACCACTGATGTAGGCCATTTTACAGATGGGGAACATGCTGAGAGAGAGTAAGTTATCCAATGAGTTCCTAGCTAAGATGGGATGGGATTTGAACCCTGGTCTCCAAGATGCAATTTCTTCCACCTGCAATTCTAGCGATATGGGGTGAAGCTTATGTGGGTCAGCATCCCATGCAAATTTTACCCCACAGTTACTCCACCAGTAGGGAGTGACAGTGAGGTGCAGCAAGAGGCCAGTACTATAGAGGCCTACTTTATGTCAAACATCCATCAAACTGGTCTTATCAGTTTGAGAGGGTCCATGAGACTGGAAGTCCTGCCTTCTGCATCTCTAGAACTTCCGGGTTTTAAAACTTTTGTGTCATGTGCCCTTAAAGGGGGTGTGGTCATGTGACCCCTCTAAGAACTTGCCTTACTGTGCTTGACTAATGGGCAAATGTTTTGTCACGTTTGGGCCCCCTGATTCAGGATAACTGGGGTCCAATGAGTTGTTAGCATGACATGGTGGAAATGGGGGTCATGTGACCCCTCTTAAGTTCTCGCCTTCCTGTGCATGATCAATGGGAGAAGGTTTTGTCATGTTCGGCCCCTCGGTTCAGAACTGGGGACCAATGGGTTGTTAGCATGACACAGTAGAAAGGGGTTGGGGTCATGTGACCTTTCTAAGCTCCTCCTATTGCCCTGAACCAATAGGGCTGGGTCTCAGTGCTCTAGCCCCCTCCACTAAATAGGGGTGATTGAACCAATGGGATAGTAGGGTGACTAGCAGAAAAGGGGGTCATGTGACCTGTCTAAGAACCCACCTGATTGCCCTGAACCAATCTGAAAGAGTTTCAGGGTTTGGGTCCTGTGGTAGAGTCTTCTCATTGTGCGATAGTACCACCCATTTAACGGTTGTCTATGAAAAGAGGGCCATTTTGCAAGATTAGCCATTCCTGAACACCAGGAATGTTCTCAGTGAGAGAGAGAGGTTTTCATTACCCCCTACACAAAATGGCTTCCCTCGGTCATGTTACCTCTGTAATTTGGAGTGTACTACTCCTAGCAGGACACTTACCGTTGGCATTACTAAGCCACCTACAGCAAAGTAAAACCCCAATGCCTTACCTTGGCGGTGGAACTCCTATGGTTCAGTTTGAGCCCAAATACTCCCCTGAATATTAGAAGACCACCCCGAATAGGAAGGAGAATTGCAGTGACCCTGATGAAAAGCACTCAGCAGCCTGGTGAGGAACCTGCGTATGAGTCTATCGATCTTCAGACCAGCACTCCAACTCCGACAGATGACTCAGGCCACTTTCATACATGCCCCCCCTGCGCATATTTGGGCTGCAGGGGCGGGATGTGCAGCCCGAATATGCACAGGAATCAGCCGGTGCAAAAGGCCCCCCGTGTGGCTTTGCCAGCAAAGCCGCACGGTTGGGGGGGGGGGGGCTTTCGCACCAGCCGATTCCAGTGCATATTCGGGCTGCACATTCCCCCCTCACAGCCCAAATACGTGAGGGGGGGGGGCATGTATGAAAGTGGCCTCCGTGGTAAGTGGGCTGGGACATTTGGGTGAGGTAAAGAGAAAAGTAGAGAGAGCGTTAATAATGTATGTTTATTTTAACAGGTAAACAAGGACTTTTTAAAGGCTTTTGAGGACCTGAATTTGGGGACTCCTGTAGGATTGAACGTATCTTGTGTTTCCTGCATTTGTCCATGCATGAATGGAGGTGCTGAAATGGATAAAAGGGACAAGAAACAGTTAAAACCAGAAGAATAACATTTGGTTGAAATGTTTTTGTTGTCATTTCTGTTTTAGTCATCTATGTTAGAACCATGGTTGTCCATGAGGCATTGTTAAAAGGCCTTTATTACTCTCCAGGAGAGGCTCACAGTTTTGGAGGGCTGAAGCGTCTTTTTCAGGCTGCAAAGAAACACAGTAATTCTTTGAATAAGAAAGAAGTTGCTTCAGACCAGAACACTTGCACCCGGCACAAACCAGCACACAAACATTTAAAAAGAAACCAAACTGTTGTTTCTGGGGTGGATGCACAATGGCAGGCGTATTTGGTGGATATGCAGCAGTTTTCAAAGGATAATGGTGGTATTAAGTACATTTGTATATAAAGGCTTGTAAGAAACAGACACAGTCCAGAAAAGTGGGCAGTGAGTCTCCATGTAAAAAACAGAAAAGCGAAATGTCATTTTTGACTTTTTAAAAAAGATTTTTAAAACCTTGTTGAAAAACGTTTTGGCACCAATATGTTTACCACCTCTACCACATTGTAACCTTTTCTACAACCCTCCACCCCACTGTACTTCCTTGTGCCCACCCCTTTGCATACCGTCATGCCTGCTTAGAGGTTTTTGCTGGAACTTTTAAATCACACATTAAACCTTCCATTTTAAACTAAATTTGCAATGTGTTTACGTTCACCACTCCCTTGCGAAAGCCTGTTATACTAGGATGTCACCTGCTTCAGCAATTAAGGAACATATATGTAATGTTTGGTTGTATTCCACAGGGGGCACTATCATATTTATATCCGCTTTCTGGACTGTGTCTGTTTACCAGGGGTCCGAGTTTCCTCAGGACTGGCAGTGACTATGTAAATGTCAAGTGGTGTAATTGTGGGGTTTTTTACCACCATCTTCTTGTGTTTGAGGGCGGTGTGGTGTTTTGCAAGATGAAGATTTTGTATTTTGCTGATTCATAGGCAGGGTCTTTCGGGAGTGCTGTGATGGGGGGCTGTCCTTCAAGTCGGAAGATTTTGTAGAGCACTGTGTTTTTTGAGACGGAGAGGTACTTCCACAATCTAGTTTAAAAACAACAGAAAAATAACTAAGGGTATTTTCAGATGTGACGGGACTCAATTCGCCCCGCCACAGAAACACCCTACTGATTCCCTGCTGGGGCCAACACATAACAGCCAACAGACATGTTGGCCGCTCC
>QEPC01004065.1:1391-27804 GCA_003113815.1 Sphenodon punctatus | reverse complement strand
TGTTCATGTTCGGGTTTGTGTTTGAGTTCGGTCGTCCGAACAGGCCAAGTTCAGGCCGAACACCGAACTTCCGAACCGCGTTCGCCCATCCCTACTGAGCCCTGTGCATCCCTGCCCTATGCTTAGTAGCCAGCTGCTGCGTTGCAGCCAGTTTGTGTCTGTTGGGCAGTGCCTCTCCTCTCTGTGCCCTCTGATCCTGGCTCCACTGTGCACTTTAGCACCTGCTACCATCACCTCAGCTGTCCTATTCCTGGCGTGTTGTTTCAGGGTTTGGGGAGTTCTGTGGGCAGTGGTCCTTGCCGGGGGAGGGGTGTGTTCGGTCTGGTTCCTACCCGTGTTGAGGCTCACCTGTTCTTCCTGGTGACTGTGCTCGGTCTCAGCCCCCCTCCCCCGCTTGGGGTCCCCTTTCTCCCTCATTGTGCTGGGTTTCCCTGTGTGCTTGTGTACACTGAGGTATGTAGGCAGGGTCTAGGTTGTGAGGGGTCCGTGGCACCCAGCTGTCTGGCCTGTGTCTCGGGGCTTGACAGGGGCAGCTTCTTTGTATCTCTTGACATTCCAGCTCCCTCCTCCTCCACCCACTCAGAGTCTGGCAATTTAGGGGTGGTGCTGTGTGCTGTGGCTTTGTTTGCCCTCACTCGGCCATGTTGTAATGTCACTACGCTGGGTGTGGTTTTCCCTCTGTTCGGTGGCAGTCTATGTAAATGTTATGGGTGTTTGATCGGTGTTGCCCTGGGTGTGTGTGTGTGACGGCCCCTCCCTGGACTTCCCACAAACCCCCTGTGATGGTGTCCGTGTAAACGTCTGCTTGCTCGGCGTCACTGGGTGTGCGGTGGGTGTGCTCATCCACCCACCTCCACCTACTTTACCCGTGGCAATGTCCATGTAAAAAGGGCCTATGTTGCTTTGATTATCCCAAGAGTGTGTCTTTTTTTTTTACTTTCTCATGTAAGAAAAAGAATTGCACAGAATGAATAAAGAAAAGGTGGCTTTATTTCCAAAATTCTTTCTTAAGCATACATAGTTTGTGTTCTAGTTTCTAACTATACCACATGATCCAGGGGCAAAGGCCCCAGGCTATCTTAATTTGAATTGTGTTTCTTACAAGCCTTTATATACAAATATACTTAATACCACCATTATCCTTTGAAAACTGCTGCATATTCACCAAATACGCCTGCCATTGTGCATCCATCCCAGAAACAACAGTTTGGTTTCTTTTAAAATGTTTGTGTGCAGGTTTGTGCTGGGTGCAAGCATCCTGGTCTGAAGCAACTTCTTTCGTATTCAAAGAATTACTGTGTTTCTTTGCAGCCTGAAAAAGACGGTTCAGCCGTCCAAAATTGTGAACCTCTCCTGGAGAGTAATAAAGGCCTTTTAATAACGCCTCATGGACAACCATGATTCTAACACAGATGACTAAAACAGAAATGACAACAAAAACATTTCAACCAAATTTGTTATTCTTCTGGTTTTATCTGTTTCTCATCCCTCTAATCCATTTCAGCACCTCCATTCATGCATGGACAAATGCAGGAAACACAAGATATGTTCAATTCTACAGGAGTCCCCAAATTGAGGTCCTCAAAAGCCTTTAAAAAGTCCTCGTTTACCTGTTAAAATAAAAATACATTATTACCGCTCTTTCTACTTTTCTCTTTACCTCACCCAAATGTCCCAGCCCACTTACCACTGAGTCTTCTGACGGATTTGGAGTGCTGGTCTGAAGATCGATAGACACATACACAGGTTCCTCAGCAGGCTGCTGAGTGCTTTTCATGAGGGTCATTGCAATTTTCCTTCCTATTTGGGGTGGTCTTCTAAAGTTCAGCGGAGTATTGGGCTCAAACCGAGCCATAGGGGTTGCACAGCCAAGGTAAGGCATTGGGGTTTTACTTTGCTGTAGGCGGCTTAGTAATGCCAACAATAAGCATCCTGCTACTGGTGGAGGTGTGTTACGCTCCAAAGGCCGTACAGGGGTAACATCACCAAGGGAAGCCATTTGTGTAGGGGTAACAAAAGCCTCTCTCTCTCTCCGAGAACTTTCCTGATGTTCAGGAATGGTTAACCTCACAAAATGGTCCTCTTTTCATAGACAACCGTTAAATGGGTGGTACTACCGCACACCCAATGAGGAGACTACCACAGGACCCACACCGCTGAAACCCTTTCAGATTGGTTCAGGGCAATCAGGCGAGTTCTTAGACAGGTCACTCTACTACCCCATTGGTTCAATCACCCCTCTTTAGTGGAAGGGACTAGAGCACTGAAACTGACCCCTATTGGTTCAGAGCAGTGGGAGGAGTTCTTAGACAGGTCACATGACACCCCCCTTTCTACCGTGTCATACTAAAAACCCATTGGTCCCCAGATCTGAACCAGGAGGGCAAACATGACAAAACCTTCACCCATTGGTCAAGCACAGTAAGGCGAGTTTGTAGAGGGGTCACCTGGCAACACCCCATTAGGGGCACGGATGGTGGAACTTCCAGTCACTCTCAGGCACCCTCTCACTGATAAAATCAGTTTGATGGGTATTTGACATAAAATAGGCCCCTATACTACTGAGGCCTCCTACACCCGTCCCTGATTCTGCACTGCCCAGCTTCACTTACTGTCACTGAACTTGCTATTCTGCTCTCCCTTCCACTTCTCACAGCTAAGTGCTGCCTTGTGCCAGTCTGGGGCAGAGGGAGAAAGAGAACATTCAGTGATACAGTTTTGTCTTTTGGGCAATTATGAGATTCCTGGCAGTGGGGAGAAGGAAAGGAGAGGGAGTGCCAGCCTCAGAATAAGTTTCTGGTCAAGAGGCTAGATTCCCCATCTAGTGCACTCCTGGGAGCTCCTCCCTGCTACCATAGCACCACCATCAGAAACCAGCTGTTTTATGAGACATTTAATTTGTGCTTGACACCCCCTATCCACTTAGTTCAAGGCTGTAAAGCTCCTATCTGTTACATTGCCTAAACAAAGCTATAAATGGAAATGGGAGCTGGACAGATTGAGGTTGTCCTCATACTGTGTCCTGATACTGTACATTAAGCATCTCCGCTCTATGAGCAACTAAGAGGAGTATGATTAGAAGAATAACTGCAGTGTAGAGTGAAAGATAAGCCAATCATCACCTCTCATTATAGAGATTGTATCTGTTGTAGTACTTAAAATATATAACTGAAAGCGTTAATGTGGGGTTGGGATGCCACCATCCTCACACCAGGCTCAGGCCGCACAGCTGAGAGATGCAAGACTCCTCCCTTTTTAAAATACAGGTATAAACTTGCCTCGAGGTAACCTTGAGAAACCTGGAGTGCTGCATACATTTCAGATTTGAGATGCCTGTTCTAGACCTCCCACTGCTATGTAGCAGCTTCAGATGACCAGTCTGCTCTCATTCTTCCTGTCTGTGTGGCCATAGTTTGACTTTTACATATGGAGGAAGGGAACTAAAGTGGGAACATCCACTACTGAAGGAATGAGGCTAGTCAACCCACTTGTCCTATTGTTTTGATAGAGGGCTTTGGCAGAGTTAGCAGTGTGGCTGAGCAGCTAAACTTTGACATTTTACAGGACACCATTATTCACAAATGGAAGAACAGTGACTGAATCATTTGCCCAAGGTTATACAGAAAGTCCATGATAGAGCTAGGAAGACTGCCCAGATCTGACCTCTACTTGGCCCTTGGCTAAAAGGAAGAGCTTCCCCAGTCTTTGTCTTTAATCCATTTACATATTACTTGTGTAGGTGTGATCAAGTCACTTTTACATCTGCCACATAGCCAGGGCTCCTATGCCATTACTTGGTGACTCACCATGCTGGTCCATAGCCAGAGACCACACAAGACTCTAGAGACCCTCCTATGGCTTCTGGAGGCAGCTTAGCACATCTACAGCATAGATGCAGAGCGATATAGAGGTATATGTTTGATAGAAGGGTGGACTTGCACACTAAGGCTCCAATTCTCATAAGCACATTTATTGCAACAGGGCTTGATTTGGTTGGCACAACCTTTTGAGCATCAGTGGCCTGCCCAGCCTATGCACAAACTGGGGCGATTGCTCACAGTGACACATTTCTCATTGCTTATGGAAGCCATTTCACTGAAACTGTAAGGCCAGTAAGTCAAAGACACTCAAGCTCCATTGAAGTCACCTGAGTCATATAGAGCAGGGGCACAAATTTTGGCTGGCCAGGCAGTTACTGCTAAATTTGGGGTAAAGACACTAAAACTTCAGCAGAGAAGGTACCCAAACTATTTTCTACTCTGTGTGCCAAAACATCTAGGGACAGCCCTGGATCAGAACTTGGCTCACAATCTTAAAATTTGAGGTTGGATGAGACCTAGACTGCTTTCAAGGCCCATCCTTCACCAACAAATGTGACAAAAGAAGCCACAACTCAGCTCCTCCCTCAACAAGCGAGAGAAAGAGAGGAGATTTCAAAGGGAGCATTTCAGCATTCCTCTTTGCCACAAGCAAAGGCACTTGCCTATAGACTGCATCAAATGGAGAGGCAGATTGCCCTTGCCCCCCCTCTCCATTCTGCTGTCTCTGACAGCCAGAGAGAGGATGGGATGTTTACTAACAGTATACATCTGTCTCTCAGCTGCTAACTTGAATCTCATCCTAGCAGCCTGGGGAGAAATACCCTTCCAATCAGCAGGAAACAATGGTATTTTATAGGCCAATTCTGCTACCTTGATTGAAGTAGCTCATGGCATCCACCTCCTGGATAGGAATTACAGCAAACACACAATAATGAGCACTTGATGGGAAATAAGCAAAGCTGCCCAGCTCTTCCACAGAATCAAACATGCACCTCCAGGGCACCATAGCATTGGGTCACTTACTTGCCTAGGAGTTCAGACCTGGAGGCTGTTGGACAGAAAGCACCACCTGATGAGCTCAGCGTAGAGAAAGGGGTTTGTAAGATTTTTATTAAGAGTGCAGTTTTAGCTGGTATTGCTATTGGATTACTCTGCCATTGGTGGAGGTGTAAGTTCATGCACAAACTGAAAGAGACCCAGACATGCATTATATTCTACCTGCTGCATCAGAGGTATTTTATTCAGCACAAGAATGAAAGGCCACATGTTTTGTTAGAAAATATAGATTTTTTAAATTTTATAATTGAACAAAAGAGGGATTCAAATCTCAGTTGTAAACACAGATAGCTCCTTTCTGATCATAACTAGTACTTTCCACTAACATCCTTTTGTTTAGTCTGATCCACTCCAACAATGACAGGCTCACCCAGTCAGGATTTTTTGATGCTCTAGTCAGGCTGACAGATTCAGAGAGACAGTTTATTCACTGCCATTTTGTCAACTGGTGAATAGATGATTTAGTTTTGTTTCTGCAGGACCTACCAAGTAGTTTGGACTGAGAAAATGTGATGAATAGGTTTAAAAGCAGGCTTGGTGGACAGGAAGAATTTTGAACTAGAAATGAAGTTTTCAGTTCACATGAGAGAGATGTGTGCAAACATCGTGTGTTGCAAAGCCTTTAGTTCCCATTTTGGCCTGCACAATATTAATCCCATGATCCCCAACAGCCAAGTAAATCAACAAACCATCAGAGTATTGCCCCAATCTGCAGACAATGTGATTGGGTCCCAATCCAGAGTTTGGGAACCTTTGGTTCTACCTCCCAGATGAAACTGCCAGCTGACATAACTTGAAGATGACACAAGGAGAGCATTTCCAAGCAGTCTCCTGCTTGCTGAACACCTGGCTTAAGTTACCCAAACAACTTCAATAGCACAGCACAATTGCAATGAGCATTTAAGTTGAGTGACACAGGGCAAGTCTAGAGAAAGCACTTGGCCCAGTAAAAGATATTGGAACTACTTTGTCTCCATGGCAAGTTAAGCATCTTAGGATTACTACTAGAGTTTGACACAGCTGTACAGTGGAGGTTTTCTGGTGAAGTTGTGAGAGTGGAACACTGAATTAACCACACTATGTTCCTTTGAAAATGTGGCCCTATATACATTCCCCACCTAAGGGTACCAGGATTACTTTCCTAACTCTGCGATGGACCAAATCTGGCACCTTTGAGTTCCTGGACCTAGGCCATGGATCCAGTTCCTTCCATCATGCACCAGAAGGGTGTTCAGAAAGGAGTGGAGAGAGGGTATGCACTCAAAGAAAGGGGATGGAGCCTTGATGCAAAACCATGATCTGGACCTCCCCTTCCTGAGCACATGACCAAGTGCATCTGTCCTCCTCACCCCATTTATATTTTGCTCTCAGACCTTTCAGTAATTTTCAGAGTGACCCATGGGAGGAAAAAGGTTCTCCCTCTGTCATAATTTCACTTGGCAGTACAGATTGTTTTCAAAAGAAAAATCAGCAGCTTTTATTCACTTTAGCCTCTGCTGTTTTGTTACTGACCCAAAAGGGACAGACCATGCTCACACACAAGTTACCCAAGAAGAGCAGTCACCGCTTGCCTCATGAGACGGTCCAAGTTCACACACTGCTTGCGAGCACCCTTAAGTGTAGCTTTCCCTATCCCAATTACCTCAGCATGCCAGACATGGAGTTACCCCAGAGCATGGAAGAACATGTAAGTGCTCTCTGAACTAAGGCTGCTTTTACACATTACACAATGTCTACTATAATAACTAAAGATATCATATTATAATTCTGCAATTTTTGTAGTGTGAATGCACTATTCCCCTTTTATGCTGCAAGATTGTCATTGTAAAATACAACCCAAGCTCTTGCAGCATAAAAGGGGAATAGTGCATTTACACATTACAAAAATTGCAAAATGTGGTATTATCTCCAAATTATAGTAGTCCATTGTGCAATGTGTGAAAGCAGCCTCAATTACTAATGTATACTTCATTGTGTGGCAATATACCCCATTAACATGCATGCCTTGTGAACATGGCATAATCAGACAAATGTCACCTATTCCCTCGTTTTAAAAATCAAATTTTAGTATATACAGTTGCTTGTGGAATTACTTACCATATTACAGCAAACAGTCATCAAATGTACTCCAACACTAGAAGCAAGGAGTGAATCACTCATGTCCTTGTTTTATACATTTTCCCCAAATCATCTGGTGCTGGTCACTATCCAAAATGAGGTGGACCATTGGTCCATATGCTAGTTCTTACACTTTTAGAGCACCCTCCATCTCAGTGGTTTGATAAGCACATAGACAAACTTTTTGGCACGGTCATTCTTTTTGGCAGTGGTAACTTCAGGCTAAAGTTTGTGCAGGATGGTGGCTCCTCTCAACCCACAAGTCTCATTCCCATGACCCTGGGAGAACAGAGGGAGACATTAGTGAGGGGCATGTATACTTATTCCCATTCTTTTTGGTTGCCAGTGCAATTTCCACTATTAGGCCTTCCTAACATATACTAGCCGAATGGCTTGGTATGAGCTAGCTGAAACAAGGACAGTGATTTTAGGCAACCCCAGTACTATCTAGCAACTCAATTTCTGGGTCTGTCTGTGTGTGTACTAACTATTCAGGCTTATGCCAACTTCTCAAGCTAGGTAAGTTGGAGGTGCAGGACCAATATTTTTGGGCCACATTTACCCTCATGTAGCCAAGTAAACAAAAAGCCAACAGATTTTAATACTGTATTTATTGTGACAGATTCTAAAGAATCTAGCAAGTTTGTACGTCAGGCGTTATTGCATGACAAGTTTGATACAGATGCAAAAACCCCACATTCAAAACAAAATTAAGAAGTGCCATTCAAACTCTTCACTACAGGAATCTCCATGTTTGCTTCTCACAAGCCACAGTGTGATCAACACTAGAGAATTCAGACAGTTCTGATTCAGCCTCCATTCACAAGAGCACCACCCAACACACACTCCACAAATCAAAGTGCAATCTTAATTTTCAATTCCCTGGCAAGCCTTTGGTTGCAAGGAAAGTTTACATTCTTTAAAGGGAAAGACGGGACTTTTATCACTTGCCCTGTAGAGATCATTTAGTGCATCTCTATACTTGTGTTAAGTGAGAGGGAAGCCCAACAGGAGGGAGAAAAAACACAAAAGGTAAGCATTACAGTTCAGCTGTGTTATTTTGAAAATTAGAAGTGCAAAACCAGGCCTCCCCTTGAAGTGAGCTATTTAAAGTAAACGCAGCCTGTTATGAAAATTGGCTCTCAAAAGCAGGCTTTAGATCAGTTTTCCAGTGCAAGAACAAACTAGTAGAGAAGTTTGAGATCACCAAGCACTGCAAATACTCTTTAGGCATGGAGAGCAGGCATATAGAGAAGACTGCCCTTTCTGAAAGGCATCTGTTTAGGCCAAAGCACAAAGTCTCCTAACCATGAAGCAAGCAGCAGGATCCTGTGCCTCATGCAGTAAGGACTCCAAATCCTTACTGCATGAAGGCTGCAAGGATGAAAGTTGGAGCAGATTTACTTAAACGCTAAAGAGTCAAAGGTGCAGGACTCTTGCATAGGCTGCCCACCCATGTCACCTCCCAAGAAAAGGCAAAGTTCTACCTATGCATATTTCAAGTATTTCATCTTTATTACATTGTTCAGCCTGCCCAACCATGGTACAGTTATTGCAAAAAGCCAACCCCAAAAGTGAGTAGAGTTACTCAGGTTATGTTAGCCTTTGAGGAAGCACCATGAAATGACTATTCCCAGAGCAGCAGGGCTATTGGAGACTAGATGCCTGCTTTCTCAGCCATACAAATGCATGCATAGTTAAGTCTGAAATGTGATGTTGCCAAAGAATAGGGATGTAATCCAAACATCTCTGGGCAGGACTGTTTGTGCGCTATACACACCAACTTCAAAGTCAATATATTTGCATATGACAAACCCCTCTCAAGCATAAAGTTTGTTGCTTTTTTTTTTTTTATATAAAGTGAAGGACATACCTTTTCCCTAGGCCAAACAAACTTTGGAATTTTTCACAAAACTAAGTCCTAGCTAAACAAGTTATATTGCATTTTCAGTTCATAATCTAGCAATCTGTTACTCAGATGGAAAGTTGTGTAGCTGGAGAGAGGCTTCTATCAAAAGGACATCCAGCCAAGGGCACATTTCTCAGGGTCAAGGAAAGGCTAGAATCAAAAGTTGACTAGCCAACTGGTTTGTTGAATCAAAAAGTTGATTCTAGTGAGGCAGGTCTCTCAAGCAGTAGGCCTAGAACAGGTTCTAGGTACCATTGCTACTGATAATGATTTGGTTCAACTAGCCAACTGGTTGTTTGTATTGTGCTTAACAAGCTTGTTTTGATCAACTAGCCACTCTGTACATTAAAGTTACACTACATTTCAGAAAGATTAGCCTATGGCAAGCCTGGACACAGATCTTTCCTTTGTACATAGTCACAGTTGAAGGTTTTTTCGGTACTGTAAATTGGAGAGTGTTAATACTTGGGACAGGTCCTCAACCCTCCCCTAGTTCTCATTATGCACTTCTCCCCCTCACTGTGTCCCAAAATATATTTAAGAATTTGCAGGTCATCCTACTTGACAGCCCTATTTCTATGACTCAACTTCCAACTGCTGTTGATCTAGCTGGTCCTTCACTGGCAGCAAGCAAAATGTTACTTACAATCCAACATATGCTTTAGTTCTCTGAATAGAAATGATCAGATGACCCTCCTCCAATCTTTTGAGATATCCCCACTTGAACTTTCAGGAACATCACCTCTACAAAATATAAATGTTACAGTACAATTGAGTTTATATTTGTTACAGGCACTTAAACAGGATTCTTTGGTCCTTTAAAGAATTTGCCACTCTGGCTTCATTTCAGAAGCCATGAGTCTGCACAACCCTTAACCCCTCTTGTACCAAGTTGGACCAGTATACATTTTAGGGAAGCACAGCTCTTTACCTTAATCCTACTTTTCCCCAATTGCCTACATAATTTGTAATTTAGCTTTCCTGTAAACATTAGAAATCTAGATTTCCCACAACACTGCACAGCCAATTTCCCCACAATATACAGCAGACAGCCTTAGGAACAAGACACTTAAGAGTCCAGTATGTTTCCTCTTGTTGCAGTTCTTGTGTTGCCCCCAGTGCAAGGAAGACCCTTGAGCAGAGTCTGGGGGAGCAGATTCCCATGCTCAGTTACAGGGAAGCCATGTAGGGTAGGAACGACTACAAGGCAGAAGGGGCTGTACATGGGTGACATAGTAGTTGACGTTTATCTCACTGACATACGGTGCTGGCTGATAGTAGCAAGTAACATTTGTGACAGTTGGGATGATGTTCTGATTAGCCAGGACCCCAACAGCAAGCATCGCAATGAGGTTCAGCGTCTGCCTCCTTTCCTGACCCATCAGGCATACGGTACTCTCATTCACCACCCTGTGTAGGGTCATAAGGCAGTCATACCTTTTACTCTCCATCCCAACAAAGTGACTCTGAAGGTAAGACTCTAGTTTTCGCTGCTGTTCCCCTATGTCAGGAAAGTCTATGAAAAACCTGGAGCACATGTATCTTTGCAGTGCCTTCATATCCACTTCCGATTTGGGCTTAAATCCCCTCACCAGGAGGTTGCAGTACTTCAGAAGCCCACCACCTCGGATTTCCTCTGGATTTCTGATGGCGATGATCCGGTTCCTGAGATGGTCCATTGCCTCCTCAAAGTCCCCGTACATGCTTTCCCCAGTAACTGTGGGGTGGAAGTTCTCAGACATGGGGTTCTCTGAACACTCACTGAATAGTAGCAGTGAATTCAATATGATCTGGAAGGAGTCCACACTGAACTCAAACTGCCGTCTGAGCGAGTCCACAAATTTGAGTTCTACATTTTTTCCGCTGTTGTTGGACAGCGATATAAGGCTCCAGCGGTCTGGGTCATTACATACTTTCACTAGCTTCTGTACGTATGCCTCCTTCAGAGTCATAGGTGTCATCTTGTCTTTGTTTACTCCTTCTGGCAGGAAGTCCAGGAGACAGTCCAGGACTACGTCTTTAACCAGCTGAAAGACGTCCTCACTCTTCAGATCTACCCCAAAAATGAGGTCCAGGTCTTTGTACCCCAGGCCACTGTCCTGATGCAGAACATGGCTAGCTGCAGACCCATTCAGTCTCACATTATGGACTGCAATTCCTTTCTCCTCAAGACGACTGCGGACCACCTGCAACACAAGACAGGAATAATGTCTACAGAACAGAGTTCCCAGAACACAATACAACTTTTAGTTGCAGCAAGCAGACTTTCTGCTGGCATATTTAAATGTATCAGTGAAACAGGGATGCTAGACCTGCTCCTTCCTGTTAGAAAAGGAAATCAAAAAAGGCTGTATGAGTGCACGTTTTAGAAGCTGCAACTTTCAGCTTCTTAGGATAAAGTGGGCTAGACTAACCTATTCCTAGGCTAGCATGTGAGAACATCTATGCCTCCAATTAACAGCTGTAGAACTATTGTCCCTACATCCCTGCTAAAGGACAAGAGGGCAGCTGTCTGGGCAAGCTCAAAGCATGCACACATTTTTCTAAGTCTCTATTATCAAAAGGAGAGTTCTAGGAAACATTTGGTCCATTAGTCTGAAACCAACCTGTTGAGAACAGTTCCAGGGAGATGTGTTATAACAAGGTACCAAGTACTAGTCCAATTCAATTGGGAAGCTGCATTTGTACATGTTTATGGAAGATAAATCTTAACACTCATTAAAGGCACATTGTAAAGAGTCTTGAGTTGCCAAAAGGCACTTGAAACAAGTATTCAGGTTCATGTCCTAACTAGCGAGTGTACCCTATATTTGCTAGTATGTTTTGCATTTGAATGCTTGGCAGCTTCACCACAAAAGACAGCTTTAATTACACAGGTGTTACTTAGCAATTTTAATCCAGGCTGCTAAGAACCAACACAACTGAAGCTTTTTTGGATTTAATGTGACTCATTTAGATGATTAGGCTAAAATAGTATTGTGTGAATGATCTGCTCTATACACTAGTTATCAAGGATGTTAATTTCCTTTTAGAGGCATTCATAATGAAGGAATGCACTCATGAGTGCTACATGGAGCTCCATGAGGTGCTCAGACTAGGTACTTTTGCACAGGCTTACACTTTATCCTAAGATACCAGAGCAGGCTATTTGAGTTTGATAATTAAGACTGAGAAACTGACAGTTAGAAAGCCTTAAGACATCTGGAGAGTCCAGTCCTCCGCTTGCTTTATTTTGTCTACACATGCTGGAGATGAGCTGTTCCTAAATATGCTAAAGGTCTCCACATTCGCTAAGGAGGGCAACTATTGCAACGAGTGGTTTAGCTGAATGGCAATTCTCTAATTAATTTAAATACCCCTTTAAAGTCCTATTGAGCTGAAAACTTGCTTAGAGAATTTCAAACAAGCTTTAATCAGATTCCTAAAGCCCCAACAAATTAAGCTATATAATGCAGTCAAGTCTCATTGCAGATTACAGTGAATCTGTGTTTGTAAAAATCCAAATTTCAAAAACCATTGCAATTGCATGTTGCCAAACACCATTAGATCACCCAATACAATGAACTCAGTACCAGGAGGGTTTATTATATTGCCAGAAGTGCTTAGCTTTGATTTTCTAAGTCCAGCTCCTCACCATGCATCCTACCATGCCAAATAAGCGTATAACCTTACTGTTCAAGTTTCAGTAAATGTAATAAAGCATTTAAAATTGAAGGGACAATAGTTAAGGCAGTGGTCCCCAAAATCTTTGCACATGTGATCCCATTTTGAGACTTAAGTACTTAACCCTGTGACCCCAACGCGATATCAGCTAATCAGTCCAAAGTTTGACATGGCACTTGTAAGCATGCTGCCTGAAGTTTATGAGCATTAAGCAAAACCATAGATTTTATAACTTATTAAATTCCATGATGCATTTCCTAATTTTCCTCTGCCACTTGCTATAGTAGCTAACTGGCAACAAGCCAGGACATGCTTCCAATGTGTAAAATTCAGTTATTGAGTAAAGCTAGCCAGTAAGCTATTTTCCATGAGAAGTGTCTTTTCTGCCAATGCAGCCTTTGCTGCAGAGGCCAGACACCTAGCCAGTGTGCTGTAACTAACACTAAGTCTCATTGCAAATGGATCTCTTCTATGATCAATGGGATCAGAGCGATAGCCTTCTAGGTTTGTTTCATGTCAAGTCATTTTTCATGCAGACCACATAACGACTCAATAACTGCTTTTACAAAAAGCTGGATACAGTATGATCTACTCCAAGGGAAGAGTATCCAAAGTCTGTAATAGGTACAGGGGTAATTACTGCCAATGGCAGGGTGAGATCCAAGCATGCAGAAAACTGCTCTTAAGATAACCAACTGTCAGTTTCCTAGGAAGGAGGTCAGTAGAACACCATAACCTCACACTTAGTACATCTGAATCAAGCAGCAGGCTATAGCAAAGTATAGTCTGCATTTTGTGCTGTGTTCTCTACATTTGGTTATATATAGCCAAGCATTACAAAAGGGACTGCCTTTTTAGGTTATTTACAGGTTGGCAGCCTCTGTATTTAGATATGACTAGCGATGTGTCTGGTCAGACTTATTTTGCCTCTAGTGTACAGTAAGTTTTAGTGATGAGAAACAGCCATTGCAGCCTTGACTTTTAAGTAACGCAGCTTCTCTTCCGTTTATGGTTCTTCACATAAGACGTGACAGTTGGGGTAGTTCATGATACTATCTAGCTTCTGCCATGCTTCTAGTATACAGAAACAAGCTACTGCCAGTGTCAGGCTTTTAGGCATTTAACAACATTTGAAGATTCAGGGTCACGTCAGGAGATTCAGTGCACTCTGAAGTTCTATTGTGTGCACAAGATTTACCAAGCCTCATCTGATTATTTCCTAAGCTTAATGTGGCATGTCTTTCACAAGGCTCATGACCTCAAACTTCTAGTAATTACTATTATGAGAGCCAGTCTGGTTTGTTTTGTGAATATGGTTTTAATTGGAGGACAACATGCTCCATTTTACATTTGATGAGTCATTACTGAGGAATGAAGTTGCCTCCCATACAGCTTAAATATGCAGCAGCTCATTTGCTGTGCATTGTAGTAACACCACTCTGCTTAGTATAGCACTCTGTGGATAAACAAAATTCTCGTTAATTGAAGTGATTCAATATAGCTGACTATGCCATTACAAGGCAGATGGACTAAGTTGGAAGTACCTTTAAGTTTGTGGTGTAGGGGATGGCAGAAGAGAACATTTACACAAGCTTCTCTACAACTCAAAGCTCCACTGGGATTTTTAAACAATTTCATAGAAATGGTCTGAACACTTCTCCAGTTTACCACCCAAATGCCACAGCTCTGAGAACTTGTAAGTGTTACTAATTCAATTCTTTAGGCACTGAGGTGCCAAGTAATCTGCAAGAATTAGGTTAAAGTCTTTAGCACCGTAAATCATGAAAATGAACAAGTCCTTTAACCATGTTTGATACTGTCCCTTTGCATTCAGCTCTTCATGTTTTAACTTGTTACTTCTTGGGCTGACTATGGTTAAGACATTCAGCGTGATGTCTAGAAACACTAGACTTGTGCAAGTTGCTTTCATTTGTCCCTACTTTATCTACAGCTCAGCCTCAGTTACCACCTAAACTTTGAGAGTTTAAAATGGGATCATCATGTGTACATATTAGTTTAGTGGACAAGCCAAATATTCAAGTTTTAAGAATTTTACAGTTTTTCCTTTGCAAGAAGCCCAAGCCTGTTGACAGAATATACCAGAAGACATGAACATACAGTACTCCTCAACTATTACTGTGTAGAAGTTGCTATAACCTTTCTGCTAAGGAACCAGCAGAGGGGGGTCTGAAGTTGCTGATTACAAAACCTGTGTTATTAAACATTAATGGTTTCCATATTGCTTTCTAGAGATTGTGGCAGTTACACAGACATTGCTACAGACCAATGGTAGGTACAAACAAGAAACTCAAGCTAGTTAGCATTAACTTTTGACAGAGAGCAAGGAGTCCCTTCCTTTCAACTTGAGAGAAGCAGATGTCAAAGAAGGCTCATAATGACAAGGGATCCATTCTCAAAGCAATTCTGGATGCATTCTGGCTACGAGAAAGGCACCCTTTTGGGGGGTGGGGGGTGCACAGAATATTAATTTTACACAAGTTAGCTACTTTGATCAGGTCCTGCTTAGGGCCCCAACCCACATCATATTCCCAAGTGTATGTGCACCAGCAGCAAGAGCACCAGGGGACATATGGGGTAAGATCTGTGTTACTATGCATATACCATCTTAGCTAGGACTAGTAAAAAGGTATTCACGTCAGCTAGAGAATTCCTGAGTCCAGGTGGCAAAATGCCAAGAATAAGATACTGGATATCACTGTCAGCAGTTTTATTTTTTGCTAGCAGATTACATGCCCCATATAAGTAGACAGTGGAGAGAAAGTACCAGCCAGAGTGCAAGCTCATCAGGGTAGAGTCCCAACATATTTGCATTTGGAAGAAGTCTAGGGTCAATAGAAGCTTCTAACGTTTAGCATGACCTCCTTTTCCTGTGCAGGGAGCCTGTAAGCCTGTAACTCACCACTCAGGGATTCCAGCAGTTAGAGCAGCTCTTGTCCCAACATGAGCTGCACCTCCCATCAAGGAAGGGGATTTAACTTCTATGCCAGAAAGGGAAACGCCCTTTGGCAGAAATTGGGTACCCTGCACAGGCCAGCTCCCTCCGGTCCCCATGGCTATTTATCAAGGAGCAGTTCAGACAACTCTACCAATTCAGGCTCTTTTTTGACTAGACTTAGAAGCCACTTCACTGTCACTATCCTCCATAGGTAGGGCTACAGTAAGCCCTGCTTTAACCCCTTTAGTCCCTGCCTGCCCTAAAGCCACACAACACACAGACGAGGGTGGCCAAGTGCCATTAATCCTAGAATGTGAAGCCAGACACTAGACCCAGAAAGAGCCGACTCTACAGAAAACATTTAGCTGCCAATTCCAGCATAAAGTCTCCCAGGCCCCTCAAGTATTCCAGGGCAGCAAGTTCACTGCTCCCCAACTATTAAGACTCCCTTCTAGTCCCCCACCCCATGGCCCCACTAATCCCTCTGTGTGGGCCCCTCCTAGTCACCTCGCCCAATATCCCATGCCCCACTGCAAGAGACTGCCTCCCAGCCCTCCAATATCCCATGCCCCCACTGCTTCCAAGTAGCAGAGACCTCCCCCTTATTTGGAGTGCAGGGGCCCCAGTTTCTCTCCCTTCCCATCACTCTCAAAGGAGGTAGCTATAATAAGGATAATCAACTGCACCAGGCCCCATGAGTGGGGAGGGGCTGGGAAATATACCCTTCCTGGTCCAGCTGCATCCGCTGCTGCTGGGTGGGGAGCATTGGATCCCGCCCCCCCCCCCCGACTTGGGGTCCATGGATTTCACTATTCCCCTTTAGCCTTAGGGGCCGGCTCGAGCCCCGCTCACACCCACCTGCACTATCCTGCGGGGCCGCACCGAGAGGGTGGGGAAGTTGCCGCGACCGTGAATGGGCACAGCCTCGCCCAGAATCTGGTCCAGCCGCTGCACCTGCTCCCAGCTGAGCACGCTGAACCGGCTGCTGCCACCAAGCCGCTCTGCAGAGGAAGTGCCACCCGGCCCGGGCCCCGCCGCTGACAGCATCGCAAGCCCCTCGGAGGAAAAAGGTAGGAAACCAACTGGAAGCGGAACGTGAGGAGAAAACCTGAAGTGGAGGGAGAAGACGTCCCGAATCGGGAGAAGAAAAGCTGGTCGGGGAGGAGGAACCGGGAGGGAATCAAGCACGCGCGCCAACCCTGTCGGGATAACCGCTAACTATGGACTGGCTGCGCTCAGCACTGCAACCACTTCACTGCGCGCTGCATCCTTATATACACCCGGCTTCCGTGTTGCGATTGGCTTGTCCTTTGCTCCAATCCTCGCCATGCTCTAAGCTCTCTGGACGCTCTCATTGGCTATCTTGGCAGGCACGGGGATGCCTCTGCGCCAATTAGGGGACAGAGCGGGGGGAAATGGGGAAGAGCGGCGATCGTGGTGGGGGAAATCTCGCCTGAACTCCTCCTCCTCCTCCTCTCGTTGTCTGAGGGAATCCTCTCCGTGATTGGTCAGCAGGGCCCAGCCTAAAATTTAAAGGGACACGCACAGGCCAAAGTAGCTTGATTTGGAGTGGGAAGAGGATTGAAAGGGACTATGTTTGTATTGGGGACGAGAGGAGATTGGGATGATGGGGGAATTTGGGGAAGGGGCGCGGGATTGGGGTAATGAGGGACGGTAGAACTGAGATGGGGAAGGGGTAGGAAAATTAGGGCAGGAGAGGGGTTCCCGGTTGTAAGGCTGAGGAGATCGGGGCAGGGAATTGGAGAAGGACAGGGATGAGTGGAAGGGAATTGGGGCAAGGAGCGTGGGGAAACGGATGATGAAATCTGGGGGAAGGGCAGGGATTGAAGGAGGGCAGGGAATGAGCGAGAGATGAGATTTGCGGGGCGGGGCAGCAGAAAGGAGGAGGGAATGGGATGGAGTGGAGGGATTGAGGGGATGAGATGTGGAGCGAGCAAGGGATTGGGCGTGGGAGAGGATGGAGGATAAGATTTGGGAAAGGATGGGGATTGGAAACGGGAAGGGGTGAGAGGATTGAGCCCAGTGAATTAGAGACGGGAACTGAGCGGGGCTGGGGTACTGAGAGGACTTGGGGGAGAGATATGGGCAAGGTAGTTGGTGTGGGGAGACTGGGGATTTGGAGAACAGGTCGGGGAGAGTGGTGAGGAGGAGCGGTTTTTGGAAAGCAGTGATTGTTGGAGATGGAGACGTTAATGTTCATTTGCTGTGTGCGTATGCATCTAGACAGAGGGATAGTCCAGTCATCAGGACCCCAGGCGCAGCTGGAAAGCCTAGGGTCACCAAAGACGTTATCAGATCATATCACTCCTATGACAGTAATTATCACTATTTATTTCAAGGGGGTCCTGCTGTATCGAACATTGTACAAACTGAGGGCAAAAAGATGCTCCTGTCCCTGCCTCAGTGAGTTTACAATCTAATAGAAGAAGCAACAGGTGGATTTGGAAAAAGTCCAGGCAGAGCACAGGAAAACAATAAAGCCATACTGGCTTCTCTCGGCTGCCCCACCCCTGTCAGTTTTGCAGGCATCAAGGCAGAGGAAAGGTTAAAGAAGGACAGTAAGGTGGCCTTGCAGCTAAGTAACAAATGTATATAGGAGTGTAAATTTAATGGCTAGTTACCTTGGAGGAAAAACCTTGTGTAGGCAAACCTTTGAAGGAGGGCAATTTATCTGCAGGGGAGCATAGTGTAACTCTACCCTAAACTATTTGTTCCCTGTCTGTATACATTAAGCAATTTCCCACTTCAGGAAGAGTCTCTTCCCTATCCCATATGTGTAATATGTCTGTGATTTGTGTTGTTTGCCATAATGACACCTTGCATTTATGTGGAATGTTTTAACTATTTTCTGGTTCATTGTTTGCCTTGGTACACATCCTTAAGATCTTGAGATGGGATCCCCCCCATGTAGGAATATAATGACTTAAATTGGTCAGAGCCAGTATTTATTTATTTTTTAAAGAGGTGAAAAGGCTCAAGTCTGTCCCAGAAGTCTGGTCCGTTGATCTCAGTCCCCAGCTCTGTTTTGCCAGCCCTTGCTTAGGGCCAGATTAAGCTTGATGGGAGTCAGAGCTGAGGCTGGGTTGTGGTGCTGTTACTACCCGTCAGCTGTTTAGTGATGCTGATCAGCCCCAATCCTGTTATGGAAGAGGCTGGTGCTTCTACATCCAGGTATGGGTGTGGGTCTTGCAGAATATTAGCAGTGACAGGGTCTGGAAGAGGTGGCAGGACTGAGCCCTAGCAGAAATTAAGCCCTGGTGAGCCGTCTCACAAGCACCAGACCAGGTTAATTTGAATATGCCTTACCACAAGAGAATAAAGCAGCCCAATCTATTGTGCTTATCAGAGAAGCAAATTAAGAAGTGCCCTGATCACACTTTCTATCTGCAAAGTGAGAAAATGTCTCAGTAGATTCAAAAGTAGAAACAATCAGCTGAGATGCCAGAATCGGGGTAAAACAGGGATTCCCAAACTGTGGATCACAAGCTTGTTTGGGGTCATAATAACAAAAGCAGTGACTATAGGAAATACAGTGCAACTGCTAAAGACAAGGGCAGGACAAACCTCTGCCGTTAAAGTAAACGAGAATTTTGCCATTGACTTTAATGGTGGGGGATTGTTCACCAAGTCAACCAACAATGTTACAACAAACCCAACGCTTTCTGGGTGCTTTTAGGATGGGCTTCTGCTGTACCCATGCCTCTGCTCTGCCTCGCACCCAAGTGGCCTGTCCATTTAAGGGTGGGCCACACAGGTTAGAGGCGGAGCAGGTGCTGCCTGTTCTGGCCCAGCTCCGCTTGCGGTGCTCTAGAGCATCTCGGAGCACAGCAGGCAGAGTGGGCCGGCCAAACCCAGAGCACCGGCTGGGGTTGGAGCAGCGGTCTGTCTACACGGTGGACGGGGCCGCTGCAGCTCCGCTTCAGGCAGGGGGGTTGCCCCACCATCACCATAGAGCTGCAGACGGCAGCCTAGAAGGTGGGCGATTCACCCACAGCTCTATGGTGTGGGGGTGGGGTGGGGTGCCATGCTGGCAGACTGCAGGTCACAGCAGCTACCAGGTCTGTTTAAACCTGGTGGTGTATGGGCTGCACTCAGGGGATGTGGGGCTGGACACCCCTGGAGCAGGTCTACGGGTGATTCGTCTAAAGACAACCTTTGAGTCAAAGACTCTTCTTCAGGGGTGATGTTCCTAAAATTAAAAATACAAAATGAACTTTTACATCAATAAAGTCACAAGAACAATTACTGAAACCAAAGTCAAAGTCCATCTTGAGTCATACAGCCCTTTGGGCAGGACTGGTGTGGTTAAGGCACAGCAGCTTCTGTGGCCTACCGTGCACAAGAGAGTAATGTGGCCACTGGCCAGTAACATGTCCAACTGCTTTTGATTTCTCCAAGCCAATGGTACATACCCATTCACAGCTGGACTGGAGGCAGCATCTTATGTGAGACCAACCAGAACTTGAACCCACAGCATTCAGGGATGTAGCCTTAACCACTCTCAGTCACCACACCTCTCATTGAAACCAAAGGATAAGGTTAATTCTGACAAGATTGTCTGTAGTTTAACTTATGACAACATGAGTTTTTCTTTAAAGACAAAGTAAATAAACTTGCATATTTTGGACATTTTACCAACTTCTAAGGATCATCCAAGCTTTGCTTATAAATGAACCAAAATATTAGAGATTATTTGGTACACAAACTGATAAGTGTTAAGGACAGGCAAGATAGAATCCCTTTTTACATGGACTGGAGGGCGGGGGGGCAGTCCGTGTGCACGCCGCTGCAGGGTTCATGCGTGGGGGGAGGTGTCAGACAGGCACACACCCATCTCTACCACCTCCACCCATCTCCACACATGGAGCAACTGGTGAAAAGTCGGGTTGCTCCATGCGTAGAGATGGGTGGAGGTGGGTGGGTCACAGGAGCGTGCACCCACCCACCTCCGCTTTTACACTGGCTCTCCCCCATGTGTTCACTGGGTGGACATGCAGGGGAGTGTCTTGTGTAAAAACAGCCAGAATTTCCACTTTAAGGGGGGCAGTGATACCTAGTGGTCATCATCTCTCTGGTGTTTGCATATTCTATAAACATACCAAGAAATGGGGGAGGGGGGGGTTGGTCCATCCTGTAGATGAAAATATTTTATAACATGTTCTTCTGTTTATATAGTATTATAATAAAAAACCCTGTGGTTTAAAAACCTAGTTAAGGTTGCATTCCAAATTAAACTCAAATCTGAACATGTCAGTAAATTGTACGTTAAGCCAACTTTCTCTTACCCTTCTGTTACTAGAGAAATACCGTACATATAATACTATTCGCTATTTCCAAGTAAATTTCACAAACCAAAGGAAGACATCCCTTTGAACTAGAAACTGACAGTCTACTATTTATTAAATATCAGACTAATCTACACATTCTTCTCTCCTCATTCATTAATAAAAATAATAATAATTACAACTTAATTGAAATAAAACTGAATTGAATTTATTTAACGGCTTAAGCCAAAAAAGTTACAAAATAAAAAATACAGTACAAACAATAAACAATGTAAAGTACACAGTATAAAAATGCACACACCCTGCATTTTAAAATATATGCCTTCCTCTTACCAGAGCACACCTTAGCAGGGATTGGCTCCTGACAAATGTACAAAAATACCTTGCTCTTACCAGAGCACACCTTGACAGGGCTTGACTCTTGAAAAATTTACACACAATGCCTTGCTCTTACCAGAGCACACCTTGGCTGGGCTTGGCTCCTACGTTAGTAATAAAATCTATACTGATTAATAAATACCTTGCTCTTATCAGAGCAAGCACACCATGGCAGGACTTGGCTCCTGAAGATTAACAATATATGTCTTACTCTTAACAGAACACACTGTGGCAAGGCTTGGCTCCTAGGCAATACACAACAGTCACTTAAAAACTAAATTGCACATTCATCTTGATCGTTAGTTGCAGGCTGCAATTGCATAGCATGCCGGATCATGCAGCACTCTGATAGAATCATTCTGCAAGATCCATATAGTTTTCTCGTTAATCATGAAACAGCTAAGATTTCACACATGGGGAATCAAATACCTCTCATTTCCATCAACTTGGAATGTAGCCACAAAAAATTGACAAGATCGTCAATTTCACCTACTGAGCAGGAGCATAATCTTTGGTTGTAGGGAATCTTCTCCCAAGAAATTAAATTGCATATGTGTGGTATGGTGACTGTGAATGATACATATATGTGATGAGGAATGTATGCAGTTTAATTTCAGTTAAGTCATAAAAAAAGTTTTATTAATGAATGAGGAAAGAAGAATGTAGATTGGTCTGATATTTTTAGCAATTTTTTAGCATTTTTTGTAAAGTATTATATTGTTTGTCTACTATTTGAGGGACACTCTCAATATTCAAATCCTGATGTTTTTAGTAAACATATTTTATTTTATTTTCAGGTAGCATTAAGACTCCTGGGAGTATTTTATGATGTAGGAATTTATTGCTTTGTTTAATGCATAAATGCATCAATCATCATCATAATCTTTATTTTTATACAGCACCCTGCTGCCATGGCACTCAGAGTGTTTTATATATAACAAATAAACACAACTTTTAATCCTCACAACAATCCTGTGAGGCTGAGAGGATATTATGACTGGCCCAAGGTCACCCAGTGAGTTTCTGGCTAAGGCAAGACTACCCCCCATTCAAGTACTGTGCACTTAGCCAGTACACCACAGTTGCTCTTTTACTTTAAAGCATATTTATTGTTATAAAAAGTCCAGTTGCCAAATCCACCCCGGGAAACACCGAGCAAACACCCATGACAGTTACACGGACACCCAAGACACCGAACGGTGGGGAAGCCCCACCCAGCACAGCGACAGTACAACATGGCCGACCGAGGGCAAACGAAGCCGCAGCACGCAGCCCCTCCCATGAACCACCAGACTCTGTGTGGGTGGGGTAGGAGGGAGCAGGGATGACAGAGACACACTGTAGCAGACCCCAGACAGCGGGGTACCACAGACACACACACCCCAACCAGAAACCACCCACCTACAACCATGAACACAACCACACTGGGAAGGGCTACAAGGCCATGGAGGTGGGGGGCCCCCAGTGGGGTGACGGGGTGAGGAGGGGCACAGGAGAGGGAGGTAGAGGCCCGATGCAGCAGTGGACCCCAACACACACACCCCGGCACAGAGCCGGGAACTGGACACATGCAGGCATGCCAGCAGAACCAGAACCCCACCGCACAGCCGGGCTGGCAGGGAATGGCGGTGGGGGAGGGAGACCCAGATCACACCAACTGGCAGCAAACTTGCTGCCGGCATCCCCACACCAACAAGGGATCCGTGCAACCGACGGGGAGAGGGGGGGCATCGCAAATGCAGGGAGGGGTCAGGGCAGCAGGACAGCAGCCAACCCAAGGGACCAGAGGGAAAGGGGTGGAATGAGACCGGGCTGGTGGGGGACAGAAGGGAACCATGACAGGCGGCTGCCTGGCCACAAACACCCCAGGTCAGGGAAACCAGGAGGACACCCAAAGGGCACGGCAGAGCAGCTGCACAAATGCGTGGAGAGGTGGGGTGCAGGATAACCAGTCCCTTCCACTCAACAGTGCCACAACCACCATGAGGAACCCACACAAGAGACCAGGCCACACGGAGGAACATGACATACAACCAGAGAAGGGGGCAAAGCAACTGTATTACAAGGGGGAAGGGCGTGGAACATGGGAAAGGTCTAAGGGAGATGAGGATGCAGCACAAAAAGCGGGTCCGTGGGGCGGGGCCCTGGCCTCAATAGGGATGCTGGCCCTGTACCCGGCTCCATTGATCCGCCTGGACACAGTCCAGGTGGTTCACCCAACTCCAGGAGGTGCAGCAGTAGCTGCACGACCTCCTCCTGCTCCCGTGTCCACTCGGCAATCATTGCCTGCACTAAGGGATAGAGAGAAGGGGCCATTAGGACGGGACAGTGGGCCCCAACAAAGTGGAACCCCGAACAGACACCCAGGGAGAGGACCCTGCACACACGCAGCACACTCACGGATATCATCGTACAGGCGGGCCCCAGCGCGGAGATCCAAGGCCACATACTACAGCTGACCGACCATCTGTGCCAGGCGGAGAACGGCCAGGAAGACAACCAGTGTAGCTAGAAGGGAGAGGAAGAAGGGGAGAGGGTGCACGGAAAGGGTGCAGGTCAGCAGGGGTCGGAACCACACAGCAAGCACAACCGATGCAGTGGGCAGGGACAGCCAATCCAGCACCTCACCTGCTCACACCAAAGGGGAACACGGGCGGTCAACAACAGGCCCATACACTGCCCGCACTCACGATCAGCTGCCCAGCTCGCCTACCACTCATCCAGCCCCTAGAGTGCAAATGGTGGAAACCAGCAGGGGGTGCCAGGAGCGGTGGAAGGGGGGGCATCCCAGGCGGGGCGGCCAACCAATGTGTATACCCCGCCAGACAGGCAGAACGTCAGTGCAAAGGCCCCCAGGGAAGCACCAGCCGCTAGGGAGGGGTTGGGGCCTGCAGCCTGCCACACACACACACACCCCCTGCACTCTGGGGATACAACAGAGAGCACCACCATGGGACATCACCACCACACATGTTGCACACGCACACCACGACTGCCAATCCAATCCAGCCAGGCGGTACACCACACCACCCACAGGGAGATACCGGGGGTAGCCCTGAGGAAGAGTGCCAACAAATGGAAGATGGACACCAGGCAGCCACCAGTAAATGAAGGCCAGGGCTCACAGCGGGACATGGTGGGCCCACACCACCCACCGGGGCGAACCCACGATCCATCCTGGAGCCCACAGGGGAATCCAGCATGCACCACTGTAGGCCACCTGACAACCCCAGTCATTCCGAGCAGGAACGCCAGTGACCCCCATCACAGTCACCAACACACAAGGACAGGGTGACAGCCAGGGGAGGGGCGACCGGCGTAGCACAAGGACACTTGTAGCCAAGTTGGTACAAGCAAAAGTACAGACTTTATTCATGATGGAGTGACGGGGGGAATGGCCAAACCAAGGCCGGCGATGGGGTGATGAGGGGCTGATGTCTGTTCCCCACAAGCCACACACAGGTGCACTATTGCAGTCACTCCAAGAGGGAAGGAGGCACTCGGTAACACTACAGGGCAATGGGGGCCGGAGTGAAGGGAAGCAACGATGGGGTCCAGCTGACAGGCCAGCCTACCCCTGGGTTACACAGTACCGTGGGCCGGAGCAGGGGGCGAAAGGTTGAGGTGGCCCACAGGCACAGCAACAGCACTGCAATGCCGTTCAGGATGCCCTGCTCATGGAGCGGCCGGAGGATGCCCCTTGAACTGCTTCCCCAGGACAAGACCCTCCCAGGCGAAGAGGTCCCTGCAGAATCCCCAGGAATGCTTATGCGCATTCACCATGAAATGGGGCAGGAGGTGGTTCCCCATGGCGGCAGCAGCTTTCACAGCCCGTAGGTTCATCACCGATTGGAGGGTGCTAAGTTCACATGTCTTAGGGGTCCCGGTCAGCAGGGGTCCTCCAACATCGGTGGGTAGCAGGCCCAGCTCCCCAAGAAGTGCCTGGCAGTCCGATTGCGGATGGGAGATGCCATGGGCACGCAGTCGGATGCCAGTGTAGTCGGTAGCAACATGGGGACCTCCAACCTGGAGGGCCAGTCCATACTCTGGATGTGCAGCTACCAGGCGAACAGCCGTGATCTCCGGTGAGGTCCAGGGCACCGCAACAGTGACTGGTTGATCCCACAGAGGTTGTTGAAGGAGGGTAAAGTCGAGCTCCCTGGCATGCCTCTGGCAAGCCAGACCCCCCCAATGGATGTCCCATCACCCACATGTACGGCGACAGGAGATCGAAGCCATCCGCCACTGACGGGGTCGCCCATCAGCAACTGGACATCACGGCTCTGCCACAGCATTCCCAAAAGCATATTGGCACATGGCGACCACTCCTCCCCTGCACCACCAGCAACCTCGGGGCCTGTTCCGCACCCTGCCATGGCAGTTTGAAGGCGTGCACAGCTGCTTGCGCTGGGATCCTATGGAGAGCAGCTGTGACTGCGCGCTTCACAAGACGCTGTGCAGTGCTAGCCACCGGGCTGCAGCCGTACACAGCTGATAGTGGGACACCGGCAAGGCCCAGGGAATCCCTGCCCCACGCACCTGGCAGGTGCATTCCAGCATTAGTGATGACAGATCTGCAAGGCCACGGCTGCCTCTAGCAGGAAGATAGCGAGCCCCTCTAAGCAGCGTATCATGCTGGAACACCACTGCGCAGTGCCGTGGCCTTCAAGCGCTGTGACTGAAGCAAGACTGGTGCGGATGCGCCCTGGCCAGGGATCACAGGGGCACAGGGGGTGGGGTGGCCTCAGGGCCACAAAGGAGCCTCAGAGTGCCCCTAGTCCCATGGGTGCCAGGCGGTCCATGAGGGGGGGACGTGCCAGTAGCCCGGCGAGGGGGGATCGCCATCAAGTGCGCGGAACACACCCACGGTACCGCACCAATCACAGGGCACACAACACGGGCTGCCACGGTACATATGTGTGCCAGTTGCTGTGACCGGGCGTGGGGTGTAGAGCAAGAGGTGGTGTGAGCGTGGTGAATGAGAGGCAAAAGTGATTTAACTGAGCGATAGAAAGGTGGTGCTGGTGTCCAGAACAGGGTGTAGGTCCCGAGGCGGGTGTAGGTGGGTGTGCATAGCAGGTCACCCCATGCAACCGTCCCCGGTACCCTCGGACAGGCTTGGGGTTGTAGGGGAGGTGGGAGGAATGGTGCGGGTGTGCAGGGTGCACAGGGCTCGGGTCCTGGAGGAAGGAATCACAGGGGGGGG
>QEPC01004062.1:947476-959338 GCA_003113815.1 Sphenodon punctatus | reverse complement strand
TGCCCCCTCCCTCCGCACCTTCAAATCCCCACTCAAAACCCACCTCTTTCTCGCCGCCTTTCCCGATGCCTGTAAGAACTTTACGGTCTGCCCTCCCGCAGACTCCTGCCTAACCGCAACCAAGCCAAGCACGTGCACCTGAGACTTCACATCCGCTTGAACGTTATTTATCCCTTGTCTCTCCCTATGTCCCCTCTCGTCTCCCCCTCCGTGTCTATTAGATTGTAAGCTGTAGGCAGAGACCGCGTCTATCTTAGTGTTCTGTAAAGCACCAGGTACACAGCTGGTGCTATGCAAATGCTTATAATAAAATAATAATAATAATAATAATTATTATTATTATTATAGCGCCAGCTGTGTATCTGGCGCCCAAGCTGCCTGAGGCAGGGTATCAAGAACATTAATAATAATAATTCAGGGGTGAGGATCCTAGGGGCCAAATGCATATTTGGCCCTTTTCCAGTTCCTACCGCCACACACTGAAAGACTGAGCTCAGGGGAAGGGAACAGAGAGGAGAGCATGCACCCTCCACCCAAGACTTCCCCTATCCCAGTCCCCACTGAGGGCGGTGTGGGTGAAAATTGGGAGGCATGGCAAAGGTGTGAGTCGGTGGGGAGAGGGGGTGGTGTATGTAAAAGCATGATTTCTATGTGACGTTTGCATCAAACTTTATTATTTTGTAGGTGCTCTGTAGGAGGTGGTGTTTGCGTCCAGAATTTGAGTCATAATGGACAGATTTCGAATCCGTCCACGTAGGGATGAGGATTCAGAAACTTCGCAGCTTCCACTTCACAGGAAAGTGGAAGTGATAGCCCAAGGAGTCAACGGGCAAAGAAACAAAAGTTGTGCTCCTTTTATGAACGACGTCCTAAAACTCATCATGGTAAATCTTGTCAGGAGGATCCAGGACGTTCTAGTGCCAGGCAGTTTAAATTTCAAGACTTGAAACGGAGCTGCCCGACGAGAAAGCAAAGGTCTTTTATTGTCCCTAGAAATATAAACGGGTTGTCAACTGAAGTGGCAAACATTATCGCAAAACATTCCATGCCAGATGCTAGTGATACAATTATTAAAGAATGCATCGTATCAGCAATGAAAATCCTTGCTAGTACCATGCCAGCCACACACCAAGACACCTTAATACGGTAAGTTGAAAACATTCCACTGAGCAACAACTCTGTGATGAGGCATGTAAATGTCATTGCAGCTGAGATACAAAGGAAAAGCTGTTGGCTAAGCGACTGGACTATGTGGTTTTTCTCCTTGGCGTTGGATGAATCAACGGACACTGGCTCTGGAGCTCAGCTCATGTGCTCTGTACATTTTGTACAAAGTCATGGCACAATCGAAGAAGCGTTGTTGAGTGTGTTGCCACTTACTGGTACAACAACTAGAAAGGACTTATGCAATTTCTCCTTGAGCATAACATTAACCTTCCGTGGCTACCAATGGTGCGCCTTGAGTGATGGGGGGAAAGAAGGGTCTTATTGCATTGTTAGTGGAGGATGACAGAGTATCTGACTTGCTACACTGCCATTGCTTCCTTCATGTAGAAGCTCTTTGCTGACGGCTGAAAAGTGGGGAGAAAATTATTGAGTGTTTTAACACTGTAGCAGATGTCATCAACTACGTGACTTCCTGGCCACTCAACAAACAACTCCCGAAAGTGCTTCTTGAAGACTTGCAATCTCCCCACTCAGAGCGTATTGTTCATGCTGAGGTCAGGTGGTTAAGTCATGGGAAAGCTCTTGCCCAAGTGTGGGAGGTATTCGTGGAGATAGGGGCCTTCCTATCAGAAACTAAATGCAAGTTGGAGGTCCGCCTGATTACCGACCTCCCCTCTTTCCGTAGACAGTGTAAAACCTGGCTGTTCCACCGTGCTTTTCCGGAGGGAGTGGGGGGTGGGGAGTATGTTGTTTTTATATTGTATTTTAATAGTGTTTTAAATTAGATTATTGCTGTTTTAAATTGTTGTTAGCTGCCCCAAGATGCTTTTAGCAAAAGCGGGCGGCGTACAGATTTTATTATAAATAAATAAACTTATTTCCTGAAGTGCTCACAGATGACTTCAAGATCACATTGTCATTCATGGTTGATCTGTTTAAACACTTGAGTTGCTTAAATTTACGGCTTGAAGGCAAAGGAAAAACTAATTGTTGATTTGTATGAGGCAATAACTGCTTTCCAGAAGAAGCTTCATCTCTTTCTTGCCGTTACGTGAAGGAGCTCTACATGTGTTCCCAGAATTTAGGCAGACTTTGTCTGCAAGTGAAAAACAACAGTGTTCTCTGTTTGTGACAAAGTGTGTTGAAGATCTGATTGAAGAGTTTATTATTATTATTATTATTATAAGCATTTATACAGTGCCAGCAATGTACCCAGCGCTTTACAAAGAATAAGATAGACACGGTCCCTGCCCGAGGGCTTACAATCTAAAGACAGGGTGAGGGGAGACAGGGAAGGGGGAACAGAGGGAGAGGCAAGGGATACGACATTCATGAGGATGCGAGAGCTCAGGGACACGTTCTTGGCTTGGTCACAGTAAAATAGGAGTTTGCAGATAGCAGGTGGGGGATAATCCTGGGTGGGGATGCTTAGCAGGAGTTAGGAAGGGCGGAGCAGAAGAGGTGGGTTTTGAGGAGGGACTTGAAGGTACGGAGGGTGGGGGCCAGGTGGACGAGGGCAGGGAGTTTACAGAAAGATTTCAGTTCCTGCAGGACCGTGTGCCTAGGTTTTTGCTGACGGATACAACCGTTGACTTTTGCAGTGGAAAATCTATCGAAAGTAGTGCTGGCTGTAGACTTGGCAGCAGCAGAATTGGAACTTCTGAATTTGCAGTCATTAGTGGGAAGGAAACACCTCTTTCAGCATGAAATTTTCACATTCTGGGGATCTTCTGAGTGTAAGAAACGTCCCTTGTTGCAACGGGAGGCATTTAAAGGTCTTGCAATGCTTGGAACAACCTATACGTGTGAGAGTGCATTCTCTTTCATGAACGATATCAAAAACAAGAAATGGGCAAGACTGAACCCCGACCGCATGGAAGATTGCCTTCGAGGAGCGCTTCATGAAGGAGAAGTGTACCTGCAGAAGTCAGTGGACAACCGTCAAAGCCAAGGGTCACGCTACAGGGGTAAGTGTTACCCTTTCCTGTTGCTAAGATGGCCGTTCCATCGGCTGTACCATGCTGCTGGAGATTGCTGTTCCTTGCCTTTATTTCCCCCGCTTTCTGTAGCCCCACCCATTGGTTAGCTTTGACTCCCACTGATTGGCCCCCTGCCCCTATATAACTTCCTGTCTTCCCCTCACGCAGTTCATCTCTGCCGCCACAAGAGAGAGTGAGGAAGGGGCTACAGGAGGTCAGACACGTGGGGCCAGGGGAGGGGGGCTGAGCTGATGTGGTGCCCTTCACCCATAGAGGATAGAGACCCGAGATCTTAGGGTTTGCGGTGCCTGGAGCGTAGGGATGGGGGTCAAGAGGCCAGGAGAGGAAGGGAAGGCTGCCGAGGGGTTGCTAGGTGGAGAAGCGGGAGTGTTTGGCCCGGGGGGGCGGGTTATTGGAGGTAGAGCATCCCTGAGTGGGGTATGTTCAGGTGGGGCCCGGCAGACTCCCCCGAGTGCTCCGCCCCTGTCACAGAGATCTCCTTCCAGCCTGCTGAATCCTGCCCCCTTGTGTCCCACACGCCTCCTGCCCCACGGACTCCGAATGCTCCCACGCGCACACGCGCTGCCCCTGCGCCCAGGCAGGAGGGGTCTCGTTGCTTGCACCCCCCGAGGAGGCAGTAGCAGCCTGAGGCTGGAGCAGCTGCCCCGTTTGCCCCACTCGAAGGCCAGCCCAGATTTGGACTGGCAGAAAGTGGGAATGTAGCAGAGTTCCCGCTTGGCTGCCTCTCTCCCGATTAGACAGCCATGTGGCCCCCTGGCTGTGTTTCAGCTTTCTCAGCGGTGCCCCCCCACCCCCCATAGAGTGTGGGGCACTGACTTTGCCAGCCCCAGATTGCCCAGCAAAACAAGAGAGGCCCCTTAGATTAGGCTCATGCTGAGGTCAGGGGGGGAGCTCTGTGGGCCCCCCAGTGTATGGAATAAACTTGAAATGATGACATGAGTGTGAGAAGTAGCAACATGAAATGCAGGCCCCCAGAGCCTGAAATAGGGAGAGCCCCAGCCTCCCCGGACACGGGGGCAGCCACTTCCCACCGCTCGACCCTGACGCTCCCATTGTAGCCTACGAGAGTAGGCTTACCAGAGAAGCACACTTTTCCAGGATACTTGTGAAAAATACATGTTGCAGGGCCCGTATTGGTGTCAATGCAGGCCCCGCAACATGTGTTTTTCATAAGTGTCCTGGGAAAACTTGCTTATCCAGCAAACCCTCCATGAAAGTCTCGGTGTCAAACCGTCTCTCGAGTTGGCGGGGAGGGCCTGGCGCTGCCCCAGACGCTCTAGGGCAGAGGCAGAGAGCCTCGCCAAGACCCCTTCCTAATCCCAGGCCCCCAGTCACAGAAGGACTGAGCTTAGGGGAGAGACGGGGGACAGAGCCATGACCTCGACCTTCCTCTTCCTCGGCCTGGACTCCTTAAACATCCCCACCCCCAGCTTCCACGCAGCCCTCGGAGCCTGGGCTCACTCTCACAGCGGCCCATTTCCCCCCCCCCCCCTGCTCTGCGGGATCCCCGAGTCGTCTCCAGAACCTCGCCATGTAGCCGCCCCACAGGGGGGCCAGACCTTCCCTTTGGCTGCTTATGAAAAATACATGTTGCAGGGCTGCCCTGGTTCCATCCTCCCGCCCTGGGTGGCTCTGCTGCCTCGCAGCACTAGGGCTGCATGGCCCTACGGGGTCTCTAGGGCCGGGGTCAGAAGCGGCTTTCAAAGTTGAAGATTTATAGCAAACTCCCACGTTATTTTGAAAGTCAGGCCGTACAGATAGCAGTAGGGTTATGTTCGGAGTAAGCAGAAAAATTAAGTAGAAACTAAAATTAAACCAGTTTTCCTGGTTTTTTGTTTGTTTGTTTACTGCACCTGTCGCTTTAAGAAACTCTAGCCAAGCTGGTTAAAATGCCATTTCCCCCCCTGCAGCAGCAGCTCAGGGCTTCTCCCAGAGCCCTCTCTTCCAGGAAGGAGCCTTGGGAGTACCCCCAGGTGCATTTTAACCGTTCCCTTGCCAGTTCCAACTCTCTCTCTCATGTCCACACCTCCCTCTCAGTACACAAGGCAGCTCAGGGGAAGAATGAGAAATACTCCGCGTGAGAGCGTCTCAGAAAAAGTTAAAATGCCCCCACCTGGCACCAGGAAATCAGGTGCGAGGTTAGGGTTCAGCAGGCTTGCCTTCCCCTCACGTGGAGGGAGTGCACAGGCTCTGGCAGGGGGGAGGCTCAAGGAGAAACCCTGACCTGCATCTCTACGAAAAAGGGGCCTTTTTATCTTTCTAGGCTAGGTTTTTTTTAAAAAGACACAGGCACGCTCAAAAAACAAAACTGGACTGAGACTAGTACGGGTGGGAGATGGGAGGAAACCTCCCCCCAGGGTTCCCTTTCCTGGGCTAATTTCGTGATCGGTTTTTTGTTTTGTTTTTAAAAATCACTTTGATAGAACTTAGCAATGAAGAAGCCCGGTCAGAGCTCACCTGGAGTATTGTCTCATCCTCTCCTAGAAGAGGAAATTGCCCAACGTTTCTCCTCCTCCACACTTAGCATTTCTTCCTCTGGCTGAATCTCCACCCAACGCCTTGGCCCTGTCTCCTCTGCCGTCATCCCGTCCGTCCCATTATCAATCTCTCACTTTCCACTGCAGCCATTCCGGCCACCTTCAAACATGCTGCCGTCGCACCACTCCTCCAAAAACCGTCACCGGACACTACTTGCCCTACGAGCCATTGTCCTGCCCCCGTCCTTCCCTTGGCCTCCAAACCACTTGAACAGTTTGCGCCATTTCTGTCCTCTGCCTCGGCTTTCAGCCATTCCTGATCCTCTCCAATCTGGTTTCCACCCTCTTCGCTCCATGGAGACAGCCCTCGTCAAGTTTCCAATGACCTTTCCAAGGCCAGGGGCCATTACCCTGGCCTCGCCCTCCTTGACCTATCTGCTGCTTTCGATACCATTGACCACCATCTGCTCCTTGACACTCTGTCCTCTATGGATTTTGGGACTCCGTTCTATCCTGGTTCTCCTCTTACCTCGCCCACCTCACATAGAGTGTAGCCTAGGCTTTGGCTGATCCTCCTCCACCGTTTTCCCACTCTCAGTCGGTGCCCCCCAGAGCTCTCTTCTCCCCCTACACCCATCCCCTTGCTGCTCTGATCCTCTCCCATGGCTGATCTACCCCTCCGTACCAGAACTCTCACCCAGAATTCAGTCCCAAATCTCAGTCTGCCTGCCTGGATGTCTCACCTCCATCTTCAACTTGATGTGGCCAAGACAGAAGCTCTTATCTTTCCTCCTAAACCTACTTCTCCCCTCGTCTCCGGAGAACACTCATCCTTCTAGTCCCCTCAGATGACCTTGGGGTCATCTTTGATTCCTCTCTCTCCCTCATTGCTCATATCCAAAACTTGTCATTTCTTTCTTTATAACTTTGCCAAAATCCATCCCTTCCTGTCTGAACACACTACCCAAACCCTTATCCACTCTCGTATCACCAGGGTTCCTAGTTTTCTCTTTGCGATGGAAGGCCAGAGAAAAACAGAGATTTTGCTTTGTTCCAGAGAAAATCAGAGATATTGCCTTTTCCCAGAGAATTTAGCAGAAAACGGCAAAAACGTACAGGTTTGGGAGAAGACGGCAAGTGCGGGGCAGCGAGGACGCGGAGCGAAACTGAGGGAAACAAGCGGAAGGCGTGTGCTGTGGAGGGGAAGGGGCTTTGCATTTGGAGCTCTAGGGCTGTATGGCCCTATGGGGTCTCTCTAGGGCTGTGGTCTACAGGCCTCCTGTGGGTCGGGAGAGCAGTGGAACTATGAATTGGGGCGGTCCGATCTTCTGGACCTTGGAAAGAGGGAACGGAAGGGGGGGCCTAATTGGGCCCACGGCAGCTTTCCCAAGTGCCAGCCTCTCCCTTGCTGGTTGGCAGAGCCGTCTGGGGCCAGGCTGGGAGGAGGCAGGGAGCCCAGGGCAGCAAAGGGGAAGCCACCTAAAGGCATGTGCGGGGGGCGGGGGGGGAGGCACAGACCTTGAATTCTTTTGGGTCGGTGGGGCAGGGAGCTGCAACATTGCATCAACATGAAAATATTACAATAAAATGTGTCTGACTCATACCTATATAGAGTGTGGGAAGGGAAAGGCAACTAGCATTTACATTTAATCACAAAAAAACAGAGTTTGGGGTTTTTAATCAGAAAAATGTATGTTTTTTTAAATCAGAGAACTTACCATTTTTTGTTGCAGAAAACTAGGACCCCTGCGTATCGCCTCCCGCTTAGACTGTTGTGAGCTGCTTCCGGGAGGCCTCCCACCAAACTACTACAATCGCTTCAAAACTGAGCCGCGAGCCTCAGCTGCCTCTATGATCCATCCCTCCAGTCCCTAGAGCGGCTCTTCCCCTCACGGCTTCCCGCTACACCCCTTCTCGTCACCTCCATTCGTCAGGCAAGAGGCTCTCGTCTGTGCCCTTCTCCACGGCCGCCTCGGTACCTTTCCCCTCACCGCACCGTGTGCCTGAACAATCTTCCTGACACGCTCCGCCTGGCCCCTCGTCTGTTCAAGCCCTACTGCTTTGAGATCACCTTTCATTCATTCACCCAGGCTGTCTACATATCAGAGCCGTGTAGATTTTAACTAAAATAGCTTAGTTGGAAAACTAAATTAATTACTGAATAAACTGCATCTTGATCCCCTCAGATGAGCGCAAACCGCTGTTTGCGTATAAGAAAACTAAATCCTTGAGGGACATGCGGGTGAGGGCTAAGTCCCTGCCAGCAACTCCTATGTTTTCTACTGCAATTCCACATGGTCATTTGAAATGTGGCGATTGTTCACTCTGCCCACATGCCCTCTCTGTTACAGAATTGGTTAATCCCAGCACTGGGGCGAAACATGCCCTCCAGCCTTTTTCCACATGCAAGACTAAGTCTACAGTTTACACAATGTTGTGTCCTTGTGGTCTTGTATATGTGGGTTATACATCACGACAGGTCGAGATTAGAATTCAAGAACATTGCGGGACTATCAGGAGACAAGTTTGGAAAGAACCATTAGTCTCCCATGTCTTGGAATTCAAACATCGAATAGGGGATTTGAGGTTTCTACGTATAGAGGCAGTCCCAGGCAGGGAACAGAATCACACACTTTTAAAAAGGAGGGAGCTCTATTGGATCTTTAGGCCAGGGACCCTCCGTCCACGTGGTCTCAATGACAGCAACAATTGGTCAGTTTACCTCTAGGTGGTGGAGAGACTCATTTTGTCACGGTGTTTGGTACACGGGTACCTATATTTTCCGAATGCATTTGCAGCCTTTGCTCTAACACAGCTGACTCTAGGAGCATTTCCACAGCTGCAGCAGATCAGCAACATGTTTTACAGATCGGCATAATTGGCTCTCCCTTTTCCTTCCTGTATAAGAAGCAGCAGAGTGCTTGGTGCTTAAGCTGCATTCGCAGGCTCTGGTTGAGACAGGAAGGATTGGGGCCTTATTGTCTGGACTGGAATGTTAAGTTTATTGAAAGCAATCCTATAGGCGTGTCAGTCCACTTCAACCTGGTGGTGAGCTGCCAATTTACATACATTGTTTTGGGGGGGGGATTTTCCTGTTGGTCTCAGACAAGCTCTGCAGCATGTTGTGCTGTCTATTTCTCCATGGGATGCGCAGTCCTGCAGGCATCCTCCTTGACATTCTTTTTCTCATTATCTGTTTGTAGTTTGCATCTAGACTGCCCAAGCTGCGGGAGATCAATATTCATCAGCAACAGCGAGCAATCCCAGATAGACGAGCCCGGTATTATTCAGGCTACAAGTGTCAGCAATTTCTGTCAATTGGGACACGAGTCTGTTGGAGCTCGTTCGGAGGCATTCGAGCGTAGCCTCTCCCTGCTTCTTAGTTTGTGTTTGACTTTACCAGGCAGCAACAGAGCAGGGGAGCAGCTAGTCAGTCACCTCCTTTGGGGGAAGAGTTCCGGTCCAGCTTACAGCACGGATACGAGAGAAGGGCACAGCAATTTGGGCTCGACTCTATTAGACTTTTGGAAACACATTGATTCATTATTGAGTTCACTGAAGAAGGGGCAGGTTCCCCGAAACGCATCTGTGAACGCATGAACGTAGCAGTCTTGCAATTCAGCATTTATTATTGAACGCGTCTGTGAATGTATTTGATTATTTACAATACTATTGTTTGGTGGTGTGTGTTCATCGTTTATAACACATTCCTTGTCGTTGTCCATTAGGCATGTCTGTACCAGCCGCTGTACTAGTTGTTTGTAGAGTGTGATTTCAAGAGGTATCTTGCACCTAAGAGTATTCCAAGAGCACGCATGTTTTTTTGTCATGTTATCTATGTACATCAATGTGAATATATGTTTTTCAATGTCCATGCTATTTAAGTAACTGTTGTATGTACCATTCCTATATTGACCAGGCGGTTACATTGGTTGGCAAGAGTCACTACATTTTTGGTTTGGTTCATATCGGAAGTGTCCGCTTTTCTCTTGTTTCTAGCTGTCGGATCTGCCCCCCGTGCACCCTACCCGCTGCGCCGCGCTCCGCATCCCCGAACGCTGGGATCGGGTCCGTGTCCCCTACCCGCTGCTCCACCTCCCGTGCGCTGGGATCGGATCTGCCCTACCCGCTGCTCCACACTCCGCATCCCCGAACGCTGGGATCGGATCTGCCTCCCCATTCCACCTACCTGCTGCTCCGCCTCCTCGTGCGATGGGATCGGATCCGCCCTGCCTGCTGCTCCGCGCTCCGCATCCCCGAACGCTGGGATCGGATCCGCCCTACCCACTGCTCCGCCTCCCCGAACGCTGGGATCGGATCCGCCCTCCGCTCCGAATCCCCGAAAGTTGAGATCTGATTCGCCGCGCTTCGCCTCCCCGTGCGCTGGGATCGGATCCGCCCTACCCGCTGCTCCGCATCCCCGAACGCTGGGATTGGATCCGTGCCTCCTACCCGCTGCACCGCGCTGTGCATTCCGCATCCCCCAACGCTGGGATCGGATCCGCCCTCCGCTCCGAATCCCCGAAAGTTGAGATCTGATTCGCCGCGCTTCGCCTCCCCGTGCGCTGGGATCGGATCCGCCCTACCCGCTGCACCGCGCTCCGCCTCCCCGTGCGCTGGGATCGGATCCGCCTCCCTGTGCGTCCTACCCGCTGCGCTGCGCTGCGCTCGGATCTGCCTTCCCGGAACCCGCTCCCGGCTGCTTCCTAGATTGATTCGACGCTCCACCGACCGAGCCCGATGGGCATCGCCAAGCTGGCCGAGCTGATCAAGGAGGAGGCGCCGGAGGCCGTGCGCTCGGTGCCCCTGCGGGAGTACCGGGGTGAGTCGCCGCTGCCCGGCCCGGGTTGGAGCTGATCTTGGGCAGGAAGGCTGATAGGGAGCCGTCGGGGCGGGGCAGGGTGCGCCCTTCCCCCGGGGAGCAGGGAAGGGAAATGGGGTGCGCCCCGCGGAGTGGGGGGTGGCCCTCCCCGAGGGAATGGAGGGATCCCCAGAGAACCGGCTGTGCGGTGCACCCCTAGGCAGCGGGGTGGCTGCCCCCTCAGGGGGAAGTGGGGAGAAGTGGGGTGTGCCACAGGCGGGGAGAATGGGATTTGGGGCGCCCCCTAAGGAGTGGAGGGGCGCATTCTCCCAGAATGGGGAGAAGAATGGGGGTTGTTCCCCAAGAACTGGGGGGGGCTCTGTCTCCGAGAGAGACCAGGCCCCACACGGAGATAGGGGGCTGATCACACTGGAGCAGGGGGTCTGGCTGCCTGGGGAGCAGACATTGGGGTGGGGGCTGCCCTTCATGCTCCCCTTTGCCCCCCCAGATTGCGTCATGGCCGTGGACACCTCTGTTGCCGTTTGCCAATTCCGCACGGCCATGCCGGCAATCATCAACCGCCACGGGCAGAACATCAGGTGAGCAGCGCTACCAACCCCCCCCAAAGATAAACTGTGGGGTCCCTGGTGGTGACTCCACCCACTTTGTCTCCCCCCCCCCCCCCCAAGGGGCCCTCTCTGTCGGGTCCCATAGGGGCCATGATTGGGGCCCCACTGGGCGAGAGTGGGAGCGCTGGTGAAATGCAGGGCCCCCAGCAGAGCAGGACCCAGGGCACCCCGCCCAGGTTGCCCAGTGGGAAGACCAGCCCTGCAGGCCCTGGGGGCTGCCCCCTGCTCTCAGCACTGGGGCCCCTCCGCTTGCCAGGCCACAGGCTGTTCGGCTGGGGAGCTGGGGTCTCGGTGTGTGGCAGTCCAGTGTGTGGCAGCGTGGGGGCTCTGGTCCTGCCCCCACCCATGGGCAGCTCATTCCAGGGGGCTGATGCTCTTGACCGCTTCCCGTGGGGCTGGGAGGCCAGAGGTGCTGACATTGGCAGGTTGGGCACTCCTGTGCCGTGCCAGGCCGGTGCCCGCGTGCTGGGCGGCTTCCCTGTCTGAACAGACTCCACCATCACCCCCGTCCCCTCGTGGGGCTCCCTGCCTCACTCCCTCCGTCTCTGCTTCAGTCACTTGCAGGGGCTCTTCTACCGGACGCTTCATCTCCTGGAGAACGGCATCAAGCCCGTGTTTGTGCTCGATGGGCAGCCCCCGCTCCTGAAGCAGCCAGTGGTTTGTATCTCTCCTGGGACGTCGTGGCAGGAGAATGGAAGGGGCTGCCCTAGCCCGCGGGGGGCGATGTATTAGGGGGGGGGGAGCAAGGGCAGGAATGCAGCTGGGCGTGTGTGATCTCTGCCCTAGCC
>QEPC01004062.1:931499-946488 GCA_003113815.1 Sphenodon punctatus | reverse complement strand
CCCCCCCCCCCTTGTTAGGGGTGGCACAGGGTGTGAGGGAGGGTCTGTGCCCCACTGCCCGTAACCCACACTCGTTTCCTTGCAGCTGGATAGGCGGGCAGAGGCTACCAGAGCCAGGAGAGAAGAGCCAGGTGAATGAGGGCACTCGGTGCCCATGTGCAGCATCAGCAGGGGGCACTGTAGCTGGGTTTGGGGGGGGGGGTCCCGCTACAACAGGGTGGCCAGGCTGACATTTCCTCTGCTCCTTCCAGGATCGGAGCCGACTGCGGCCCCTCAGTGGACCCTAAAGCAGGATTGCGAGACCCTGCTGGATTGCCTGGGCGTCCCCTACATCCAGGTAATACTTGGCATGGGGGGGCAGTTCCTGGGCTGGCAAATCCCAGCTCTGTACTCCGCTTGGGTCTGGCTAAGCCTCCTGGTTCCCCTGCTTTGCTGGGAGCCTGTGGCTTTGGGGGTGGGGGGGTGATGAGGATTCTTTGCTAACAGGTTGAGCGGGATGGGATCAGACCCACACGCCCACCCCCTCTACTGCTCTGACTCCAGATAGACTAGACCCTGGCCAGCCGCTGTTTATAGGGCCCCCACAAAGTGCTGCGGTGGGGGGGGGACGTGGACTGTCCGATCTGAGCCGACCCTTTTCACCCCGCAGCGTCTGCGCTGGGAAGAAGGGTCCGCCTCCCCCAATAACCGGGGCGGGGCTGTGCAGGCCAGCCCGGCCCCAAAGTGTCCTCTTTGGTTAGCGGAGGGCAGACAGACGGACAGCTCCATCCAGGCCAAGTCGGGATTGGACGGAGGACTTGGCTGACGTCCCCCACGGGGCTGCCCGGTATCCTAGCCCTGCGGGGGGTTGAAAGGGTCCAAACCCCACAACTGGCAGAACCAGCCTCATCGACCTCTGCCCCCAACCCCGGCCTTTCAGAGGCCCTGGCTGACTCCAGAGTTAGTCCTTCCTGCCGCTGTGAGCCGGCTGATGGGACCCTCCCCCCTCTCTCTGTCCCTGGGTCTCAGGCGCCGGCGGAAGCGGAAGCCACCTGCGCGGCTCTGGAGAAGTCAGGCCAGGCCTGGTGCACGGCAACGGAGGACATGGACGCCCTGCCGTTCGGGAGCCAGCGCCTCGTGCGGCACCTCGGTGCTGGGGGCTGGTGAGTGGGCTGACTGGCCGGGGAAGGGGAGAGATGCTGGCCCCTGCCCCTGAGGGGCTTGCCTGGTTGGCCAGACAGACCCGGCGGGCTCATGGCCTGGTTTGCAGTGACGCGCTGAGAGAGCGCCTCCCTCCGTCCCCCTCTCCTCACTCCGCACCTCAGCCATTCTACCCGCCTGCCCCGTCCTGACTGCACTGACCCTCAACCGGGCAGGGCTGTGAAGAGGAGACTGGGGGTCTGAACAGACCTAGGGAGGCAGCTGCAGAACCGTCGGGCCCTTCTCTCCGGAGAGCTGGGGGGGCAAGGGGAACCCAACTCCGAGGCTGTGGCACTCCTCTCTCTCCGTCTCTCGCAGTGACGTGGAGGAGATCTCCCTGGCTCCGGCGCTGCAGAAGCTGGGAATGACTCAGGAGCAGGTAAAGCGGTTGCAGGGACCGGAGGGGGGCGGGGGGAGAGGGAGGCTTTATTGCCCGGTTAAGCTACCCCAGCCTGGCCACCTGGGTATCTGCTCAGGGGCGTGGAACCCCGACCCACCCAGGAGGGGGCTGGGCTTGAGGTTCATTTCCTCATTGTCCATCCCTCCTGGCAGGCTGATCCAAACCACAACGCTGCCAGTCTCCATCCCCCAGAGCTGGGCGCAGAGACCTTGTGTCTGACACAAGCAAGGGGACGCGGCAGAGAGAAATCCCCTTATTTAAGGACACCAGTCCAGATGCAACATGCACCAGAAAAATAAGGGGGAAAGGGCAAACCCCAGTTTATTATATACAATAAAACAGAAACAATATGTATAATATATGTAGAGGCTAAACCCAGAAGAGCGTGGCCTTAAAATACATGAAATACAAATTGCGTGTACAATATGCAAACCACACGCATGTGTGACAATTCTATCCTCTACAGCAATGTCACCGTTTTGTCACAATATGAACATGATGAATCACAAAATGTGCATAACGCTGTTGGAAGCCGCCCCCGAGCTGTATTCAGGAGGGGCGGGGTATAAAGTCAATACGCTGTAGCCATGCAAATGCAGATAACACAATATAAAACATTCCCCCCTTCCTCAGTGGGAATTGATCTGTATTCCTCAGCGTTGGCTGTAACAAAATTTATGAAAGAAAGAGAGGCAAAACAGGGAGTGAATGGACTAGTGGTAGAATTCTATATTTTAAAAAAATTTTTTGATATTTTAGCTCACTTGACTTAAAGATTTTTTTACACAAAGAGCGATTCCCCGAATCTCAATCATAAATGCCCATAGAGCCTGTACTGTAAGCCCTGTTCTTCAGGTGGGATAGAAGATTTCTACACCCTCTTATATCATTGATGGGCAACATAATGAAGGTGGAAAATCTTGACATAAGACAAAAGTGAATAAATGATTAAAATCAATAACTATAGGCTGCAGTCTGGTTTTTAATCATGCCTCCTTTATAGCTACCTTTTTGTTCTTCCTTCTGGGTGAAACCATTCTCGAAAAGGCTTTCAGGATCAATGCCTACATGCTCTCCTTTCACCCTGCTCTTCTCCTTATGACTGTAGTAAAGTCTCTGCAATCAAAAACAAATAAAATGTGGGTAGGGAAAGAGACAGCAGCAAACATACCAAGAAGAATATTCCACAACCTTATTCCACTCTCATTTATTATCCCAAAAATATCCATTCAATTCCATGCATTTACCTCTCCCTTCTGTTCTTTGTAAGTTGGCCAAATGCCTTCTGTTCTTCTAAGGTACTGTCAACGTTGTGGTTTTTCCATCCCGCTTTTATGAGTAACAAACCCTGAATGGAGAGCACCTAAGTCCTATTGCCATTTTAACCATCTATGGGTGACACTTACTCAAAGGCAAGTGTCTAATAGCTAAATGCTTGATAGTTAGCCATGCTGGAAAGCTCTTCCCAATTGATTGGCTGTTATAGGCATAATGCTTGCTTTTGCTGATAAACAAATGGCTAATGAGTATTCCAAAATTCTGAGGACCAATATTACAAGAATGATCCCTCTATGATAGACATGAGCTTCCTGCGACTGGAATATTCCAGTTGTGACGACAGCAGAGTTCTTTGTCTCCTCAATGGCCCAGGTGCGCAGTGGTGGGGATTGTCTTGCAACTCTGATGTACAGCTGCAAGCCCAACATTGTTAAAGGGCTTATTCCGCCTGCAAAAACACTGCAATCTTTCTATATACGCAATACGCATTGTGTAATAAAACAGAATACATGCTTTTCAAAGCAAACAACAAATGATTTCAATGTCTATGAAGTAACATTCAGCACTACCTGAAAAACATTCTGCCAAAGAAGAGAAGAGAGGGGTACTGGATTCACAGACTACTGGATGCCTACTGGATTCACAGACTAGGCACCTTGCTGCCAGATGGATTCAAGGATTTCAACCAGTGGGCTGTTTATTTAGGATACGCAGGATCATATAGCCAGGGGGTTCTTTTGTTTTCTTTGGCAGAAAGTTTTTTAGGTAATGCTGAATGTTACTTCATATACATTGACATATTTTGTTGTTTGTTTGGAAAAGCATGTATTCTGTTTGATTATACAATGTGTATTGCACATATATTTTATTTATTTATAAATGTTTGTTAGCCACCCCCATCATGCCTACGGCATCTCGAGGCGGCTTACAGCATAAAAACACACAATAAAATTCATTAAAACAATGTTTTTAAACTACAATCCCCCCTACTCCCCCCTCCCCTCCGAAGGCCTGGGCGAACAGCCAGGTCTTGCCGGCTCGCCGAAACGCCAACAGACCGGGGGCCGGACGGGCTTCCTCCGGGAGGGAATCCCAGAGCCTCGGCCCGGCCACCGAGAACGTCCTCTCCATTGTGGCCCCCTGCTTTATATGGGGGACCCCTAAAAAGGCGCCCCTGGCAGATCACAGGGATCGCTCTGAGGCGCGGAGGGCGAGGCGGTCCCTGAGGTATGAGGGGCCCAGACCGTGTAGGGCTTTATAGATCAACACTAGCACCTTGAAACTGGCTCGGTACGGTATTGGCAGCCAGTGCAGAGCGCGGAGCACTGGAGTTATGTGCTCCCGACGACCCGTCCCCGTAAGGAGCCGGGCCGCCGCATTCTGCACTAGCTGCAGCCTCCGAACCAGGAACGAGGGCAGCCCCACGTAGCGCGTGTTGCAGTAGTCTAGCCTTGAGGTGATGAAGGCGTGAATGAGGGTGGCCAGGTCGGGCCTGGAAATGTATGGACGCAGCCTCCGTACCAGATACAGCTGGTGGAAGGCGGCCTTAGCCACCATCTCTACCTGCCGATCCAGCCGGAGCCCTGAGTCCAACACCACCCCCAGACTCTGAACCTGCTGGGCTACAGGAGGGCGAACCCCCCCTACCAGGGGATCCGGCACCTCCCTCGCCCTCCCCACCCCCATCACCTCCGTCTTATCAGGATTGAGCTTCAGTCTGTTCTGCCGCATCCAATCTGCCACGGCCTCCGTAGTGTTTTTGAAGGAGGAATAAGCCCTTTAACAACTTTGGTCGTGGAATATTCATCTTGGTATGTTTGCTGCTGTCTCTTCCCCTGCCCACATTTTATTTATTTTTGATTGTCAAGACTTTACTACAGTCATAAGGAGAAGAGCAGGGTGAAAGGAGAGCATGTAGGCACTGATCCTGAAAGCCTTTTCGAGAATGGTTTCACCCAGAAGGAAGAACAAAAAGGTAGCTATAAAGGAGGCATGATTAAAAAACAGACTGCAGCATATAGTTTATTGATTTTAATCATTTATTCACTTTTGTCTTATTTCAAGATTTTCCACCTTCATTATGTTGCCCATCAGATGATATAAGAGGGTGTAGAAATCTCGTATCCCACCTGAAGAACAGGTCTTACAGTACGGGCTCTATGGGCATTTATGACTGAGATTTGGGGAATCGCTCTTTGTGTAAAAAAAATCTTTAAATCAAATGAGCTAAAATATCAAAACATTTTAAAATATAGAATTCTACCACTAGTCCATTCACTCCATGTTTTGCCTCTCTTTCTTCCATAGTTTTTGTTACAGCCAACGCTGAGGAATACAGATCAATTCCCACTGAGGAGGGGGGAGGGGGGGGGAGTTCCCCTGAAATGCGTTTGGGTTGTTTTTATATTGTTTTATCTGCATTTGCATGGCTACAGTGTTATGCACATTTTGTGATTCATCATGTTCATGTTTTGACAAACCGGTGACATTGCTGTAGAGGACAGAATTGTCACGCATGCGTGTGGTTTGCATATTGTACACGCAATTTGTATTTCATTTTGAAAAGTTTTTTTATCCTGTATTTTGAGGCCACACTCTTCTGGGTTTAGCCTCTACATATATTATACATATTTTTCTGTTTTATTGTATATAATAAACTGGGCTTTGCCTTTCCCCCTTATTTTTCTGGTGCCCCTTGTGTCTGACCCCAGTGCTCAGCGGTGCACGGCTTCGGGTCTGGGCCACTGCAGCAGAAAATGCGTATCTTGGCCGCGCTCTGACCCACTGGCTGCAGTAGACCCCTTGCCATAGACGGACCTCTGATTCCTCCCTTCCCTTCTGGTCACTGACGTTGCCCTTGGTGAGAGCCTGATGGAGTTTTCCACATGCCACGGTGTCTCCCAGCGCAGTTGTTCTGGGCAGGATTTCCAGCAGCTCTTCCTCTGGATGGACCAGCTGGGAGTGGCTCTTCTTCTGTCCCCCTGGTGACTGCTCTCTCTTGCCCCGACCCTCACAGTTTGTGGACCTGTGCATCCTGCTGGGATGCGATTACTGTGGAAAGATCCGGGGTCTGGGTCCCAAGAAGGCCCTGAAGCTGCTGCAGCAGCACGGCAGCATTGAGGCGTTGCTGGAGCACATCGACCCAAAGGTAATGGAGTGCCCCAGGCCGCCCATGTCTGCAGGGAATTGGAGGGGCCAGGGCTTTCCCCTTATGTTGGTTAGTGCTGCCCCCAGTATTTCAGTGTGGTGCTGCGCTGCAGGGAGCAGGGTGGGGGCTCAGTAGGGGGCGCTCTCCCCTCGCAGTCAGTGCTGACCCCAGTGTGACACTAGGGGGCGCTGCGCTGCAGGGAGCAGGGTGGGGGCTCAGTAGGGGGCGCTCTCCCCTCGCAGTCAGTGCTGACCCCAGTGCGGCACTAGGGGGCGCTGGGCTGCAGGGAGCAGGGTGGGGGCTCAGTAGGGGGCGCTCTCCCCTCGCAGTCAGTGCTGACCCCAGTGTGGCACTAGGGGGCGCTGTGCTGCAGGGAGCAGGGTGGGGGCTCAGTAGGGGGCGCTCTCCCCTCACAGTCAGTGCTGACCCCAGTGTGGCACTAGGGGGCGCTGTGCTGCAGGGAGCAGGGTGGGGGCTCAGTAGGGGGCGCTCTCCCCTCACAGTCAGTGCTGACCCCAGTGTGGCACTAGGGGGCGCTGTGCTGCAGGGAGCAGGGTGGGGGCTCAGTAGGGGGCGCTCTCCCCTCACAGTCAGTGCTGACCCCAGTGTGGCACTAGGGGGCGCTGTGCTGCAGGGAGCAGGGTGGGGGCTCAGTAGGGGGCGCTCTCCCCTCACAGTCAGTGCTGACCCCAGTGTGGCACTAGGGGGCGCTGTGCTGCAGGGAGCAGGGTGGGGGCTCAGTAGGGGGCGCTCTCCCCTCACAGTCAGTGCTGACCCCAGTGTGGCACTAGGGGGCGCTGTGCTGCAGGGAGCAGGGTGGGGGCTCAGTAGGGGGCGCTCTCCCCTCACAGTCAGTGCTGACCCCAGTGTGGCACTAGGGGGCGCTGTGCTGCAGGGAGCAGGGTGGGGGCTCAGTAGGGGGCGCTCTCCCCTCACAGTCAGTGCTGACCCCAGTGTGGCACTAGGGGGCGCTGTGCTGCAGGGAGCAGGGTGGGGGCTCAGTAGGGGGCGCTCTCCCCTCACAGTCAGTGCTGACCCCAGTGCGGCACTAGAGGGCGCTGTGCTGCAGGGGTGCTGGGTGAGGGGCAGGCTTTCTCCCCACTGACCCAGACTCCAGCCGGGGGGAAGTTGGGAGAAGCTGCTCCCTGGCCCCGTGAAGGGGGGTTGCAAGGACCGTACTGACCCGTCGGCCCCTCTTGCAGAAGCACCCCTTGCCGGAGAGCTGGCCCCTGGAGGAGGTGCGCCGGCTCTTCCTGCACCCGGCGGTGGCCAAGCCCAGCCAGGCGGTGCTGGAGTGGCGGGAGCCCGACCAGGAGGGGCTGGTGCGGTTCTTGGCCCATGAGAAGCGGATGAGGTGGGTGCTGGGTCCGCGTGGCTGGGAGCCGCTGACGCCTTGCCAGAGAGGGCAAGGCCTGGGGGTGCCCTTGCCGCGCAGGGTGGGGGGAAGCTTGGGGGGAATCTTCCCTCCCCACCGTGCCCCATTCGCTCCCAGTGGGGCGCCCCCTTGCTGCACAAGCGATGCACATCCCCCCTCCCCCCCCCGATCCCTAGCAGCCCCAGGGCCGCCGTCCCCGGCTGGCGGGGTATCCTGGGTGCTGGAGTGCAGAAGAACAGCCGTCTGGCTGGCTGGCTCTCCCCTCCCAGAAAAGGAGAGGGAGGGAGGGCACCCACCGCTCTCTGGGCCCTTGACCCCTCGGAATCCCCCAGCGATGGGGGCTTTCTGGGTGGGGCTAGAGCCTTGGGGGCCCTTGACCCACTTGGCCCCAGCCAGAAAGAGAGCCGCGTTTCCTTGTGGCCGGCACGTTAGCCAGACGCTGGGCACCCGCTCAGCACCATGGGGGGGGCGGGGGGGGGGCTCCAGCGTGACTCTCCGCTCCCCGCAGGGATGACGGATACAGGTAAGGCCCCTGAAGGGGATGTGGATCCCGTGGGCTGGTTTCACAGCCGTCCTGCCCTTGGGGCCTAACACCCGCCCTAGGCCTGACTCGTGGGTGGCTAGGGTGGTGGTTCTATGCGTTCCTCGTTCTGGGCTCGTTGGATCATCCGTCTCAGGGGGGGCAAGGCCTTTCCCCCTCTCCCCCTTGGCTACAGACACCTCAGCAGTGCAGTCTCAGGCAACCCCCAGGGCAGCAGGAGGGGGCAGGGGAGCAGAGCCAGACAGAGGGCTGCCCTTGCTGGGGCAGCTCACCCCTCAGTGTTGCCGATGCCTCAGTTTCCCCAGCGGAAAAAGTACTTAGTGGTTCAGACCAGACATAATCTGACCTGAATATGGGCAGGAGGGGCGGGATATAAATTTTAAATAAATAAATAAATAATATATATATAGGGTACTAGTTTCCAATTTGCGGGTTAAACTGAGATCACGCCTACTATGTGGGTACGAGTAGACCCTCCTTAGTACATACATGTAATGACAGTATATTTTAAAGGAGGACTCAAGACAAAAAATGTATAAAAAACCATAGATTTACTTCAATTCTAATAAGGTTTCAGATAGTAAAAAAAGGAAAACTCAGTTTCAGATATGAACTGTGTGATACAAAAAGAAATTAAAAGGACATCCTATAAGTCAAAACCTTAAAGGAAAAGCTGTGTTTTCTATCTGGCTCCGTGTCCTAGTTACCACTTCTCTAAGCCCACATCTGCCTGGTTGAGAAGGCTTCAGGAATCCAAAAGCTTTCTAACTTTCTCCCTCCCAGGGCAGGCATATTTATTCTATATTTCTGTATGTTCCAGCGCTTTCTGAAATTAATAAGTGTCTACCCACCGGCTCAAGATTAAAAATTCCAGAATAGGCACTCTTGCCAGAAACTGAAAACAGTATCTTAAGCCTCGAATTCAGTAGAAGACACACCAAAATTCTCCTGGTAGAAGCTGGTATGTTTAAAATACACACGCACTAACTTCTCTCACAATGCTTTGTTTGAGTTTCAGGTTAAGTCACTAACACACACACAGACAGAGGTAAAGCGGATTACAACCAAAGAGAAAACTGGATAAGAAAACCGCTTTCAAACACAGCGTTTCAATAACGAGTCTCTCTCTCTTACTCGGTGTTTTACACGGAATGGCTTTGCCAAACCGATCTCTTCACATTTTGAATCGGAGGTTTGCCAAGCACATATTAAAATATATCAAAATCCGTGCCATCAGCCCCTGCCCGCGCTTACGAGAATCCTGGCTGCCCTCTGGGGGGGGGGGGGGNAGCAACCTGGGTCAGAAGGGCCCTTCCACAGATCCTCTTGCTCCAGCGAGCTCCACTGATTCCAGCCCCTCTCCCCCCAGCGAGGTGCGGGTTCGCCGGCGGATGGAGCGATGGCAGGAGACACGGTTGAAGGCCGAGGCCCCAGCACTGCCGCGGGCACCCATGGGAGGCAGGAAGAAGACCTTGAAGGAGTTCTTTGCTGTTAAGAAACACCAGCAGGAGGTAAGGGGACGGTGTCTGTAACGGGGATGGGGGGGGACGTCCCATGACCAAGGGAGCTGGGCATCGGGAGCGGCCGAGAGAGAGGGCACTGGGCTTGGTGCCTGGGTAGTTGGCCCCCATAGGGGTTATGGGGAGCGGCAGGGGCAATGGAGTCTGTTAGGGGATGCGAGTGGGATGCCAGGCCTGGGCCGGCCCCAGCTTGTCTGGGTCCCAAAGAGCCTGGGTTTGTGCCAGCCTAGATGCCCTCTGGGCTGGGAAGTGAGCCAGTGTCTTTATGGGACACGCCAAGGCTCTTGACATCCCTTGCTCTTCCTTCAACAGGGCCCCGATGCCCAGCCCTGCGGCAAGAGATGCAAAGCCCAGAAGAAGGTGCTTCCAGGAGAGGCAGGAAGCCCTGAGTTGGGAACATGAGCGGGCTGAGAACGCTGGCTCAACGCCCAGCACCATCTCCTCCCAGGTGCCCAAAGCAGCCTCAACTAGCAGGGAGCAACCTGCGGGGGAGGGGGACCAAGGGCTACAGAAGAACTGAGTGGGGCCCACAAAGACTACAGGTCCCAGCAGGCAGTGCAGCTGCTCAGAGCATTGCACGCTGGGAAATGTAGTCTCCAGCAGCTGCACCTAGATGCTGATCTTAGGAGACGGCTGGTCAACCTCGCTGGGCCAGGCGGCTTGGGGTCCTGTGGCAAGTGGCTCGCCTGAAGTCTGTGGCGGAGCAGCTGGGACTAGAACCCAGATCTCGAGGGCCAGTCCCCTAGTCGGTTACGGCCTAGACGAGGGGGGACCTAAGTGCAATGTGGACCCAGAGGCGCTAGCCAGCCTCCCAGCTCGCCTGCCTGCAGCTCTGAGGGGACAGGGAGCCCCGTGCAGCATCCCCTGGGCCGTGGCCTATGCCAGGCCTGCAGGAGGGCAGTCCTTGGTGATCCCTACCCGGCTGAGATTTGTCTCCCCAGGGGAAGGGACGTCTGGCCGGGGCCGTTCCGTGCCAGGCTGGGCGGAGAATGGAGACTGAGGGGCCAGGCATCCCTGCCGCGTGGCACCTGCGCACTGATTGGCCCGTCTGCCTCGAAGGGCGTGGCACCAACTGGGTTCATCTCTGCTGCCAGCGCGCAGTAATCGGTGCCGCCCTGGGCCAGTCCCAGGAGTGGGCACAGAGATCACCAGTGCTTGTGACCCAGGGGGGGGGGCACCGATGCAAATATTTAGGGGACACTTATGAAAAATACACGTATCTGACCCTGCAACTTGTATTTTTCATAAGTGCTCCTTAAAAATGTGCCTGGGTGTCCGGCGAAGGTGTCGGGGAGAGCTCAGGGGTGGCGCGTGTGTGCCCGGAGGAGCAGGAATCATGGGAGCTAGGAATTATTGGGAGCAGGGAGGGACTGTTCTCTTCTGCTAGACCTGTATCAAGCCTGCCCCCGCCCCCAGGGCTGCCTTGCTGTGTGTCCAGGCCAGCCTCCGTGCTGGGGGAGGGGCCGTGGGGCCCGCCCAGGAGGCAGCATTGAGTCTCTGCCCCAACCAGCCTGCATGGGGCCTCAGCAGGGAAGCTGTTTTGTGGTGTCTGTGCTGAGCTGGGGCAATAAACGCTGGAGGCGTCCGGACACAGCAACATGCACTCAGGCTTGCGAGGAGCTTGGCTTGGTTACTGCCCTGGATGGACGCAGGCTGGGAGACGAGAGCCTCCCCCAGACACAGCGGCTGGGGCCACTGGGGTAGATGCCCCCATCCTGCTCCTTCCAGTGCCCCTGCTGGGAGACCCCTCTACCCCATGCTCCCGCCCTGCTCCTTCCAGTGCCCTCTGCTGGGAGACCCCTCTACCCCATGCTCCCTCTGGTGCCCCTGCTGGGAGACCCCTCTACCCCCTGCTCCTTCCAGTGCCCTCTGCTGGGAGATCCCTCTACCCCATGCTCCTTCTGGTGCCCCTGCTGGGAGACCCCTCTGCCCCATGCTCCTTCCAGTGCCCCTGCTGGGAGATCTCTCTACCCCATGCTCCTGCCCTGCTCCTTCCAGTGCCGTCTGCTGGGAGACCCCTCTGTGGGGAGAGCCGCACATTGCGAGTACAAGCATGTTTGCTCTGAGCTGGGCCCAGCTCTCTCTCTCTCTCTCTCTCTGGGGGGAAGGCAACACAAGTTTGGGGAGGTTGGGGATTTCTGCCAGCTGCCCCAAGGAGCTTCCAGCCCAGTTAGTCAAGGCTGGAAGCAGGGAAGCCCCACAGGGGAAGGGGATGTACAGTTTGCTCCCCCAGTGCCCTCCCCTCTGTGCAGCGACCAGCTTGGAGCAGCGGGGGACTGTCTCTTTAAGGATCACGGCTCCACTTTTGAAGCCATTCTAGCTGCTCCATTTCAAGGCATGTTCTAAGCCCATGGGAATCAATGAGTGATCCCATTGGGGAAGAGCTGCTGCTGGCCTCTCCCCCTGGTGTTTCCTCTCTGGGCATCTTTCAGTGCCGGGCAGGAGCTGGCAGGGCCCCCCGCCATTTGGGGTTGGGTGCCCAGGGCAGAAGGAGGTTTATCCAAACCTCAAAATGACGCACGAGATTGGAGCCCACCGGGGGTGAGGAGCGTACAAAATAATGACTCGCTCATCGCTGTCCGGCTCCACCGATCAGAATAGAGTCCAGCTGGCGGGGGCTTTCTCAAGCCTCCCATTCCATTGGGTGCCCGCGCTTTGCCGAGGGTCTGGATTCGAATCCGCCCCCCTGGCGAAGTCCCCAGGTTTGCGTTCGTGCTGTTCCAGCCCTTCGGTACGTCGCGCGCCCCGGGGACCTGGCAGAAGCTTCCGCGGTTCATAAAGAGCCACGGGGTGGGGGAGCGAGACACAATTCGTGTCAGTGGCTGTTAGTCAGGCTGATCCGGGGACGTGACTTAACTGTGAGGAGCAGGGAAGGGATCACTCTGTTGTTGTTGATGGCAGCAACGTGTCTGACGTTGAATGGTTGTAACCAGAGACACAGGTCCCTGCGTCGGGGGGGGGAGGGATTCTGCTGTTATTATTATAAGCATTTATACAGCGCAAGCAATGTACCAGGTGCTTTACAGAGAATAAAATAGACACGGTCCCTGCCCGAGAGCTCACAATCTAAAGAAAGAGGGAGGGGAGACAGGGAAGGGGGAACAGAGGGAAGAGGCAAGGGATGTGACATTCACGAGGATGCGAGAGCTCAGGTGCACGTTCTTGGCTTGGTCAATGGTTGCAGTAAATTGCAGTTAACAGGTGGGGGATAATCCTAGGATGAACAAGGGAGGGGAGACCAGGGGTGCAAACGTGCCCATTTTATTTATATTTATATCTGTATTTCCAGGGCCCCGATTCTTCCGCGGAATTTTTTTTAAAATTCCGCGGGAGTCAGGGCCCATGCCTCCTCCTCCCCCCGCACTGGTAAAATCCTCAGGGCTTCCCCTCCCCAGCTGCCGGGGCTTGCTTGACTCCTCCCCCCCCATTTTACAAAAGGAATTGCCTTGCCAGAGACGGCAGCAGCAGCTGTTCCGTCCAGCGCGCTCGTACTTCCTGGCCCCTCCCGACGGGGCCTCTCAGGGCGACGTAGGTGGATGACGTCATCCGGCTGCATCGCCCTGAGACCCTGTCGGGAGGGGCCAGGAAGTACGAGCGCGCTGGACAAAGCAGCTGCTGCTGCCGTCTCTCGTAAGGCAATTAATTATCTAAAGGGGGGGAGGCAAGCCGTGGCGGCTGGGGAGGGGAAGCCCCGAGGGTTTGTTCATTCCCCTTCCCCCGTAGAATCTCCTGCCCCACGTCCCCGCAGCGCAGGCTAGAAATTCTGCGCTGGGGTAAGCGGGGCAGGAGATTCCACGGGGGGAGGGGAATTCCGCGGGAAATCTGCGAATCGCAGACCCGCGTTTCCCTCGGGGCCCTGTCTATTTCTATCCCGCCCCTCTCGCGTCAAGCGACTCGGGCGGCTTACAAAATACTAAAAATATAACCAAAAAATGTTATATGAACACATTAAAATAAATATTAAAATAATACAAACATTTATATTGTGTGCAAAACAAAATATTTCCCTAATGGAACAAAAAAACCACCCGCCCAAACCTACAAGCCCCTCCCCCTCTCCCCTGCCAAATGCCTGCGGAAGAGCCAGGACTTACCATTTTGTCAGACGGCGAGAAGATTCCACCGGGAGAGAATTCCACAGCGATGGTGCAGCCGCCGGGAACGCCCGCCCGTCCGAATTCGTCGACAGCGCGGGACTTTCAGGAGAGCGTCCCCCGGCCGACCACAGGGGCCCAGGTGATCTCTCAAATAAGCAGCACTTAGAGCTAGAAGCCGAGGCTGAGAGACACTGACTTGCCCAAAGCCATGTAGCGAGTTCCTGACTAAGCCAGGGCTGGACTCTTGGTCTCCTAGCTCCACGTCCAGCACTTTGTGCCCTAGGCTGCACGTTCTGACCCGTGGGGAACTTCTCTGAAGCTGCTGCTCTCGGAGACAGGATGTTGGGTTGGCTGGACCATTGGTCTGAGCCAGGCTGGCACCTGCTATGGGCGTTGTAAGGATGGGAACCAAGTTGAGAAGCTCAAGCAGAGGCTGCTATGAGGAGTTTGGGCCTTGAGTTCCATTCCACTCAGACCATTCAGCACCGGTGAGGCTGGTGAGGCATGTTGCTCGGTGGCTACTTTGCTTTGCTCCTCTGGAGCTTGCAAGGGGCCTTTGGGTGCTGGGAAGGTTCAGCTCAGTGGGAACCAAAGGGGAGGGTGCAGTGATGGATCCAGGGAAACTCCGGCCCTGTGCAAAATGGGGGTGTGCTTCCCCCCCCAGCACATCCTGACACTCCTTAACAAATAATAATAAAGTTGATTTTTATGGTGCTCAGAGCACTTCCCAATATATAAATACAATAAAACAGGTTAAAATCCATTTTAAACTGTTTAAAAAGAGGGAGGGGGAAATGAATTCAGGAGAACTGGCAGTGGATTCTAAAATCCCTGGATAATAAAAAGGTTTGCAGGTGCTTTTGTAAGGTGAGGAGGGAGCGTGTTCCACACCGAGGGCCCTGCACCAGCAAAAGGCCTCATCACCCGCCGACTTAAAGCATGATGGTGAGATCCGCAAACAGCAGACTGGCCAGAAATCCAGAAAATGCCTCTAGAAACCTTGGTGATGGCGTTTTGGGGGAAATAGTGGTAACCGGGTGTATTTTATTAAAGAAATGTGCTGAATTAGGAAATCTAGGTTGTCAAATTTTGTACTACATGGTTTGGCCGCCATCTTGGAAAATGGCAGCCGTTTACTTGTGATTGTGCACAAAATACTACTACTATTTATCCTAATTATTATGTCTTTTTTATTGTAAGCCGCCCCGGGCTGCTTTGCAGGAGGGGCGGGGTATAAATCCTCTAAATAAATAAATAAATATAATTGACCGATTGTATCCACTCACGCAAGCATTAAGCTTTTAGAAAGCAAAGGGTTGGACTAAACGGGCACAATGGAGAGATGTAGAAAGTGGTGTGCCTCAGGGATCCGTATTGGGACCGGTGCTGTTTAATGTATTCATTAATGAGCTGGAAAAGGGTGTTAAGAGTGAAGTGATCAGATTTGCAGA
>QEPC01004062.1:839876-858005 GCA_003113815.1 Sphenodon punctatus | reverse complement strand
GGGGGGTGAGGGGACACGGCTCTCCTGGGACAGACACGGACACCCCCTACCCACCCAGCGGGGCTCAGGAGTGCGGGGCAGAGACGCCCCCCCTCCGGCTGCAGTCTCTGGGCTTGTCCGTCAGGCCCCCTGAGCCCCTCCCCCCTCCTCTGCAGCCCCCCCAAACCTACAGCCCTGAGCTCCCAGCCCCCCCAGCTCGCCTGACCCCTCTCCTGGGGGAGCCCACTCCCGAGCCCCACAGAGACAGATCTAGGGACAGGCTCCAAGTCCCCCCCCTACCTTGTGGAAGCAGTCGTTGGAGGAGAGGTTGTGGCGGATGGAATCCTTCCAGCCCTGGTAGCCGTCCTTGAAGAAGGGGAAGAGCGCCCCGATCTCCTTGATGATCTAGAAGCAGAGACACACGTCACCCCACCCCCCCGTGCAGCCGGGATCGGGGCAGGTGCCGTCCCCGGGGCTGGAGGGGTCCCTGCTACTCGGAGACTCCCCTGCCCCTGCCTCCCCCACCCCCCAGCGGGTTACACACAATTCCATGGGCAACAGGCTGTGCCAGCCTCGCCCACAGAGCTGCTGGTTCAGGGGGCACTTCTGGAAAATCTTGTTATCTGCCCCATATTGGTGGGATTCTAGCCGCTGCCCCGTGCTGCAGCAGGGAAGGGGTTAATTCTCCTGTCTCCCCTATGAACAGAAGGAAGGGCTAGTGTCTGAGGGCCCCAGCCCAGGGGCCAGGAGAGGTGGGTCCCCCTCAGCCCCTTCCCCCCAAATCCATTCCCCGGCCTCAGATCCACTGCTACCACGGCAGGACACCAAACAGTTAGACTCCTTGTACGGACACGCCACTGTGGGAGAGCTACACGCAGGTATTGGAGCAGTACTGGGACCTGCCTCTGGGGGCAGCGCTGAGAGGTGGGGTGTGGGGCGCTGTGGGGAACTCGGGCACGCAGGGAAGCTCTGAGATTCTCATGCCACCCTCAGTGCTGGCCCCACAGGGGCCCCACCTAGACAAGGTGCCATCATGTGTACAGGCCGTGAGTGTGACCGGGGAGGAAGGAGTCAGTCAGCAAACCAAGCTCCCCACAGGGCACTCGCGAGGGAGGTCATTGTTCTTCCCATTTCACAGATGGGAAAACTGAGGCTTAGAGCGAATTACTTCCCCGAGGCCAAAGCAGACCCCAGCCGGGATTGGGACCCCATCTGCATAAGGGGGTGACCCCCACTTGGGGCTCCCCCTCCCCCCTTCCCAAGTCTGGTTTAGGAATCTGGCTTAAACTTTAACCAAAATCTCTTCCTGCAATTTGACCCTCTTGCCTCAGCAGGGAGGAGAGAGAACAATTCTTTGGTTTCACAGCAGCTTTTCAAAGTTCTTATCAGCTCCCCCCTAATCCTCTCTTCTCCACTGTACGACTCTCTGAGCAGAGGACTGAGAGATATCTCTCATTAATTATTATGAATTATTATTATTAGTAATAATAATAATTAATATAGCCCCAGAAATGTACCTGGCACAGCCATTAAGCAGAGGCAGGTCCCTGCCCCAAGGGGCTTCCAATCTAGAATGGCCAAGTTGGGGGGGGGGGGGAGAGACCAGGGAGAGAGACGTACACAGGGAGAGCGATGTTTTTAGGAGGGATTTGAAGGTGGGGAAGGGGCAGAGCTTGTGTGTCCAGGGAGGGAGTCCAGGGAACAGGGGCTGCCCCGGGGTACGGTTGCTTTAGGCTTAGGTGCCAAGGCAGGGCCCTGCAACATGTATTTTCCACAAGTGTTCCTTTAAAATGTGCCTTGGCGGCCGGGCACCCTACCCCCCCGCGGGGTGAAGTCGGTTCAGGGAGCAGGAAACCCTGACTATCCCTTGCCGCTCTGGGTCCCCCAGCTTGGCTGAGGTTAACGCCACCGCGCCGGCAGGAGGAGATGGCTTTACTCAGCAGCTCATCAGCTGGGCCCAGGCCTCAAAGTGCTGCCAACTGCTTGAATAATCATCGCAAAGCGAGGGGACAGGATGGTGACAAAATGCTCACAGTTTGGGTCAGCTGTTTCTCTGCTTTCAAGTCAGCCTAGGTCCCCTTCCTGTGGGGCTGAAGGGGTGTGTGTGCGTGCACGTGTGTGTGTGTGTGTGTGTGTGTGTGCGTGCGCGTGTGCATGTGTGTGTGTGCACACGTGTGTGTGTGTGTGTGCGTGCGTGCGCATGCGTGTGCATGTGTGTGTGTGCACACGTGTGTGTGTGTGTGTGCGTGCGCGTGCGTGTGCATGTGTGTGTGTGCACACGTGTGTGTGTGTGTGTGCACACGTGTGTGTGTGTGTGTGTGTGTGCGTGCATTTTATGGAGGTTTAAACTCCTGCTAAGCTGGATGTTTCAGCCTGGGAGAGGGGCTGCTGATGGGGCTTGTTTGCATGATAAAAAGGCCCGAGGAATCAGCATCTTGAATCCACTGGGGGAAATGGCAGGAGGGGGCTGGGGGATAGGGATGGGAATCTACATCCGAGACTGGCCCCTGGGCTTGGTCTGAGAGACAAACCAGCCACCGTCTTGTGGGGTTGGGGGGGGGGAGCCAGGACTCCTGGGTTCTCCGCACTAAGGCCGCTCCTGCAGGGCTCTGGGCCTGTCCGGCTCCGTCCATGCTCTCCTGCGGTTTGGCCAGTCTGGCTCGGGGGGGGGCAGATCTGTCCTAGCCCTGCAGCCCTTCCAGTCTGTGTTGGGTCCCCCCTTCATGGGGCAGGGCTGCCACCCCATTGCACGGGCGGGGTGGGGGGCTGCGGTGCTTCTCCACACGACATGCTCCAGGGTGAAATTGACCCCGTGGCTGCAGCTTCCCGGCTCCCCCAGGCGGGAGGAGCCCCCCCCCCCATGTCCCATGGGAACACCCCAGAAGCTGAGACTGTGTCCCACCCGAGATCCAGGCTAGTTCGCCCCCGCCCCCCGTGCCTCAGTTTCCCCACTGGAGCAATGCTGACCTGGCAGCAGTGGGGACTGTGGCTCTGGAGGCCTCTCCAGCTCAGGCCAGACCCATGGCCGTTCCAGCCAGCACCAGGGAGAATTGGGGGGGGGGCACATTGCTGGATTAGCCAAGCCCTGCAGCCCCAGAGGTTTCTGTCATCTGTTTACTAATCCTCCCCCCACCCCCCAAACATCCCCTGATCCAGTGCTATCACACCCTGCTGGGGCTAATCTCTGTCCGACCCCTGACCCCAGCTGTATTGACCCTCTCTACAGGGACTCTATGGGGCTGGCGCTCCACTCCAGGAGAGGAGATAAGTGGAGTCAGCAGAGTTAGTGGCAGGATAGTGCAGGGCAGCCCGTGGGGCACAGGCTCTAGGGGTCCCCACTGCACCAACACGGTCACTCCCAGTGTCTCCAGTTGCCCCCGGCAGGCTGGTGTTGCCAGGGCATTGGCATCGGTGCCCTCCCGTGTCCAGGGCAGGAAACCCCTCCAGGGCAGCTCCGGGGGAGGCACTGGCCCCTAAACCTGGCAAAGTATGGAGAGGCCTGTGACCCCCAAGTGCCACCTGCAATGCTTGGAAGGAGACCTGAGGTGAGGGGTGCAGGGAGGGAGCAGCACGCCGGGCACCAGATGCTGGCATCCCTGCTAGGAAAGGAGCTGGCGCTAAAGCCCCAGTGTGGACACAGCTGAGGGGGGCTAGCCAGGTTTGGGCTGGATTCTTCTAACCCCATTTCAACATGACTCTCACATCCACATTGGGGGGGGGGGCAGCCCCTCCCCTGGCAGTGCCCCCTCCTCCCTGGCAGTGCCCCCTTCCCCTGGCAGTGCCCCCTCCCCTGGCAGTGCCCCCTCCTCCCTGGCAGTGCCCCCTCCTCCCTGGCAGTGCCTCCTCCCACACACACACACACACACACACACTCTCTTACCTGTGACAGCTTGAGCCTCCTGTCCGGGGCACTCTGGATGACCAGGGCGATCATCGCCAGGTAAGTGTAGGGCGGCTTGGGGTGCCGGAAATATTTCTTCTTTTTCTTCTTCACCCTCTTCCCCAAATCCTCCCCCTCGGCCCCTCGACCCCTCATCTCCTGGGCAGCGGCCCCGATCCTGGCCCCTGGGCTGGGGTGCTGCTGAGGCATCTCCTCCAGGGGCTGTGGGAAGGGGTCCCCCAGGCTAGCCATGGGCAGGGGTGCTGGGGCTCTGCCTGCTCCCTGGCCGGGAAGGTGAAGGTCAGCCCCCCAGGGCAGCAGGGGCTCCTGTGAGCTTCCTCTGCCCATCCCGACCTTTCTCATGCTGATTCTGGTCCCAGCTCCCGGGAGCAGAGACTGCTGGCACCAGCCTGGGGAGGAGGGGACAATTAGCAGCTGCCTGTTAATCTACCAGGAGGGGGAAGAGACCCTGCCCACCGGGGCAAGCTGAACTCTCCAGGGCCCCAAGGGGGTGGCAGGGGCGCAGTGCCCGGGGGGCATGGGGAGCTCTCCCGGACCCCGCTTTCCTGGTGTCTGGACTCTGAGCCCCCAGGAGGGCCCCCCCCCAGCAACAGCCCCCCCCCCAGTTCCTCTGGCCTCTGCATTCAGGATCACAAGCCCCCGCAGCGAGGCTGCCCCCCCCCCTTTGCCACTCTGGGATCAGGCCAATATAAGTGGGTATCTCGGCGCAGAAGTGGGGCAGCATTTCTTGGCCCACTGAGCCAAGAATCCACGAGCCCTGGGGAAGGCGTTCTTGGGGTCACTTAGTGTGGCCAGATATGTCCATTTTTATGAGGCATACAGGTTGCAGGGCTGCATTGGCTCCAGTGCAACCCCGCGACCTGTATTTCTCGTAAGTGTCCTCTAGAATTGGCATATCTGGCTGCTCTAGGGTCACCAGTTTGACAGGGGGAAGGAGCTGGGTCACTGGGCTTGCTATGGGGCTGGGTAGGGGGGGCAATGCACAGTGGGAGAGAATGGGGGGGGGGAGACACGCTGCCATCGCAGCCCTCCAGCCAGCCCCATAGAGGAGGCTGAGAGTGACTGACACCCTCTCCCCAGTGCACAACCCTCCTCCCTGGTAGACCTGGGGCCTAGTCTCCAGCGGGATCTCCTCTGGCTCCTACGCTGCCCCCTGCTCCATCCAGACACAACCCCCTCCAGGACCCAGTGCTCTGCCCCCAGACCCAAACACCCTGATCAGCTTCACTCTCTGGCTTCCAGGTCTGGCCCCCCAGGTCGCTAGTTGCTGTCCCCCTCCCCCCCCAGCTGGGCGATTCCCCACTGCCGCCTGGGGCACAATCCTCCCCGTAGCCCTGGCAGGGCCAAGCCGGCCTGCTCAGCGCTGCTGACGCGAGGGACAGGATGGGGCCACACACTGAGCTCTGGGGCCCGGGGTGCAGGCTGCTCTGGAGTTCGGACTGGCCGGGTACCAGGGGGATGCTGTTCCAGGAGCTCAGCACCTTGCCCATGGGGAAGGGGATGCAGGATCGTGCCCTGCACTGGCCTCTGCAGCCAGGCTTTGTCCTGTGGATTCCTCAATCCACCGAGCAGGCCGGCTTGGCTGAGCCCAATCCCATCCCACGCCTGGCCGGCCCCATTGACCTCCGGCGCAGCATGGGGCGCAGAGGGGATGCCCCAAGGGCACCACTGGCTGCTCAGCGCCTGGATCAGCCCCTGGGGCAGCCAGCAGCTCCCTCAGCGCCCACCAGCCCTGGGGGGACAGAGTGTATCCTGCTCCCTGCACGGACCCCCACGCCGGAGACTGCCGGCCCGGCAGCCAGACTCTGGCACGGGGAACCCTGGCAGGGGCGCTCTCCTGCTGGAGCCGGTGCTAACCTCAATCACCCGGGAAGGGCAGCTTCTCCTCTCTCACTAGACCTCGACAGACACCGGGAGAGTCACATCCTGCCCTACAGGGAGCCCGGCATGGATGGACAAAGCCCCTACTCCTTCATCCTTCTCCTTTCCACTGACCCCCAGCATCCAATGGGCCCCGAGATGAATCAGTCTCCAATTCCAAAGCAGGGGGCAGTGTGCCCCCTACTGTGCCCCACTCTGCTCCCTGCAGCACAGCGCCCCCTACTGAGCCCCACTCTGCTCCCTGCAGCACAGCGCCCCCTACTGTGCCCCACTCTGCTCCCTGCAGCACAGCGCCCCCTACTGAGCCCCACTCTGCTCCCTGCAGCACAGCGCCCCCTACTGTGCCCCACTCTGCTCCCTGCAGCACAGCGCCCCCTACTGAGCCCCACTCTGCTCCCTGCAGCACAGCGCCCCCTACTGTGCCCCACTCTGCTCCCTGCAGCACAGCGCCCCCTACTGCCACACTGGGGTCAGCACTGACTGTGAGGGGAGAGCGCCCCCTACTGAGCCCCCACCCTGCTCCCTGCAGCACAGCGCCCCCTAGTGCCACACTGGGGTCAGCACTGACTGTGAGGGGAGAGCGCCCCCTACTGAGCCCCCACCCTGCTCCCTGCAGCACAGCGCCCCCTAGTGCCACACTGGGGTCAGCACTGACTGTGAGGGGAGAGCGCCCCCTACTGAGCCCCCACCCTGCTCCCTGCAGCACAGCGCCCCCTAGTGCCACACTGGGGTCAGCACTGACTGTGAGGGGAGAGCGCCCCCTACTGAGCCCCCACCCTGCTCCCTGCAGCACAGCGCCCCCTAGTGCCACACTGGGGTCAGCACTGACTGTGAGGGGAGAGCGCCCCCTACTGAGCCCCCACCCTGCTCCCTGCAGCACAGCGCCCCCTAGTGCCACACTGGGGTCAGCACTGACTGTGAGGGGAGAGCGCCCCCTACTGAGCCCCCACCCTGCTCCCTGCAGCACAGCGCCCCCTAGTGCCACACTGGGGTCAGCACTGACTGTGAGGGGAGAGCGCCCCCTACTGAGCCCCCACCCTGCTCCCTGCAGCACAGCGCCCCCTAGTGCCACACTGGGGTCAGCACTGACTGTGAGGGGAGAGCGCCCCCTACTGAGCCCCCACCCTGCTCCCTGCAGCACAGCGCCCCCTAGTGCCACACTGGGGTCAGCACTGACTGTGAGGGGAGAGCGCCCCCTACTGAGCCCCCACCCTGCTCCCTGCAGCACAGCGCCCCCTAGTGCCACACTGGGGTCAGCACTGACTGTGAGGGGAGAGCGCCCCCTACTGAGCCCCCACCCTGCTCCCTGCAGCACAGCGCCCCCTAGTGCCACACTGGGGTCAGCACTGACTGTGAGGGGAGAGCGCCCCCTACTGAGCCCCCACCCTGCTCCCTGCAGCACAGCGCCCCCTAGTGCCACACTGGGGTCAGCACTGACTGTGAGGGGAGAGCGCCCCCTACTGAGCCCCCACCCTGCTCCCTGCAGCACAGCGCCCCCTAGTGCCACACTGGGGTCAGCACTGACTGTGAGGGGAGAGCGCCCCCTACTGAGCCCCCACCCTGCTCCCTGCAGCACAGCGCCCCCTAGTGCCACACTGGGGTCAGCACTGACTGTGAGGGGAGAGCGCCCCCTACTGAGCCCCCACCCTGCTCCCTGCAGCACAGCGCCCCCTAGTGCCACACTGGGGTCAGCACTGACTGTGAGGGGAGAGCGCCCCCTACTGAGCCCCCACCCTGCTCCCTGCAGCACAGCGCCCCCTAGTGCCACACTGGGGTCAGCACTGACTGTGAGGGGAGAGCGCCCCCTACTGAGCCCCCACCCTGCTCCCTGCAGCACAGCGCCCCCTAGTGCCACACTGGGGTCAGCACTGACTGTGAGGGGAGAGCGCCCCCTACTGAGCCCCCACCCTGCTCCCTGCAGCACAGCGCCCCCTAGTGCCACACTGGGGTCAGCACTGACTGTGAGGGGAGAGCGCCCCCTACTGAGCCCCCACCCTGCTCCCTGCAGCACAGCGCCCCCTAGTGCCACACTGGGGTCAGCACTGACTGTGAGGGGAGAGCGCCCCCTACTGAGCCCCCACCCTGCTCCCTCCAGCACAGCGCCCCCTAGTGCCCCACTGGGGTCAGTACTGACAATCTAAGTTCTTGACAGCCCTCTTGGGAAACCCAAGGGGCACTCCACTTGCAGCTAAAAGGCTTGAATTGGGAGAAAGGAGATGGCTGTGGTGACCGAGGTCCTACAAAGAGCGGATGATATCGACAGACAGGCCGAAATTGGGAGACTTGGGGAATCCCTGCATATGATGGCCTATATTTATTGGGTCCCATCTCGAGGCCAAATGGCGGCGTACTTAACGGAAACTATATCCCTGAATGCTAAGCGTCTGATTTTTCAGACAAGGGTTAATGCCCTCCCCTCTGAGCTATTGGAGGGAAGGAGCCAGAGAATCCCTTTCCTAGAAAGAATTTGTCCATTTGATAATTGAATTACTGAAACTCCTGGGCATCCAATGATACTGTGTTGCCATCTATACGACAAGGCTAGGGATAAGTTCCTGGCCCCGTTGTTGGCTGGGCTCCCCGGCCGGTCGGAGGAGGGATTGATGGATTTTCTACTGAACAACTCTGACTCTCTGGCACGGTTCTTATTGCGATGGGGCCCTGCAGGCAGGGTTTTCTGACCTTTGGGGCCCGTCCCAATCCCTTCTCGGGTTCAGGGACGCCGAATTTTCCATAAGGCCAACTAGGGGATGGGATTGATGCCGGAGTATCTTCATCACAAATTTGGGACCTGGGGGGTGTTTATTATACCATGGTACGTTGATATTCCCCGTAACTCACTTGGTGTTCCGGTAACTGGGATTCTAATTTCTGGGTAAAAGGGTGCTTAGAAGAAGCCCCATAAGGCTCCCCATGGCTCATTGAAGCAGGGGTAATCATCTTCCAATCAACCTAAACCCCCCATTTCCTTTTTCATATTAAATGAGTTTTTATTACTGTTTACTTGATGATTGATTTTATTTTCTATATTGAGCACACGTTTGCCCTTTTTCTCTTTCCCTTTTCTTTGATATATGTGCGTATGTATTGATTTTGAATGCAATGGCCTCTGGTCTCGCTTGAATAAATAAATGGACTGTGAGGGGAGAGCGCCCCCTACTGAGCCCCCACCCTGCTCCCTATAGCACAGCGCCCCCTAGTGCCCCACTGGGGTCAGCAGTGACTGCGAGGGGAGAGCGCCCCCTACTGATCCCTCGCCCTGCTCCCCAGGGGCTGATGGCCGTGAATGGCAGTTTCTCCTCTGTCACTACAGAGAGCAGAGGGCAGTGGGTTAAAGGGCCTGCCCCTCCATTTGGGCATCGCTTAATCAGGGTTGTTGAGAAACGAGAAAGGATTAAAAGGGGTGGAGCGTGATGGGAACGTGGGGGTTCTTTCTGGGGGATGCTGCGAAGCTGAGGGAAAGCTGGGGAAGGCTGCAGGAAGGGGAGATTTTAGTGTGTGTGTCTGTGTGAAGGGATACGGGTTTAGCTAACAGCCTTGCTGGTCTCTGTGGCTGCCGGTGGGTGCATCTGATTATGTGCGTGCCCGGTCTGTGTCTGCGTGGGCATGCACTTTGCTCTTGAATCTGCGTCTGGCCGCATGCGTGTGCGGGTCTGTCTGTCACGGAGGAACATAGGGTCACACGCGTGTGATACTGGCCTACATGGAGGCTACAAGCCTAGTAAGTATGTAAAGGGAAAGGTTCAACATGTCTGGAATGTTACAACGGAGCCCTGTAACACGTGTGTGACCGTCGTGACACTGTCCCATGCAGAACACCCCCTGCTGCTCCCGCCCCTGGAGCCCCAGGGGGCCGGGTTGGGCACAAGGCCCAGGGAGACCCTCCCCGAGCAGCAAGTCAGTAACGTGACCCACGGGGTGGATGGGGAGGCACCTCCCGTGCCCGTCAGAGCCCAGACAGCAGGTGCCGCTGGGCGGCCAGTGTGACAGAGACAGAGGGGAATCGGGGGGAAAGGAGAGAGTGGGGGCCGTGCTATGGGGCAGGAACCGATAACAAGAGGGGAATCGGGGGGAAAGGAGAGAGTGGGGGCCGTGCTATGGGGCAGGAACCGATAACAAGAGGGGAATCGGGGGGAAAGGAGAGAGTGGGGGCCGTGCTATGGGGCAGGAACCGATAACAAGAGGGGAATCGGGGGGAAAGGAGAGAGTGGGGGCCGTGCTATGGGGCAGGAACCGATAACAAGAGGGGAATCGGGGGGAAAGGAGAGAGTGGGGGCCGTGCTATGGGGCAGGAACCGATAACAAGAGGGGAATCGGGGGGAAAGGAGAGAGTGGGGGCCGTGCTATGGGGCAGGAACCGATAACAAGAGGGGAATCGGGGGGAAAGGAGAGAGTGGGGGCCGTGCTATGGGGCAGGAACCGATAACAAGAGGGGAATCGGGGGGAAAGGAGAGAGTGGGGGCCGTGCTATGGGGCAGGAACCGATAACAAGAGGCAAAGGGCACCGAGGGGTTCATGGACCACTAGTCCCAGCCCTGACACCCCGGTAAGACCCCCTTTTCCTGACAGACTCCTCAGAATCCCCCTGCACTGTTCAGAGTCAGGCAGGATTGAGACAGACTCTTCCCAGCCCCGATGCAAAGCCCCAGAGACACTGGGGGGGGGGGGGGCACAGGCCCTGGAATCTTCCTGGGAGGCTGTGCCCACTTCTGTCAGAGACTGAGGGCCTGGCTTGGTGCTGCCCTGCGCCAGTGTATGGGGATTGCCTGCCCCCTCCCCTGCCCCACTGAACTGAAGGAAAAGAGTGGGGCAGTCAGGGAGCCAAAAGAAGACATGAGGCGCCCTCTAGTGGTTCCAGTGAGCATCAGCAGGCAGGTTTATTACATTCCTGGGGTCCCCAAAGCAGGCCCCAGCCCCCCCTGCTCCCCAAGCTTCCACCCTCACTCTTCACTGCAGGCTGGGGCCCCAGTCCTGCTGCAGGCTCTTCCCCATAGTTATGAGGCTGGCACCTCTGGCTGCAGCCCCCCTTGTCCGCTCTGCCCCCCTGCAGTCCAAGTTCAGCCTTGGCTCCGCGCGGCAGGCCCGGCTCTGGGGTGTGGACCTGCCCCCTGGGCACCGCAGAGGGCAGAGAGCGGCCCCTCCCTGGGCTGCCCAGCCCCCCCCAGGGCAGGAGTTCTGTGCTCCTCCCCATTGCTCCGGGGTAGCGGTCCGGCCCCATGGACTCGGTGGCCTCTTCCCTGGCCGGCTCCACCTTCCCCCAGGGGGTCGGTCTGGGTCACTGGCCGCTCTCCTCCAAAGCTAGTGTCGCCCCTTGAGTCTCTCCAGGAGGCCTGGCTCCTTCCCCCTGGGGCGCCGCCGGGCGTGCTCCTCTGGCCGGGATTCCCGGGAGCGCGGTTTGCGCGGCGCAGAGTCCCGGCGAGGTGCCCTGGCCTCCCGGCTGCATCTGGCCTGCCGGGCCTTCTCCTCCAGCTCCCTCTTCCTGGCAGCAGCCTTGAGCTCCTCTTGCCACGCCGCCACCCGGGCCTCCCTCTGGCTTCGCCGCTCAAAGGCCTCCACGATCCGGGGCACTCGGTTCTCTGCCTGCAGCTGGGCGGCCACCGCCTCCACGCCGGTGCCGGTGTTGCCGTGGCGCCTGGCGGGGGCGGCCCGGTGCGTCTGCTGCTCACAGAAGAGGCAGGAGCACGTGGGAGGCGGGAGGCGGGAGGCGTTGTGGGCGAGGCTCCGGGCGGTGGGCTGGAGCAGAGAGAGCACGACTGAGTCCCGGCCTTGCCCAGTTCTGGGCCCACCCACCCCATGCCTGCCCGCCCTGGGCCCCACCCCCAGCAGTGCGGCGGGGGGACCTCCTCATCCAGACGCTCTGGGGGACAAGCCGTGGGGGTCTGGGACACAAGCCCCTTGGCTGGATGGGGGGCAGGGGGGCTTCTGTGCTGCCCAGAGCTTCTCTCGCCTGGGCAGGCTCGGTGCCCCCCCCCAACGGGGGCCAGGAGGTCTAGAGCCCAGACCCAGGCATGGGGGTCCAGCAGCGCGGGGCTGATGCACCCCACCTCCCCCACCCCCCCAGCCTGAGGCTTGCACTGCTGGCTGTCTGGGAGCAAGAGTCAGGCTAGGGAGGGTCCCAGCTGGCTTGGGAGCTTGGAACGGCGGATTGCTAGATCCCTGGGCAGGATGGCAGCCCCCCCCCCCCCCCCGGCTCTCAGGAGCCCCAGCTCTGTCTCCGGGAGAGATGGGAAAGGGGCGTGGCTGCTGCTTGTATGAGTCGGCCGAGAGCCTGAACGCTGGCTCGGGGGAGCTGAGGGGCACAGCAGGGAATGGGCGACTCTTCTACTCCCCGTGTCTGGGGGGGAGGGAGGGGTGCCCCCAACCGGCACAATATGCTGGGAGGGGCCTCCTGTTCTGGGGGATTGGGGTGGCTGCCATGAACCCCGAGAGCGCTGGGTTCAGGCCACTGCGTAGCGCTGGGTTTCGCTGGGGGGCTCCTGCAAATTCACTGGGGCGGGGGGGGGGGAGTGACACCGCTTTGCAGGAGGGGAGGGGGCAGCGTTTGTGCCCTGGGGCATGGGAGCCCAGGGAAGAAAGGAAGAGCAGAGCCCAAACCGGAGGAGCAGGGGCGCCACTGATGCCAAATTTTAAGGCACGCTTACGAAAGATAGCTGCTGCAGCCCCTGCATCGGCACCTTAGGCCCCAAGGCAGGCCCTGCAACATGGATTTTTCACAAGCCTGCCTTACAAATTGGCCTGGGTGGCGCCCCTGCGGAGGAGGGACCCCCCGGGGCTCAGCGAGCAGAGCAGTTGCATCTTTAGGGTCCCCAAATCAGCTGCACCGAGCAGCATCATTCATGGGCGGGGCTTATTTTCCAGGCGGAACGTCTGCGCGTCCCTCCCTCTCACCTGGTGACGGGCGGGGTTCGGTCTCCTCTCTCCTCTGGGCGCCGGAGGGTCCTGGCCCCAGACATCCTCAGGGACGCCTGGCCTGCTCCAAGAGTCCCCTTCCCTCCAAGCCGGTGCTTGGCAGACGGGGTACGGTCCTGGGGCCCCTAGGCCGGCCTGACCTGGGGCTCTTGGGCCCTCTGATCCAGGGCAGTTTGACGGCTCTTGTGCTGGGATTTGCTCCAGCCAGCGCTGCACCTTGGCCAGGCGGTGTGGGACTGAGGCTGCCCTCGCTCTCCTGGCGGGGGCTCTCCCCACGTCCCTCCCCTCTTCTCCCCGGGTCTTCTCTGCCAGGGCATCCCTGCCAGGCAGCTCCTGGTTGAAGCGCTGGCAGGCCTGGCACTGCTGCAGGTGGGCGTGGCGGCACTGCAGCAGGATGTGGGGAGGGCTGTGCTGGCTGTATCCCTGCCCCCTGGCCGGGCCTGCTGCCCTCTCCTCACGGCTGCTGCCGCTGGCATCGCGCCACTGGTTGCCGGCAGCGGCCAAGTGAGGCTGCTCCCTAGAACTGGCATCGCCCTCCCCTGGGGGGGGTCTCTTGTGGCCGCTCTGCCTCCTGTCCCCCCGCTCAGCCGCTACGTCTCCCCAGGCCTGGCTGTGCTTGTGGCTGGCAGGCTCCCCCTCCAGCACCTCCATGTTCTCGTAGGTGTCCGAGGGCCCCTCGGAGGGGCCTGGCGGGACGGCTTGGCTGCTCCAGGCCCTCAGCTTCTCCGAGAAGAAACGGTCCAGCGTCTCCACCGCGTCGCACTCAAAGAGGGAGGCTCTCTTGACGCCGCCGTCTGACAAGGCGTGCCCTCTGCAGCACGGGGGCAGCGGGGGCACCTGGACACAGTGCCCGGCATGGCCCCACCCGACTGCCCCATTGCAGCCCTGCACCTGGCTGTGCTCAGTGGGGCGCCCCTCCCTGCCATGCTGCAGGCCTGCGGCAGCAGGTGGCTTCCCGATGGTGCAGCCGCGGAGAGATCTGGAGAGATCTGGGGGGGAAACCCAGGGAAAATCAGGGACACAGGAATGGACAGCGCCCCCCACCTCCTAGCATTCTGGGTGCATGAAAAGAAATGATGGGAGCCACGCCCCCTGAGCCCAGATGCCACACCCCCAATTAATTCAACCCCCCTCCACACACACACACTTCCCCCCCCCCATAGGTCTCCTTCCCCTTATGTCCCCATGTGAACGCTAAGGCCGGCTAAGGGGGGCCCTCTTGCAAGTTCCATCCCTGCATCACATCCACAAAGAGGCCTTCTCGGTGCCTAGTCCCAGCCCCTTGGGATTTACCAAAACCCAGGATGGCCCATCTTCCAAAGGCAGCGCAAGACCTATTTATTTGGCCAGGCATTTCACAGACAGGGTTAGGACTGCGGGGTTTTTTTTTTTTTTTTTCATGTTTGTGTTTTATAGGTATATTTATAATGTTGTTTATGTTGCCTTGAGTCTTCCGGGAAGGCTGAATTAAAAGCTGAAATCAGTCAATCCCAAAGCAGCCCCAGTGCACAAGCACACGCCTCCCCGGCACATGGAACAAGGCATCCCAAACCATAGCAGCCCCCGCCTCCTTCTCAAAGAGCTGACTGGCAGTAACGGGGACGTGGAGTGACAAGAGGGTTTAGTGGGGCTGTGGGGCACGACAGGAGGGATCCAGAGAGAGAGGGGAAGAAATGGAACGGACTGTAGGGATTGATGCACCAGCTGCTCCCCGCCTTAATGACATTCTACCAAGGCCCTTGTCATCGCCCCCCTTCCCCACGCCTCGCCCCAGCATTCCCCCCACGGCCTGGTCATTCTTCCTTGTCATTCCACTCGGGAAAGCCGGGTCTCCCCCTTGCTGATTCCTGCCGTCCCTGCCCTGCGTGCGCAGCACCTCGCACACACCCCCACAGCCTCACCCGCCCTTGACAACAGGGATGGATCCCACCCCAGTGGGTTCGGGGTTTGTTGGGCTTCCCACAGCCCCACCAGGACTGTCTTCCGCTCCTACCAGAGATGATGGAGGCCGTGGAAACCTCGGAGACGGCTTCCCAGCCTCTCCCCCATGGACAGCCCCTGCCGCTGGCGTCATTGACATAGTCAGGATCGGTCTCCCAGTCCTCGTTCTCCTGGGGGGGAGGAAGGAGCCCAGGCCTCTCCGTCCTGCAGGCATGGGGAGATGCAGCCCAGAGCATCCCGGGATGGGCCATGTTTGAGGGAGGTGCACACTAAAAGCCTGGGCAGTGGTTCTCTGGCTCTGGGGGCCTGCCGGGGGCAGCCGCTGGAGAGAGAGAGTCTCCCCATTGTGATGTCAGCAGAATGTCTCCCGCGTTCTCCATTCTTCCCGTGGCTGAAGCGGATGCAAGGCACTCTGGGAGTGCTCCTCTAGAGTCAAGACCCGTCCCTTCAGGGCGGGCAGCTGACTGGCTAACCAGGCTCCGAGGGCCTTGCCTTTGGGAGCTCGGTGAAGTGAGCTGGGATGGTGTCTCTGCCCGGGTTGCCTCCAGCAGCCCGTCGTAGCTGGCAATCGGGCACTGCCTGGGTTTGCCAGCGATGAGCATGTGCAAAGTGCTGGCGTGAGCTCCATGAGGCTCGGGGCCAGGGCACTCTGATCCTCGCGAAGCCACCCCTTCCCCTGCACTGCCTGCTGAGGGCTTGGAGGAGTGGCTGCTAGAGGCTCGATCCTCGCAGCGCTGACCTGATGTACTAGCCTCTTCTACCTTGGCAACGTGTGGCTGAAGAGGCTGTTCCTCTTTCTGACAGGGGGCTGCCCGCCCTGCCACCACGGCTTGGGGGGCGGGGGGGGGGGTCGTGCAAACCCAAGATCTGCTTTTGGGGTCCAGAGTGCCCCCCCACCCCCCAGGCCACTGCTTAGAGCTGGGTCAGTGACAGGAATCGCCGCTGCTGCTGCTGCTGAACACCCAGTTCCTCTTCTTTGTTCCCCACATTCGGGGCCAGTTTCTCCCTCCCCAGGGCCAGGCCACTCCCTGCCACTGTAGGAAGTTGTGTGCCCAGCCTAGTCTACAGCTAGAGCAGAAGGGCAGGCCTTCCCCTTGGTTGGGGTCTGGCCCCCCCAGTCAGGCAGCGCAGTGAGGGGTTAATTGCCAGCGTGTGCCAACGCACAGAAATCAACCCAACGGCAGGAAGATTATTCAATTCTACCCAGGGTCAAAGGTCCAAAGGGAACGATTGTTGATCAAAGGGGGAGGAAATGCACAATACTCAGGAGTGCAGGGAGAGGTCTGGTTTTGCCACGCCCAGGCCCATGACCCTCCCACACCTTTCTACCCCACAGGAAATCAGAGTGGGGAAGGCTAGAACAGGATGCAATAACAAATACATTTGCCCAGGGGCCAAATGCAGCTGGTGGCTAGTTTTTCTTTGGCCCTTTTCCCAGCTCCTGGATCCAATTCCAGCGCTGAAAGACCCAGCTCAGGGGAAGGGGGCAGAGAGGGGGGCAGGGGGTGGCACAGATCCATCATTTGAACCCTCCTCTCCCCGATCGCACCCCCATCTCCAACGAGGCCCTTGGAGCTTGTGCTCATTTGCAGAGGGGCCCCGGGCAGGGAAAAGGCTCCCCAGCCCTGGCGTAGGGTAAATAACCAAAGCCCATCGCAACCAGCGCTCAGAAAGGAGACCAAGCAGCGATTTCTAGGGAGTGTGTTTGTTTGCAAAGCAAAATGAAGCAGTGCGGAGCGGCCATCCTCTCTCTGAAGACAAAGTGATTGCTGTGTGTCCTAAGACTCTGAGGCTGGGTGTTTGTTGAGAACAAACCCACCTCCAGGCAAGTGCAGGTGGCACCACCGGCCGAACAGAGGCCCCAAATAACTTTGAAATGCCAGGAGTGTGAGAAGCACGGGGACAAAATGCAGAGACCCACGGAGCCTCCAACATGGGGATCCCCGGGCGATTGTGGATTCACAATTCAGGGAGGCCTGGGGCCTGGCCTAAGCAGGCCCTGCAACATGTATTTTTCATAAGCGTCCTGGAAAAAATGGCATCTATGGCAACCCTAGCCTGACCCCCAAAGGGGGTGCTATGTTTGTCTGAACAGTGACAATTAACCCTCCCTGTTTCTAGTGGGCAAGTGAGGGCATGTGTCCATCAAACACGGCTACGGTAAGAGACGCTCGCTCTGCGCCTCCTGTACAGCAGGGTCACCAGGCTGAGGGTGCACGCAATCCGCTGGATCTGGAGGAAACGCTGATTGGGATGGCACAGAAACCCCAGTGTGAGCAGGATGGGACGGGAGTGCCAATCCCAGGAAAGCTGGGAGACCTAGCTGGGAGTGGGCACCCTTGGTGTAAGGTAATGACCCCAGCGTGGGCAGGTCAGGATGCATCCAGAGATGGGCAGGAGGGGGACTGGTTGGGTCTCAATCACTGACCAAAGCATTCCCAGTCCCCTTCCCGCGTGCACCGGGGCCTGGCTAACATTCCCCACGTCCTTCCCAGTGTGCACTGGGGCCTGCCTAACATTATTATTTGAGTGGCTCCTCCCATTCTTACAAACGGGTTTGTGCTTGCGCCCCCTTCTCTTACCGGCATACACCAAGCTCACTAGTTTGAAAAGCACGTGACGTTCACGCGCCCCCACCCCCTATATAAGGCACCTTTCTGTCTATACCTAACAGTTCCTTCCAACTGCTCTCGCGGCTTACTTGCATTCCTAGCTCACTTGTCTCATTATGGTGACCTTTCGCCACAGTTTCAATCAATGTTTTTCATGTGGGAGGAAGATGACCACAAAGGACCCCCATGGCCAAAGCCTCATCTGCCTCAGTGTACAACACGACCCGAGTGACTGCCCAGAGTGTTTGCTGCTGCAACCCAAAGCTCTGAGAGAAAGGTCTCTTCATCTCCCAGCGCTCCTGAAGGAGCTCGAAGGTAAAAACAAATTGGAAAAGCGCAGCAGGAAAAAAACTTTGTCTGTCTCGCCAAAGGTGCCTAGTATTGGGGCAGGGGTGACGGTGTCTGCCGCGCCGACCCTTTCTACAGAGTCCCCTACTGACTTGATTGTTCCGCGACCCTCCATCTCTCCAGCTTCCCAGTCTTCTCCTAAAAAAAGGCAGAATATTGTTCAAGGGGTAGAGCCTGCTATTTTAGCGGATCGCTCTTTGCCCCCGCATCCTCCTCAGACAAAGCTCTGCTACACTCCACAGGCTTCTCTACGCCTGTCTCACCCTTGACTATATCTTCCCCATTGTATAATGCAGAGGAAGAAACAGACCCAAGATTTAAGGTTTCGCCTTACCCAGCCCCCGAGAGTCCATTGGGTGGCTTCCCCACAACCAGAGCCCACTGTTAAACCACTGAATCTGCTCCCACCTATGCCTGCCTTTCCATGGCAGTATTTCAGGGAGCAAGATGAGGCCAGGCGTCAAGATTATTATTATTATTATTAACAAACATTTATATAGCGCCAGCAGTGTACCTGGCACTTTACAAAGTAATAAAATAGACACGGTCCCTGCCCCT
>QEPC01004062.1:789221-832222 GCA_003113815.1 Sphenodon punctatus | reverse complement strand
CCCCCCCCTTCTCTCTGCAAGAGCCGCTGCTTCTGCTTTAGGGGTTTTTATTTCTCCCCTCTGGGTCTCAGTCTCTGCCTGATTTTTTCCTTTTAATCTCAGGGGTTTGTTTGTTTTTTCAGTTTTTTTGGTCTCTCGGGCCGTTTGGGAAGGCCGCGCCCGCCATTTTGCCACCTACCACGGTTTCTTGTGTGGCCCCTACTGCGCGCTTCTGTCGAGAAAACTGGGTGAAGGGTCCTTTTTTTCCTTCCGTTTTTTGGGGCAGGTCTGTGCCCCAGCCGTTCCCACGGCTTATCCTTGCTTCTGTTTTGTTTGATTTGGGTTTTTTAAAAAGTTTTTTAGCGCCGGAGCGGGTTTGCCGGGGGAACGTGATTTCGGCGCGACCAGCTACTCGCGCATGCGCATTGCACCCCTCGAGGTTACCCCTCTGATGGAGGACGCCTCACCTGAGTTGCCACTGCCGACGCAGGAGCCGTTTGAAGGTCAGGAGCCTGATAATCTCTTGCCCCCACCATCAGATGACGTCCATGGCTCAACTTCGTCTGTTTCTTCGCAACATCATAAGGCGTTTCAAGCCCTGTTAAGGAAATTTACGACTACTCTAAAGATTGATACTATCCCCATAGCGGAACAGGATGCCGATCCTGCGTACCGCTCAGTGGAAAAGCCTCCAGAGTCCAAACTGACTCTTCCTTTGTTTAAGCATCACGCTTCTGAAGCAGAGAAGTTGTGGGCAAATCTGGCATCTATACAGACTGTTTCCTCGACGAGCAGCGCTTTCTATTTGTTCCCACCTGAGCGGGGATAAGTGTTCTTTAAACATCCCTTACCCAATTCCCTCGTTGTCTCCGCAGCGGCTGAAAAGTTCCAGCGCAACACGCAGGACACTTCCCCGACGGACAAAGAAAGCCATGGTATAGATATTTTGGGGCGAAAGGCTTTCGCTGCAAATACAATGCTAATGCGTACTGCTAATTACGCAGCTGGGATGGCGTCTTTTCAGCATCATCTGTGGGAGGAGATGCTGCAACTCATCCCCCACCTCCCAAAGGACAAGCAACATCACGCACAGCAAATTTGTACAGATGGCTCTACAACGGCAGGATTCCAGCTCCAAACTGCCCTTCATTTTTCAGAAACATCTGCACGAGCAGTGGCACATGCAATAGTCACTAGACGGTTCGCATGGCTCCGCAACATGAAAATTGAGGCTCATCATAAGGCGAGAATTGAAAATCTTCCCTTTGACCAATCTGGTCTCTTTGCCAAAGAGACAGATGAGATCTTAGAAAAGATCCAGAAATCAAGGGGTACCGCTATAAAAATGAAAATAGCCCAGAGGGACCAGGGCCCCACTTTTTATCAACCTCGTCCCTACTACCAGCAATCATCTTACCGTCCTCAAAAACAATATTATGGACAATACCAGTCATATAATAGAAGGTATTACCCTCCTCCTCTTCCTTCTTCTAGTTATCAGAGCGAACCTAAGTCACAATACTCCGCCTTTCGGCAACGTGGAAATAACCGGCAGCCCTTTTCTACCCCTTCCAACAGGGGCCGCCACTGACAACTAGTTACTCTCCCTGCCGCTTCAGCTGCGACCGTACAGGGAGATGGTGATGTTCACCTTCGTTTCCAGTTTGCTTTATATAATGCACTCCAGTCTTGGCGTTCTGTTACTGGGGACTCTTGGGTGTTGAATGTAATCCAATTTGGATATAAAGTTTCATTTTCCTCCATCCCACCGCTAGTCAAACCGGGAGCCTCTGTTAGATTCTCCCATTTGCAAGCAGTTGCTTTAAATAAAGAGGTTATTCAAATGTATTCAAAGGGTGTTACAGAGATTCTTCCTCAAGGTGCTCTTTCCTCGGGCCTTTACTCAAACTATTTTGTTATTGAGAAAAAGGGGGGTGGCTTCAGGCCTGTTTTGGACCTCAGGTTCCTAAACTCGTTTGTTAACTATAGGAAGTTTAAAATGCTAACCATTGACAGATTATGCCGTTATCTACAGCTGACTCAATGGTATGTTGTCATTGATCTCAAGGATGCCTACTTCCACGTCCGACTTCACCCCTCCTCTAGAAGGGTTTTCAGATTTACCCATAACTCAGGTCATTTCCAATTCTCCTCCCTCCCATTTGGCCTTTCCTCTGCCCCTCGAGTTTTCACTAAAGTTATAGCACCAGTCATTGCCTATTTCGAGAGCAGGGCATCACGATTTACCCTTAGCTCGATGACTGGTTGCTAGTAGCTGAATCCCCAGACACCCTCTACACCAATATATATTTCACCTTGCACCTCTGCACGGTTCTGGGATTGGCTGTAAACAGACAGAAATCTTGTCTTATCCCTACCCAGCGTATTGAATACATAGGTGCAATTCTCGACTCTAAGTTGGGACGGGTCTTCACCCCAATTGAAAGATTTCACGATATTGTTACCCTAGTAAGATCTGTTGCCCTTCATCGACTTCAGTCAATCAAAACTTTCCAGCGTCTCCTTGGTCTCATGGCCTCCACTACGGCCACTACCCCCTTTGCTAGGCTCTTCATGAGGCCACTGCAGATGCGGGTGTTGAAATGATTTAACCCTTTGGTTGATTCCCCTACCAAGAGACTAAGGATCTCAAGGGCAATCGTTGATTCGTTATCCATTTGGTGTGATGAATCGTTTGTTTTAGCAGGGAGACCTTTCACTGCGGCCACCCCTACTCGATTTCTAACCACCGATGCTTCTTTAACAGGCTGGGGGGCTCACCTGCACGGCCTCGACATCTCGGGATCATGGAACTCACTACAAAGACAGTCTCACATCAACATCTTGGAGATCACAGCTATTTGAAAGGTACTCCAGGCGTTTCATCCTTTCCTTCGAGGAGCAGTAGTCAATATTGCTTGCGACAACATGACTGCAGTGTGGTATCTGAAGATCCCATTAGTGCTGAACAAAATTCGCAGAGAAGGGGCCAACCTCTTACTGGTGGCACCACGTTGGCCCAGCCAGATTTGGTTTCAGGAACTCCAGAGACTGGCCACCTCATCCTTTCCCCTCCCTCAGGTTCCCGACCTCCTATCCCTGAGCGGTGGGTAGATTCTCCACCCAGATATCTACCGCCTCAACCTCCACGCTTGGAAGATTCAAATAGCGCAGGAAAGCACACCTTAGATGCCCAGCTTGCCCTGGTCCTTGATAATGATATTAGACCATCTACTCGAAAGTCCTATGAATCCAAATGGAAGAGATTCTGTTGCTGGTTGCAATCCAAATCTCTCTCGCCTACACAGGTGACTATGGACTTAATCCTCCACAATCTACTACAATTAACGGAAAAGGGGTTAGCACATTCCTCGTTAAGGGTCCATCTTTCTGCAATTTCCAGACATGTTTTCCTACCCCAGACACAGTCCTTATTTGGTCACCCATTGATAAAAAGATTTTTCAAGGGTCTTGCTAATTTGTTCCCTCCGCATCACATTCCACTCCCTCAATGGGAGCTTACTCTGGTCCTGGATCAACTAATGAAATCCCCCTTCGAGCCATCAGAACAAGGAGATATTTTTCATTGGACGTTAAAGACTGCATTTTTAGTGCCCATCACGTCTCTTAGGTGGGTAAGTGAGATTGCAGCTGTTAATATAAAGGAGCCTTATCTCCAGTTCTTCCCGGATCGGTTAGAAGTCTCAGCACACCCTTCTTTTATTCCTAAGGTAGCGTCCAAATTCCATTTATCACAAAAGATAGTACTCCCTGTCCCCCCCGCCCCCATGACTCCGAGGATCTGAAAACGGCTCACACTCTAGACGTCAAGAGAGCTGTACTTTTATATTTACAGCGGACTAAGAATTGCAGGTGCTCCGATAACCTCTTTGTCTCACCTTCCCTGTCTAGATTGGGTCAAAAGGTATCGTCCCAAACCATCTCCAAACGGTTGGTGCAATTAATTTCCTTGACTTACCAACTGAGAGGACTCACTCCCCCTCCTAATCTGCAGGCTCACTCTACTAGCGCTCTAGGGGCCTCTACTGCAGCGTTTTCTAATGTTTCCCCGCAGGAAATATGTAGGGCAGCTCCCCACATACTTTTATCAAGCACTAGGCCCTGCATCTGAATTCCCAATCCCACCCTTCCCTGGGCGTGTCTGTTCTTAGTTCAGGGGTTAAACCACGTTGATACGACACGTTGTATAACGCTGTAACAAAGACACCAAAGCACAATTCGATTCCTTTATTGCTGATTTATACTTACCGGTGGTTTTCGTTCCCTATGTACGTGTAATAACAAACGTCAGTCCGTACTTGATAGGACGCATGCACTTCTTCTTTTAGTAGAGAATTCCCCGCCGCCATATTTCCCCAGGCTTGGTCCTCTCCCGCGGGTGAGAACGTGAGGAGCAGCCACTCGGAGAAGAACGGTCGGCCGTTCCCTTCGAGAGAGGTGGCTCCGAACAGTCTCACAACACCCCCCTTTCCGACCCCGCATGGAATTCTCTTCCTACTCGCTCAGGGTTGGAAGGAACGGTTGGGTTTAGGCGGGAAGGTGCCTTATATTGGGTGGGGGGCGCGTGAACGTCACGTGAAATTTTAAATCTGAGCTCGGTATAGGCCGGTAGGAGACGGGCGCGCAGGCGCAAACCCATCGGTGAGACTGTTCGCAGCCATCTCGAAGAACCTTGTTTACAAGGCAGCGACCTTCTGTTCACCATGTCCTTCCCAGCGTGCACCGGGGCCCGAGTCTCTTTCCCCACCCTCCTCTTCCCAGCATGCACTGCGGCCTGGCCCTCCGCCACACTCAACATGGCGTCGTCGGGGAAGTCGTTCACTTCCGGCCGGGGAGCGGAAGTGTGGACGGTTGCCATAGCAGCGGGGAGGGAGGCGGCAGGTCCGGGGAGCAGCGGCGGGTCGGCCGGCCGGGCGCGTGGTGGGTGAGTGAGTGGGGCTCGCCGGTGTGTGGGGAAGGAGGTCACATGACAAGCGGGGAGGGGATAACGTTGGGGGATGATCACGTGACAAACGGGGGGGGGAAATTTATTGCGGATCACGTGGTCGGGGGAGGGGCTTCTGGAGGCTGAGAGGAGGGGGTTCCCCCATGGCCCTGGGTCTCAAACGGGCAGGATCCCCGCAGCTGGCAGGCCCCGAGCTTCCCTGTGGGGGGGAGGGCTCCAAGCTAGCGGGGTGGCAATGGGGGCCCGGCTGCCACCAACAGGCAGAAGGGGGGGGGGGCGTGGATCAAAACTAGTTTGGGAAGCTCTGCCCCATATGGGGGGGGGAACACTTATGCAAAATACCTGTTGCAGGGCCCTGGCGCCAGTGCAGGCCCCGCAACATGCATTTTTCATAAACATTCCTTTAACATTGGCCTAGGTGGCCACCCTAGGGGTCCCCCCCCCCCCAGGTAGGTTGGGGGTGGGGGAGACCAGGAGCGACATGGGGGAGTGTGGAGGGGGGTGCCCCAGGGCAGATGGGGCGCTGGGGGGAGATGCAGCTTTGAGCTGCGTTAGGGAGCTAGGGTCTCTAGAGAGGGAGTCTCCTGGGGGGTGAGGAGGCTGGTGTTTAGACTCTCAGGCTGCTTTCACACATGGCGACAATGGGGTATTATAATTGCTGGAGTCTTGTAATGTGTGAATGCGCTATTCCCCTTCTATGCAGCGAGATCTTGGGTCATTGTAAGAGCTATTGAACGGGGCTTTTACAACGACCCCAGATCTTGCCGCATAAAAGGAGAATCGTGCATTCACACATTACAAAGAATTGCGGAATTATAATCCCTGGAGATAATACCAGGTATTATAATAATAGCCCATTTTGTAAGGTGTGAAAGCAGCCTCCGAATCTCCATGGCCTGCTCGGTGCCCGGGGCAGCCCCCACTGCCCAGCCTGGCCCCCACAGAGCAGCAGGCTAGCAAACTTTGTAGCTGATCTGAATATGAGTTAGCAGCAGGATGTGGCTGAAGTAAAGCCTCATGCAGTTTTAGGCTGCATCGGCAGAAGCGTAACTTCCACGTTACGAGAACATGGAACTAGGGGACACTCCGTGATACTAGCGGGGAGCAGATTTAAAACAAAATAAACAATTATAAAAGCAGTGCCGTACTGGGACAGACCAACGGTCCCTCCAGCCCAACATCCTGTCTCTGACAGCAGCCGATATCTCGCGGCTTTTAGCTGCTCATGTGATTTTTCAAAATCCTGCAAAACGGGATTTAGATGTGATGCATCACCCGTTCAAGGGGGCCACGCATTGTTTAATGACCGCAAACGAAATACCTCCAGGTGTGAGGTATTTAGTTCGTGGTCTTTAAACAGCGCGCGACCGCCTTGAACACATGACGCATCACATCTAATCCCGCCGTGCGGGCTTTTGAAAAATTGCGTGAGCGGGTCACGCGACTGACCTGCTGGTCTAAAAGCGGCCTATGTCGCTTGGGAGAAGTCCCCAGTAAGATCACAATGGAGCAATCCGTTCCGTGCTGTTCACTTCCAGCTCCCAATACTAAGACATTTCATCCCCTAAACCTACTTGGTTAATAGCTGTTAATGAACCTACTCTCCAAGAACTTATCCGGTCCTTTTCTTAAACCCAGCTGTACTACTGGTCTTTTCCGCATTCTCTGGCAATAAATTCCACAAGTTAGTTGTGCAAGTTTAAGGAAATACTTTCTTTTATTTGTTTAAAATCTTTATTTGTTTATTTTCTTTCTTTCTTTGTATTTATTGGCCGCCCCCTCATGCCTACGGCATCCCAGGGCAGCTCACAACAGATAAAACAATACTAAAATACATAGAACGTCAGCAATATGAACAACTAAAACTACCCACTCCACCCCAAAATTCCCCCCCTCCCTCCCCTCCTCTCCCACCCTCCCCTCCGAAGGCCGGGGCGAACAGCCAGGTCTTACAGGCTCGACGAAAAGCCATCAGACCCGGGGCCAGGCGAGCTTCTTCCAGGAGGGAGTTCCAAAGCCGCGGCCCGGCCACTGAGAACGCCCTCTCCATCGTGGCCCCCCGCTTAACACGGGGGACCTCCAAGAAGGCGCCCCCGGCAGACCGCAGGGTCTGCCCTGGGGCGCAGAAGGTGAGGCGGTCCCCAAGCTATGAGGGGCCCGGACCGTATAGGGCTTTATAGACCAACACCTTGAACCTGGCTCGGTGCGCTATAGGCAGCCAGTGCTGAGCACGGAGCACAGGGGTGATGTGCTCCCGACGCCTCGCCACTGTAAGGAGATGGGCCGCCGCATTCTGCACCAGCTGCAGCCTCCGAACCAGAATCAAGGGAAGCCCCACGTAGAGCACTTTGCAGTAGTCCAGCCTCAAGGTGATGAAGGCGTGAATAAGAGAGGCCAGGTCGGGCCCGGAGATGCATGGGCGCAGCCTCCGTACCAGACACAGCTGGCGAAAGGTGGCTTTAGCCACCACCTCCACCTGCCAATCCAGACGGAGACCCGGATCCAAAACCGCCCCCGGACTCTGAACCTGCTGGGCTATGGGAGGGCAGACCCCCCACCCCACCAGGGGGGTCGGCACCTCCCTCGCCCTACCCACCACCATCACCTCTGTTTTATCAGGATTGAGCTTCAGTCTGCTCTGCCACATCCAATCTGCCACAGCCTCCAAACACCGGGAGAGCAACGAGACAGCAGGACCTGGGTCGGTCGAAAACGAGAGGTACAGCTGAGTATCATCAGCATATTGGTGACACTGCACCCCGAACCCTCTCACAACCTCCCCCAGGGGCTGCATGTACACGTTAAACAAAAGCGGAGACAGGATCGAACCCTGCGGAACGCCGCAAGTCAAAGCCCGGGGGCTTGATGTTTCAGCTCCCAGCACCACCCGCCGGCTTCTCCCCGAGAGGAACGAGCGGACCCACCCAAGGACAGTCCCGTCCAGACCCCCCAGGTCTCGCAGCCAGCTCAGCAGCAGCCCATGGTCCACGGTATCAAAAACGGCCGAGAGATCTAGCAGGATCAAGAATGTAGAACATCCTGCGTCCATCTCCCGGCGGAGATCGTCCACCAAAGCCACCGACGCCGTCTCCGTACCGTAGCCGGATTGAAAAGGGTCAAGGAAACCGATACGGTCCAGATGTGCCTGGAGCTGCAGAGCCACCGCCCGCTCAACAACCTTCCCTAAAAAGGGAAGATTAGAGACAGGACGGTAACTGGCGAGTGCATCCACATCCAGCGAAGGTTTCTTCAGCAGGGGGCGCACCACAGCCTCCTTGAGACTGGGCGACAACCTCCCCTGCCGAGGGGACGCGTTCACTACCACCAGTGAGTTTCATGGAGGGCCCCCGCCCCTAGTACTAGTTGAGAGGGTAAATAACCGCTCCCTAGTTACATGTTTCACACCAGTCATGATTTTATAAACTTCTATCCTATCCCCTCTCACTTGCCTCTTCTCCAAGCTGAGGAGACCCAACCTATCAAGCCTCTCTTGATACAGGAGCCGGTCCATACCCTGGATCATTTTTGTTGCCCTTCTCTGTACTTTTTCTAGTTTTACAGTTACCTTCTTTGAGATGAGGCGACCAGAACTGGGCACAATATTCAAGGTGCAGTTGCACCTTAAGTTTTTTCCCCTCCCTTTTCAAATATTTCCTGCTTTTTTTGGCCACCGCCGCACATTGAGCTGATGATTTCAATGTATTGTTTGCAATGGGTGCAGCCAGATGAGCCTGACCGGGACCAATCCCTGCATCCCGCAAAGTAATAATTCCACTCTATTCTGCGCCGGCCAGACCTTCTCCTGAGTCCTGCATCCAGTTTGGGGCTCTGAGCTTTAAGAAGGACATGGACAAACTGGAACGGGTTCAGAGGAGGGTGACAAAGAGAGTCAGGGGGGTCTGGAAACCAAGTCCTAGGGGGAAAGGAAAGGTTGAAAGAGCTGGGTATGTTTAGCCTAGAGAAGAGAAGACTGAGGGGAGACAGGATACCAGTTTTACACTTCCTGAAGGGCCGTCGCAGAGAGGGTGGGAAAGACTCGTTCTCTGTTAGTCCTGCCCTCAGGAGCAGAAACTGTGGGCTCAGGTTACAAGAAAGCAGGCTTCAGTGAAACGTTAGAAAGAACTTCCTAACGATAATTGCTGTTTGACAGTAGAACAAATTGTCTAGGCCGGGGGTGGGGCTCTCCTTTGCTGGAGGTTTTCAAACCGAGGCTGGGCGGCCCATCTGTCGGGGGTGCCGTCGCTGCGGATTTCCTGCCTTGAGCAGAGGGTTGGACTAGATGATCTCTGAGTTCCCTTTCAGTGCTGTGGTTCTATAAACTACAGGTCCCTGGCGGGGTGTGTGTGTGTGGGGGGGAGGGGGGGTTATTCCCTCCTGTCAATCCTCCTTTCCCAGCCTTCAGAAGCTGCAGGGGAGACTTTGATCAAAGGTGAGATGTTCCCTTCCTGGGGAAGCTCCAGCAGGGCAGGATTGATGCTTGGGGGAGCCGCGCGGGATCCTCTTTTCCAGCAGCACCGATCAGGGCCAGGCTCACAGAGATTAAACCGGTACGACGTGGTCCCTGTGCCAGAGAGCACGGAGTCTCGCTGTGCAGGAGGGTTGCTTGGGACTCGCTGTGGGGTCCCCTGCCCCCTCTCCCACCACGCCGCTGGCCTGCTCTGAACACCCTTTCCTCCGCTCCCCCACCCCACACACGTACCTGCTTTGCCACTAATCCTCCTTAGGGCTTAATTCTGCCGTCCGGCTATTGAAATACTCCGTTTCCTACTTTCTGGGGCTCAACGGGACCATTTTGATCATCTAGTCTGACCCTCCCATGTGGGTGAGTCACAAACTTGATCAATCTCTCCGGTTCCAGTTTAAGCTGTTTGCTCGCCCAAATTCCCTTCATTCCTTGCACAGCAACCAGGGTCCCCCCTCACCTCACCCCCTGCTTTTATGGGTCAGTTCTGTCCTGCTGATGGGTGTGTGTGTGTGTGTGTGTGTGTGTGAGAGAGAGAGAGTATCCCACCCGGGGTGCGTGTGTGTGTGCGCCCAGTTGTTCTCCCTCCTTCCTGAGGACAAGCCTAGAGGGAATGGGCTTAAATTAAAGGGGAAAGGGTTTAGGCTAAACGTTTAGGAAGAATTTTCTAACTCCCAGGATCATCTGGCAGTGGAGTTCGTGGAGACCTTTAAAAACAGGTTAGACCGGCATCTCCCAGGGATGCGGCCGGTACTGCGGATCCTGCTTTAATAGCAGGAGACCAGACTAGCTAACCCTTGGGATTCCTTCCTGCTCTAGGATTTGCCTCTGCAGATCTGCTCTCTGGACCCATTGCTGATGGGAATCCCACCTGCTTTGATGTCTCTAGCCCACTGGGACGTCTCTTGATGTGTGTTCCCAGAGGCGACTGTGTTTGGGGAAGGAGATTTCCAAGAATTGATTTGGCAATGCTTTTCCCCATCTCCCTGCCTTTGCAGCAACTATGGTGACATGCTTCCCTCAGCGTTAGAATTCTATAGCCCCAGCAATGTCCCTGGTGCTGTACAATCAGTGGCTAGGGATGGGTCCCTGCCCCGAGGGTCTTACAGTCTAAGAGAGAGATTCATGTAGTTGTGAAGTCACGGGGCACAGGCTTGGCTCACCGAACAGTGAAGAGGATTGCTCTGAGGGAAGGAGGGAAGAGGAGGCATCTGTGACAGGTCTGGGGGGATGAAGTGCTAGGAAAAACCTCACAGCAGAGGTAGGTTTTCAGGAGGGATTAGAAGGTTGGAATGGAAGGAGCGGAACAAACACTGGGCCGTGGCTCTGGGAGCCCGAGTTCATCCCCCCGCTCCCCACCCCAGCCAACCCCACACGTTGTCTCTTGGTGCCCATGGCTCGACTGCTGCTGGAACTGGCCTAGAGTGAAGCTGTCGGCAGATCCCCATGTGGATGAGTCTGGCGGCGAGTGAGGAGAGACAGAGGCCTAAGGCCCTGATCGCCCCCTGAACGTGCTTACAGTTCTTTGGCTTGATCCTTTACCTCCAATTAGCTGCCCAGTCAGTCAGCCCTTCCAGCCTGGCGGCTTGTGGGCTTCGTGCCCGAGAGCGGCCCAGACAAAGGGATCTCTTGAACTCCGTTTGCCCAGAGCGGCAGGGGTGGTGGAATTTGTTAATCAGAGGCTTAAATCACGAGAAGGGAGATTTGAGTTAAGTGTCAGGAAAAAGGTCCTTGGCGACGGACCAAGCTGCCCTAGGGAGGCCCTAGGCTTTCTGTTGCTGGAGGCTTTCAGCGAGAGGCTGGCCGGCCGTCTGCCCAGGATGTCACTGCTGCTGCTGCCACCCTGCCTCCAAGCCGGGAGTTGGACTGGATGATCCTCCCGCTCTCTCCCGCTCTGCGATTCCTGTGAACCAGGCGGCAGTTACCGCGCTGTGTGCGTTTGTGCGAAGGGGGCTGTCACCGAGTGCGCTGGCTTCCTTTTTCTCAAACGGAAGAAAATGTGATAGAACGTCTGTTCTTCCCCGTCAAGGCTCTCCGTGGCTGCTCCACCTTCCCCGTCTGCACTTATTTCCTGCTCCATTCCCACCTGGGAACGTGGCTCCTCCTCTACCACGCCCCTCCCCTGCTCCCTGAACCATCTGTGCTCCTTCTCCTGGGCTGCCGCCCGGGCCTGGAAATCCCTCCCGGAGCATGGACTCTGGCTTCCAATCCCTCCTAAGAATCCTCCTCTCAGGCTTTCTCTAGCTCCTCGCCCCACAGCTTAGTCACTCACGTTCTTCCTGCCGTCCTGTTATTGGAACTAAGGCCGCTTTCAGACCTGCCCCCCCCCCCCGGCATGTATCCTGGCTGCGGGAGGGAACGCGCAAGCCAGGATCTGTGTGGGGTTCAGCCAGTCTGAAAGCCCCCCCCCCGCGTGGCTTTGCTGCCGGCAAACACACGCAGTGCTAAGTGTATCGCTGTGCGTGTTTGCTGGCAAAGCCGTGAGCGGGGGGCTTTGAGACCGGCCGAACCCCTTGCGTAGCCTGGCTTACGCATTCCCTCCCGCAACCAGGATAGGCGCGGGGGGCAGCTCTGAAAGTGGCCTAAGTTAAGCACAGGCACCTGCAACTTCTCGACCTCCTGAATACTTCCCAGACTGTAAGCTCCTTGGGGCAGGGATCTGTCTCTCATTAATGATTGTTCAGTGCCAGGTGCATTGCTGCGGCTAGGAAAATAATGATTCCATTCGTCTCATGGTTGATAGAGATGCAGCCTGTGGAGACTACAGGTCCCAGCATGCAACACCCCCTCTTTCTATGGCAGACCCTGCCGCCAAGGCTGCCAGGCCCCACTCGGATCCCTGAGCCCCATGAGCACTAATGGAGTCTCAGTAGGAGAAGTTGCTCTTCCAGGGAGCAAGTCATCTCCCTGGCTGCCCTGCCACACCAGGCTGGGGGCGTCTCTCTCTCCTGCCTTGGCCTTAACACACTTGTAGCTCGGCTGTGCCTCCGAGAGCATCCACCTGGCAGCTGCCGCCCCCGCCCCCCCAGCTCCATCACACTGAGCACGAGCTGCTCCTCTTCCTTCTTCTGGCCCTTCTCAGCTTCTGCCTGTTGCCTTGGCCGCCCATGAAGCCAGTTCCTGCCGCTGCTTGGCCAGTGCCCCCGGCCCCTTGTGGGGGTAGGAAGCTTCCTGTAAACAGCTGCAAAGCCCCTCTGCTTTCCTTCTCCTGGCCTCGCCTTTGCCGGGTTGCCTATGAAATGCTGGACCGGGGTGTGCGGAGAGTAGCGCTCGCTGTGCCCTCCGTCTGCCTTGTAGCCCCCTAGCCAGGGGGCCTTTCAAGCAGGGATACTCTTTATTTTGTGCTTTGGCGTCCACAAAACCAGGCTCCGCTACGGTAGAAAGCTCTTTCTTGGGGAGTGCGTTGCTTTGCTGGCTGTGGGAGCTGCAGGGGGTGCGGGGCAGGCCGGGCCTATAGGAGACTCTCCGTGAGACGCAGGGGTTTGGGGGACAGGGAGCATTGCCAGCATTGCAGAGTAATGCTGCCCAGGCTGCTGAGCCTGCTAATTAGTTAATGTCTGCAAAGCGCCTTTGGAGGCGGGAAGTGCTAAGTACTATTAAGTATGATGATGCTAATGAGATTCCCGGGCATGGATGGAGAGGGGACCCAGCCCCCTATGGGTTGCACGCTAGGAAGTGGGTTAGCAAATCTTCAAGGGGGCTGATGGAAAAGCTGAGGCATGCAGCCCTTGGCCTGGCGCTGACCGGCAGCGGGATAATCCCTGCATTTCCCCTTAAGGACTCTCCACATTGTTCTGTTTATTAGCGGTTCTGCTCTGCATTGCCATGGTAGCTAGCCCTGTGGTATGCACGCCTATTCTCTGGGGACGAACCCTAGCCAGGCTGGGCCCTTCCACCCCTCCACAAGTGGCTGCAGCCCAGGGAGGGTTAAGCCTTGCCGGTGTCTGGAGTGCGACGTGGGGGAGGCTAGCGGGATCGGCCCTGGCTTAGATTCCACAGGGATTCACAGCTCCACACTTTCCCCTCCCTTGCGATTTCCAATCAGCCAATTTCGGATGCTAACCAAGATGTACTGAGGGGGTGGGGTGGGGGGTGTTGCTCCCTGGGCTTGGAGTGTCTTTAGCCTGGGCGTGTGATTCCCTCTCTGTCTCTCATCCACTAGGGATTGGGATTCAGGCCTAGACTTACTGGTGGAGTTGGGTTCACTTTCTGGGTCTGCTGCAGGCGGTCTCTCGCCCCCTCCTCTTCTGTAAAGTGGCGAGTGATGTACCTGCCTTGCCAGCATGCTGCGCAGATTCATGGGGGGGGGGGGGGCTTGTAGTGCAAGATTCACCCTCTCGTTCCTGTTTGCGGTGGCTGGGGTGGGGGGTGGGGTCTTCCTTGTGTTCAGCTCTTCAGCCCAGAAGATACTGGGGTAGCTATTACAGGGGAAGAGAACTCCATGCTCATGGGTGAAGAAGGAAAGGGTGGGCTTTCTCACAGCGAGTGAGAAATCTAGAAGCAGATCCCGCTCACTTAACTGCAGGGTTGCAGTGCTGAAATGTGCACGGGGTGTCTAAGCCTATAGCAAAGGCCACCTTGCAGGGCCGGCCCAAGGGTTTGAGGGGCCATGTGCCAAGCCTTGCTGCGGGGCCCCAAAGGCTTGCCGGTCTGCTGGCGGCTTTGCCACCGGCAGGTTGGCAGAACCTTATGGCTGGCAGAGCTCTAGGGAGGGTCTTGTCAATTGTAGGCGGAGCCTCCAAAAATCCAGCAACAAAGAGTTTTCAGCGTTAAGATGTGATGGACAGAACATTAGTTAACACTGGGAATTCCTTGCTGCTGAGTAAAACCCTGTAACTTGGAGACTGAGAGAACCCTCCTACTAGCATCTCATCCAGTAAGTGGATGGGACTCCAGTAGGACAACTCTCTCTCTCTCCATCAGTGGTAGTGCCATAGCAGGATAAAAAAAGGTCCTGTTCACATATTTAAAACATACAAAACCTCTGGGCCACATCAGAATAGCTGTATGCTATAACAATACCTGATCACACAAGCACATTCATATTTAGTAAAAATAGCATGTGAGGAGCCACTCGAAGAAGAACAGAAGGTTGCTACCTTGTAAATAAGGTTCTTTGAGATGGGTCCGAACAATCTCACAAATAGCCACCCTTCCAGCCTCGCATAGAATTTTTTCCTTCTATTCCTAGAACGGGTTGCAAGGAACTGTCATTCTGAGAAGGAGCGCACTTTTTATACTACAGGAGCTTGAGACCATCATGTGGCTATTATTTGAACAGGGTGAGCATCCACAGCCCAGTTGTGAGAATGTTAGGTACCATCTCGAAGAACCTTCTTTACAAAACTACAACCTTCTGATCAGCTCATGGGAGGAGCTGTTTGTAAACAAAGCCGGGCAGTGGAGGCAAGGAGGGGGGCATGTGTCAGCCAGCAGGGGGGGCCCAGGGCAGGGGGGGGAACCAAGCCAGGACAGGTGGCCGCTGGGGCTTCGGGCCAGGACTCCTCCCTTGGAGGCAGCTGTGGGGCCATGTGCCTGGGCACCGGTGGCACATGCCTCGGGCCGACCCTGCCACCTTGGACTGGGTAGACAACTTGCAAGGGAAAGGGAGCGGTAATCCACACATCACTTACTATGGAGAAGCGCCGCTGAAACTGCAGGCTTCAGTGGGGCTACTTTGTGGAGTGTGAGCGTGATGAGTCCTCTTTGAGGAACTTTGACGTGGCCGGGCCTGAATTATGTCTCTCCTGGGGGGCACTGGGTTCCCAAAGACCTATTGGCAGAGCCCAAGGAATTCTGCTGCTATTTTGGCAGTTTTCAGAAGAGTTTGGCAGGTGGCAATCGATGCAAGAGTTTGGCCAGGTCTTGCTGAACAGCCATCCAGTGTGTGTCCAGCAGCTCCTGTTCCCGGGAATGCTGCTAGCTCTCGGGCTTGCCCAGGATGCGTAGGTCACAGCTCTCAAAAGCAAGGGCTTAAAACAAGGGTGGGGAACCTCCGGGACCAAATGCAGACCGTGATTCGATTTTATTTGTCCGGATCCCGTTCCTACTCGCAAACACTGAAGGATTGAGCTCGGGGTACGGGAGCAGAGAGGAGGGTACGGACACAAGGGACAGATTCATGATCGGGACCCTTCGGTTCTCGAGCCCACCCTTTAAGCACCCCAACTTCCATGTGGCCCTTGGGGCTTGTAGTCATTTTCCAAGAGTCCCCTCAGAAGGAAAAGGTTCTCCACGCCTGACCTGAAAGAATCAGGCGTCTGCTTTCCCAGATAATGGTGCTCAGCGCCAGCTGTCATCTGCCCGTGCTCAGCACCCTTTGAATACTTCACGATCACATTTCGCTCAATAGGCACCAAACTTAAACCGGTTGATCGCCATGTTTTAAATGTCCCTCTCCGCCTCCCTTCCTGCTGCTTTTGGAGAGGGGCGGAAGTGGGGGGTTCGGGAGTCCTGCCCTCTAGCAAGCCGTCCCCACGCAGCCAGGCACGGCAGTCAGTTGCTGGGTGGCATGTGAGCTCGCTCTCTATGTAAATATTTCATATTGTCAGCGGTCGCGCCGCTGTGGCCTAGTTTTTGGTTGAGTGCCTCCTGTTTCCAGGTAGCCTGGCCTTCCCAGCACTGGGGCAGCCCCCCACGCTTCCTCTAGCCGGGTTTGACTTGCCTGCTGGACTGGAACCTGTTGAGTAACTCCCTGAAGCCCCCAGGCCTAATGTGGTGTGAGCCTCTTGGAAAACTCAAACAGCCAGCGTTACCACAGCTTTCAGGGGGAACGGCATGAAAAAAAATGAGCTTGCCGAGGAGGGCCTGCCTGGGGTAAACTATTCACCAGGAATGTGCCGGGAATGTTCCTGACTTCAGAGGCAACTGGGATAAGCCTGTGTCTGGAGCAGCTCTTTACTCCTCTGTGGCTGGGGAGGGAGCGAGGGCAGCAACAATCAGGCTGCTCTGGGAAGCCCCGATTGCTAAGATTGTGTAGTAAGCTTGGCTGCCGGGAGCCAGCCCAAGCGTGTGGCCGTAAGCTGCCCAGGGGTTACTGGATTAGTTAACGCTGGCATGAGAGAAGGCGCCATGGAAGCAGTGGCGGCACTAGGCAGAAAGAAACGCCAGGGCCAGGCACCAGTAACGTACCTGGTGCTGTATAATCAGTGGTTAGAGCCAGCTCTCTGCCCCAAGGGGATTACAGTGGAGGGGAGGCAAGGAAGAGGGGAACCTAGGGGGAGCGAGGGAGGCATTCAGGGGCACATGCTTCGCTTAGCTGCAGGGGAGAAGGAGACTCTGAGTAAATCAGGGAGCAGACCAAGGGGACGAGGAGCTAGGGAAAGCCTGCGGGAAGAGGGTCGGTTTTCGGGAGGGAGAAGAGGCAAGTACGGCTGAAGGAGCTGGGAGCTGGGAGCAGATGCAGGCGGCGATAGACAGAGCCATGCTCATGGGCAGGAATGCGGCTGGCAGTAAGTGTGGCGAGATGGGAGGGGCAGGGGGAGCAAGGCCATGGAGAGCCGTGAAGTTCGTGGTGGGGTGTGCAGCCGTCGGCGCGGCTTTGCGGTCCTTGCCCTGCCCGGCTGGCTCCGCGGGAATGTCTCTCGCTTCCTGCCATTGGCGGTGACCCCAGCGGGGTGGGGTGGGGCGGGGCGGTGCCTCCGGAGCAGCAGCCCAAGCTGATCAGTAGATGGAAACTCTCCTCTCCCTGCGTCAGCACCTTCCATCTGCCAGAGACGCCAAGCCAAAGGCCCAAGCCTTTTGTGCTGGGCCCTGGCTCGAATTGGGGAGCTCCCTTCTAGGGCATGTTCAGCAACCAGATGCTCAGCGTAGTTGCAGCGTCCTTCCTGTTAACTCATACAAACCCAGCCCAACCAGGAGGAGGAAGCGAAGGAGCTACTCCTGGAAGACGAGGGGTACGCACTCCCCTTTGCTTCCGACTTCGTTGGGATTCCTTTACTTCAAAGTGCAACCTTTGTGTGTGCCGGGAGCGGGAGATCGTGGAGTACAATTGAAGGAGTTGCTTTGGTTTCACTCCGTTTATAACAGCAGCCCCTAGGGTGGGAGTTACCTGCCTGTCTCACCCCTGGGGGCGCTGGGTGCAGGATTAGTCACGGCGATGTCCTAAGCTGCTGCCCAGTGATAGTATGTGCCGCCCTCCGGGGGATGAATCGGAGGGCTGGCCCAAATGGGGTCTGTATCTCTTGTCAAAATGCTTTGGGGCCTGTCTGTACGGCTGTGGGATCCCCGGGCCCCGAGGAGTCTGTGCTGCTGGCAGAAATCACAACCATTCTCGCAGAATCTTGTATTTGGCCAAATGGTTGCAGAAACTGCCTCTGGCAGCACCAGATGACAGCCTGAGCGGGGAGTAGCCAATAGGCTGCTGGCACTGGTAGCCGCCCACTGGGCAATGGGTCTCTGTGCCACCCCCCTTTCCTGATACCGCATAGAATTTTAGAGTTGGAAGGTACCTCAGAGAGCATCTAGTCCAACCCCCTGCTCAGTGCAGGAACCGTACGTCCACATGGTATTTTGTGATTATTATTTTTAAAGATACAATATTTCCGAATGGATAGAATGGCCTGCTGGGAAATTCATTTGCCTACAAAATCGGCATCGTTTGCAAGGTTTCATTCTTTTGTATAATTCTGCTTGCCAAATCTGGGTTTTCTGCTTGCAGAATTCTAGGGGCAGGGGGAATTGCCTTGGTTATTGTGCCGGATGCAATCTAAGGTAGACATGGGTGAGGGGAACACAGGGACAGACACACACACATTCCCATTTTACAGATGAGGAACTGAGGCTGAGAGGTTATCACTTGCCCAAGGCCAGCCAGTGAGTTCATGGCTAAGGCAGGATTTGAACCCCGGCTTCCCAGGTCCCAGTCGAGCCCCTTATTCACTACACCCCACTGGCTAAGGTCCCTTCTAACGCTAGGATTTGAATACCCTTGAGGGCAGCATGCAGCCTTCCCTCTGCGGCCCGGCGTTAAGGAGACCGCTTGGAGCTGTGCAGCTGGGAGTAAAGTCCGAGACAATAGGATCATGTGCCGGGTTTGGGGCTCGCCCTCTGTGTAATCGGCTAAGCCTGTGCCATGCTGTTCCTGGAGAAAGCTCTCGCTGCTGCCCTGGCTGCCTTGAACCCAGCATTCCCGGGCGCAGCCCCTGCCCTGCTGCCCTGCAGGGGTTCAGGACTGGGGTGTGTGTGTGCTTGGCCAGCCACAGGCTCGGGTGGGAGGAGAGAGAAGAGCTTTCCGTTGCCGCTGCCAGAGCCCTGGGGAATTTGCTTAAACTTTGTCGGTTAATCCGGGATTAGCCGAGGGCAGGAGAACGGAGCAGCCCCGGTGTGCGGTGCAGAGAGGGGTCAGACTCTGGTGGAGGCTAGGGTGGGCTGCGCTGGGGGCACCTCTTCTCATGGTCCCCCTCCTGATTGGCTTTCTTGCTTCTTTCTCTTTCAGGATTCTCCGGCGGCTGCAGATGGGAGGAAGCTCAGCCCAGCTCCCCAGTGACACCGAGGGAGGAGCTGAGCGTTCACGCCCCTGGCAGTTAGAGAGCAGTTGCTGTGCCCCCTCCTTTGTATCCAGCCTGGACGGGGGAAGTGCCAAGGTATCGATCGCTCAGCCAAGCACTTTCTCCTGCAGCGATCTCCCTCCCCCACAGTGAAAGTTCCTGGGGTGCGGGGAAGAAAGGAAGTGGCCGGGCCGCGAGACCTCGGGCGGACGTGGGTCCTGGAGAGAAGTTACCCAGTGCCAGGAGTCTGCAGAAAGAAGCGATGATCTCTCCTGGCTGCTGCCTGCACGTGGGGCAGAGGGGCAGCCCTGAGCAGCTGTCTGAGCCGACCTGTTGGCTCCCTGTCTCGGAAGGAGCACTTGGAGTGGCCGCAGCCAAGCGTCCAGTAAATCTCTCCCGACTGCTCTGCTGAACCTGAAACTGCTTTGTGACTGGGGGGAGCTTTAACCTGCAGGCTCGGCTGGGAGCACCAGGGAATCCATCCTGCCTAATCAGCTGGCAAAGTGGAGACCGACACCGGCAGTGGGCAGCCTGCTGAGCTAGCATGAGGGCCTGTTGCTGGTGGACTCAGCCCAGACTGACCCGTCTGCGCTCCCAGGACTAGGCATGCTGGCCCAGCAATGACGGGGCTCGCGCCGGCCAGGACGGCAACCGGCTGGACAGCGACGTTTCCTAGGCTGCTTGACTCCTCTGTGGTTCCCTGGCAAGTCGAGTGGCGTGGGCGGCGGAGAGAGCACGCTGGGTGCGGACCGCGGAGCTTCCCGTGAGCTTGGGAGAGGAGAGCGGAGCCTCTGAAAGGCCCAGAGCTAGGGAGTGAAGTCGGGCTGCGTTTCTCTAGGTGTCTCTGCTAAGATCCAGGTGTGCAAGGAGCTGGATTGTCCGAGCGCAGGGGGCGGGGATGGGGCACGGCCTCCTGTCTCCAGGGGGGGTGTCGGAGCCGCAGGGAGCAGCCGGAGCCTGGGTATAAGGCAAGCTTGTTGCCAGTGCTGCAAGGCTCTAGGCTGCCCCTTTCAGACGGGGTCCGGGATGCTGGCCAGGTGCCATGGGGTCGCTTCGAGCCGTCCCAGGACCCTGTGACTAGCCCAGAGCCGGTGAAGAGGAGCCCCTTGGGGACACGACCCCCGCCTCCCCCCAGCCATGGCGGAGCACCTGGAGCTGCTGGCGGAGATGCCGGCGGTGGGCCGGATGGGCACGCAGGAGCGGCTGAAGCACGCCCAGAAGCGCCGCACTCAGCAGCTGAAGAAGTGGGCCCAGTTTGAGAAGGAGTCCCACGGCAAGAAAAGCAAGGCAGCGGAGAAGAGGAAGAGGAGCAGTTCCAAGGGCAAGCGGGTGGTGTTCCCCGAGAGCGTGCGGCTGCTGGAGGCTGCATCTCGCAACGACGTGGAGGAAGGTAGGCAGAGCCAGGCGCCCCGGCTGGGCAGTGGGGAGGGGGGGAGGTGCAGGCAAGCCCACGGGGGGCGGGGGAGGACGCTGTCTCCAAGCTCAAAGCTGGAATCTGGAATTGATGGAGGCAGCCAGGGCAGAATCTGAAGTCTCCCTGAGGCAGGCAGCGTGCCCTAGTGAGTCGAGCTCTGGGCGGGCACTCGGGAGACCCGGGTTCTGTTCTGGTTCTGCCTTGGGCAGGTCGCTGCCCCACTCCGTTCCCTCCCCCCCCCTTGCTCTGCGAAGTGGGGAGAGTGAGCCGGAGTCTGCTTTGGTGAAGCAGAGGAGGAGTGTGCCACCGGCTCGGAATGTGCCACCAAGCAATAGGGCGTCGTCTGTCGTCCCCTTGCTCGAGTGCCTCCAGAGCAAGAGGAATGGGGACTCCTTCCTGATCTTCTAGGCTACTTAGTGCTTCCAACGGAGACCTGCTTCCACGCTGTGGGATGCCCCCTGGTTCCCTGGGTGGGACCCTCACCCCTGGAGAGCTGAGCCGTGGCCACCTCTGCGACCAGGAGTGCGGAGTCCAGTGGATAGCGGGGCCCCTTCTCTCCTGCTCCGGCAGTGTCGGAGCTTTCAAGGGCAGGAGGCCCCTTTTCATCTTCCGGCCTGACCTCTGGGCTGCGGGTCCGGGACACGGTGATCGCTGCCTGCTTTAGACCACCCCTTTCCTGGGACCCCCTGGGCACTCGGGTACCAGAGAGAAAAGGAAGGGGGCAAGATTCACCATGCCCAAAAACCGCACAACCCCCTCCTCTCCCCACACACTTCTGTCTCCCCCTTACTGCCCCCCCAAGCAAGGGATCTGGCAGTTCTGTTCACCCCTGCCCCCCTTTTGCCCAGGTGATCGGGGAGGAGTCTCCAGCTCTGCAGGCTTCAGTGTTTTGGTAACAGGGACAGGTCCCAGGCAGCTCTGAGGCCACCTGCGCTCGGACTTGGCAGTCAGTGGCAAGAGGGTCATTTCCCTGGGGGGGGGAAAGCATTGGGATCAGATTCTCTCTCTCTCTCACACGCACGCACACGCACACAGCCTCAGGTCCGCCTTGGAGTAACGTGGGGAAACCCTGTAGCAGGGACTGGTTCCGTGGCGGAAGCGTGGTTTCTGTGTGGCTGTTCCTCTGCAGAGTGCATGAGCCTTGCGGTCGACCCGGGACAGGCCAAAACACCCCTTGAAGGGAAGAATGCCGGCGTGCCCCTTGGGAATCACCTCGGTGGCCAGCTGCTGCCTTGGCCCGCTCTGAGTGGCATTAGAGAGTGGGCAGCCGTCTCTCCGGTGCTTCCCAGGAGGGGAAGAGAGCTCCCATTCATCTGACCGTGTCTCCTCTGCCCCCCTCCCCGTACAGAAGGGGACCAAGGGCTCAGCTGGGTTCAGCAGCAGGAAGGAGGGGAATGTGAGGCAGAGAAATTAGTCCTCATTTCTCTAGCACTTCCAGTACCCAAGGTGCTTTACGGTCCTTATCTAGTTCTCTCTCACAACATGATCATTCCCATTTTACAGATGGGGGAACTGAGACTGAGAGAGAGAGTGGCTTGCCCAAGGCCCCCCCAGGGAATTCACAGCTCTGGCTGGGATCCACAAACCACAGACTCGAGAGTTGCTCCACGGAAGCGCATGCGGCAGGGGTTTGTCTGGAGTCGGTAGTTTGTGAATGGCGGCCTATGCTGGGATTTGAACCCTAGTCTCCCAGGTCCAGCCCGTTCTCCACTAGGCTCCCCAGCTCGCCTTTGCCTCTAGCAGCGGGGACTGCAGGGGAGGAACATTCTGTGCTGCAAGGAGTGTTCCCAAGAGTAGGGTACGCCCAGCCTCCTGGGCCGCTGGCTCCGAGGGAAGCCTCTCCAGGAGAGCGGCCCCCCGCGCTTGGCTGCTGCCCCAGACCGGCTGCTCTCGCTGTTCTGCTGCCTGAGACTCTCACACTTGACTGGCTGCTCTCTCCAACTGCTGAAGAATCCCACAATTCTGGCTCTTCTGGTTTCCTCCCTTGCTCTCGATTAGAGATCGAAGGAGCCACAGGGGTGTAACCCTGCCCTGCCTTCCAGCCCCCAGGAGCACACCCTTTCTCCTGCTGGAGCCTGGCACTTCTCTCTCTCCCTGTGGGTCCCCCCCCCCCCCCAGGAAGCCAGAGGAGCTCACTAGTGTGTGGGGGGTGGAAGTGTGTGTTCAAGGGGAGTTGGGGTACCCCCTTGTCACCCCTGGCAGGCTGGGGTAATGGCAGGGCTTCTCCCCATAGGAGTTGTACTCCTGTCTGATCTGGTCTCTCCCCATTGCAGAGGGGCCGGGCAGCCTCAGTCCCTCCTGTTGTTTTTCCAAGCAGCGTCTCCCAGAAAGCCAGGGACCCGCCGTGCTGTGGCCTTGAGTCAGTCCCTTCCCCTGTGGCCCGGGAGCTCCCTGGCGGTGGCAGAGCTACAGAGCCTTGCCCCCCTGCGCCAGGCTGGCAGAGGCGAGGGGCAAAGCGTTGGTGTTTCCCACAGGGGCAGCTCACGGCCTGGGAATGCCCGCCCCACTCACTGGTCCTAGGCAAGAGTTCAGGCCGTCAGGGAGCAGCTGGCTGGAAGAAATCTGCTCGTAATCCCCCTTCAGGTTGGGGCCTCTTAGCTCCCTTCTTCCCATATTGGATTAGACAGCGCCAGGCTGTGTCTTCCCTTCAATGCCTGGCCGTCTGCTTGCAGGGCTCTGCACGAGTCCTGGCCCTTGGCTTCCTGGCATGCGGATGGTCGTGGGGCTCTTCTGCATTAGGATGAAACGTCCCAGAAGCTTCGCAGGGGCTGGGGGAAGCCCCGCTTCAGTTCCCAGGGAGCGTGTAACTTGAGCACAAAGGAGCCCTGCTTCCGTAGTGTGGCCCGGGGTGTTTGGGGGGGGGCAGCTCCCACTGGCAAAGGAAAGGGGAGTTCTCCTGCTGAATCTTTTAAACCAGAGGCTCATCTCTTCCTTCTCAAACCCCCTCCTGTGTCAGGAATAGCTGCTTTCAGGTTCCAGTACAGGGGGGGTGACCAGCAGGCCGTGCTCCTGCTTTATGGCCTCCTGTCCCCGCCCTCCAAGGCCTGGGTTGAGGTGAACGGGAGTAGCTTCCCACATTCCAGAAGGGGCACTGCTCATACCTCCGCAGGGAGCGCATCATGCACAAGTACGGAGAAGAGAAATTGCAAACTGCGGGCAGTCCGCCCAGCAGCCATTTCCTGGGGACAGTCCAAGGAATCGGCCTTCCTGTGGCAGCGGCGCTGCTGCTGCCGCCAGGATCCGTGCTGAAGTCTCCCCGGGGGAGCCGTAGCAATGGCACCGATCCACTTTCCTCTGAATCACTGCCTAGTTTGCCTGTGGAGATCCGCAAAGGCATAAAGCAACTCTGCCTGCCTCGGACTGGCTGCAGGGGAACGCTCCAAGCTTGGAGAAGGGAGGTGTCACAGAGAGATACTGGGCTACAGGTCTAACACAAATGTAAAAGTAAAGGTTAAACATGTATGTAATGTAAAAGCTGAGAACTGAAAACTCACGTCATGCAACGGAGAGAGACAGAGCCAAGGCTGAATGTGTATTCGGAGAAGTCTAACGACACCTCTGCAGAAACCAGACAAGGACCGTTCAGTTGCAAATGGATTTCTTCCTGCCTACGCGACTGGAAGCACCGAATCCTTTAGCCAGAAACTACTCAACTTTAAAAAGGGAGATGGTATGTCTTATTCTGATGTTTGTAATACGCTGAAACAGCAACAGCACTGGAGCAGAGAAGAGAGTCAGTAACTCCTCAACCAAATGAACAAGATACAAGGGGAATAGACAGTCCAAAGAATGAACTTCGCAGGTCCAGTCGAATAAGAAAGGCATCGACTAGGCTGATAGAACAATGATAAAATAATTATCCTCCTCACCTCCATTACTCCCACTGTCGCCCCCTCCTTCCTGCACATCATCAACCTCTCCCTCTCTACTGGCTCTTTCCCTTCTGCCTTCAAACATGCCACAGTCTCTCCTATTCTCAAAAAGTGTATGACCCTTCTAGCTATCGTCCTGTCTCACTCCTTCCTTTTGCTTCCAAGCTGCTTGAACGTGTTGTCTACTCCCGCTGCCTTGACTTTCTATCCTCCAGCTCCTCCCTCGACCCCCTCCAATCTGGCTTCCACCCCCTTCATTCTACTGAAACTGCTCTCGCTAAGGTCACCAACGATCTTCTGGTGGCTAAATCTAAACGTCTCTATTCTATTCTTGTTCTCCTTGATCTCTCTGCAGCCTTCGATACTGTTGACCACTCACTCTTGCTGGATTCCCTTGGCTCCCTTGGCTTTTGTGGCTCTGTCCATAACTGGTTCTCCTCCTACCTCTCTGACTGCTCCTTTAATGTGTCTCTCTCCAACTCCACCTCCTCCTCCTTCCCCCTCTCAGTTGGTGTTCCTCAAGGCTCTGTTCTTGGCCCTCTCCTCTTCTCGATCTATACCTCATCCTTAGGCAAACTCATTGCCTCCCATGGCTTCCAATACCACCTCTATGCTGATGACACTCAACTCTATCTCTCTACTCCCTCTCTCCCCCCCTCTGTTCAAGCTCGTCTCATCAACTGTCTCTCTGACATCGCTACCTGGATGTTTCAACGTCAACTCAAACTCAACATGGCTAAAACTGAACTCCTTATCTCCTCCCCTCATCCTTCCTCTGTCAATAACTATTGATGGAGTCACCATCCTGCCTGTCCCCCAAGCCCGTAGCCTAGGCTTCATCTTTGACTCAGCCCTTTCTTTTAAACTCTACATTGACTCTGTTGCTAAATCCTGTCGCTTCTCCCTCCATAACATTGCTAAGATTCGCCCTTTTCTCTGTCTCATCTGCCAAAACTCTTGTTCATGCTCTGGTCATCTCTCGCCTCGATTACTGTAACCTCCTCCTTTCTGGCCTTCCCTGGTCTCACCTTTCTCCCCTCATCTCTGTCCAAAACTCCGCTGCCAGGATCATCTACCTCGCCCGTCGCTTCGACCATGTGCAGCCCCTCCTCTCTTCGCTTCACTGGCTTCCCCTTCCTGAACGAATCCTGCACAAGCTCCTAGTCTTCACCTATAAAGCTCTTCACAACCTCGCTCCCCCCTACCTCTCTGCACTTATTGCCCTCCATACTCCAGCCCGTGCACTTCGCTCCTCCTCTGTCCCTTCTCTCACCCTTCCACGCCTTCCCTGCTCCCCTAAGCGCGTTCGTCCCTTCTCACTTGCTGCCCCCCCATGCCTGGAACTCCCTCCCTGTCCACATCCGCCTTGCCCCCTCCCTTCATACCTTCAAATCTCTCCTTAAAACTCACCTCTTTCGCTCTGCTCTGTCTGACTCTTTATCCTGCTGAGCCACTATTTCCTATACCTACGATCGGTTTACCCTTATCCTTGCAACATGGACCTGCCTGCTGTCATTCTCATCCTAACCAAGCCAAGTACGTGCACTTGAGACCTCGCATCTTCATGAATGTTAGATCCCTTGTCTCTCCCTCTGTTCCCCTTGCTATGTCTCTACCCCAGCTCCTGTCTCTCAGATTGTAAGCCCTAGGGGCAGGGACCCTGTCTATTTTATTACTTTGTAAAGTGCCAGTTACACTGCTGGCGCTATACAAATGTTTGTTGATAATAATAATAATAATAATAATAATAACAGCATGGGGTGAAATGGTTAGATGCATGAGGGAATGCTACTGAGGACCAAATAATGGATCTTGTAGTACTAGAACAATTTTTTAATGTTTTTGCAGCCCTAACCTAAAAGCACAACTTACTTAATCATAGGGTCACGAATATCAAAGAGGTGGGGAGGAGGGCAGACGAATTTACTGCAAATGCTCTCTCAGCTTTTACATTACATACATGTTTAACCTTTACTTTTACATGTTTGTTAGAGCTGTAGCCCAGTATCTGCTTGTGACAGGAGGCTGTGAATGAGGGGCAGGAGCTGGCCAGGGACCTGGTTCCTACAGGAGTGCGATTCCCACAACTGGCTGGCTTTGTTTATGATTCCTCGCAGGCAGTGGGGTGGGCAGTTAGCTTGGCAGTTGGAGCCAAGACTTGGAATCGTCAGGAGGGGACTCTCTCTCCTTGGCCAGTGCTGCCCCCCCCTCCCCCCCGTTTGTGGAAGCCGGACGGCAGGACGGGGCAGCCTTTGCAATGAGCAGAGCCAGTCGGGGCCTCCTGGCCCCCTAGGAACAGTGGGTTTCCTAGTGCCTCAGTCGCATTCCACCTCCTGGCATTGAGCGCCAGCAGCCGAGCTCTCCCTGCCGAATCCGGTTGGGTGCTGGGTTTTGCAACAAGGGTGGCCCCCAAGGAACAGTGGGTTCTGCTGGGCTCCAGCCCTCCGTCTCTCTCCAGACTAGATAATGACACGGCGCGGTTGCTGAATGAAAAGGGAAATGGGTTAAAAATAGCCCTAATTTCAAACAGCTGGTTCTGCCCGAAGGGGAGCGGGAGTGGCGCTGCCGGCTCAGCCCTAGAGGGCAGATCTCCCTCTCCTAGTGCCTGAGGCAGCTTGCCTGGAGGGATCAGAGTGAACGGAGATCCCCCAAGACCGTTAGACAGACTGCTAAGCTGCCCTCGGACTGGAGCTGCCGTGCTGCGTGCCTGTTTGGCCAGAGAGAGAGGAATGAAAGGTCCTTGGTTTCCTCCCCAAATCTCTCTCTCTCTCTCTCTTAAGGTGACTTGGGGCAGAGAAGCCTCTTTTCCGTCTGTATCAGTCCGAGGACTGTTCCAGGGGTTAGTGAGACATGCCTGACGGGGCATCCACACGCTGAGACCTTGCTCTGTGTCCATCGGCGAGATGGCCGGAGAGCACCGTTATCAGGCTGGGGGCTGCTACCCTGTTTCCATCTCGGCAAGTGTCTGTTCCCCGCTGTTTGGAGGTGTCTGTCTTGTGCTTCCTTGACCAATTCTGCCTTCGGGAGCCTGGAGAAACCCTTTGGCGGCCCTGTTTTGCTCACTGGCCCTGACACCCAAAATCAAAACGAAAACAACAAACACGGCGCGCTCTGGTCAAAGATTCGCTTCTTCCAGTTCCAGAAGGCGCTGGCAACTCACTCTCTCTAGAGATGGGATTTGCTCCCCTCAGAGGATATCACTTACTTTTGGTTATCCCCCTTTGCTTTTCTACACATTAGTACACAATTCTGAGCGCAACCCTTCTCGTTGGGCGCCACTGTCACGGGGTTGGGGTCCGCTACCCCACTTTCCTGGGTTGGGTGACTCCGTTTCCCTCACTTGCAGCCCACCTGAACCAGTTCTCTCTCTAGCTGATTCAGTCCTGCAAAGGGGAACAACACTTCTGTCACCCAAGCTCCAGAGGCTTCCCGTTCCCAGACTCTTTTCTCTAGCTTCGCAAGTGCTCGAGGGCACAAGATACTCAGACTGTGTTCCCCAATGTGAGACAACGGAAAGCACTTATTATTATTATTTATTATAAACATTTATATAGCGCCAGTCATGTGCTTGGTGCTGTACAGAACATAGAAATAGACGCGGTCCCTGCCAGTGGATTACAATCTAAAAGACAAGGAGGGGGAGACAGGGAGAGGGGACAGTGGGAGAGACAGGGGAGAAGACAAACAAACATTCAAGCGGATGCGAAGACTCAGGTGCGTGTGCTTTATTGATTACATAAACAAAGATAGTTTGAACACCGAGTGGCAAATAAAACAAAAGTAAATAGCACATCCTAGTCTGTACTGAGTAAGTCCCTAGTTAAGATCTTTCCCGACAGAAGTCCATTTCTCAGCCAGATGTAGTGAGCTGGGCTTTTTGTTGTTAAACTGGTTAGCCAGCAAAGTCTCTTCTCCCAACTGACCTTAGGGAAAAAGATCTCCTCCCTTTAAATACCTTTCCAAGTTTCTTTGTTTGACCTTCCCGCCTGGAGAACTCTGTGCTTCTAGTCACGTAGGCAGGAAGAGCTCCATTTGTAACTGAATGGTCGCGGTCTGGTTTTTGCAGAAGTGGTGTTAGCTTTTCTGAATACACATTCGGCCTGGCTTTGTCTCTCTCCATTGCATGAAGTGAGTTTTCAGTTCTCAGCTTTTACATTGCATACATGTTTAACCTTTACTTTTACATATTTGTTAGACCCGTAGTCCAGTATCTCCTTGTGACGCTGGTGTTTGCTCCTTGTAAGGCGTTGGGTGGGGAGCTTGCACCTGCCTCCAGCCAGAGAGCCCAACGCAGCGCGAGCTGCCCAGACTCTTGCTTTTAGCATGAGGCTCTGGAGTGCTGGCCACGATGACGTCCATGCCGTGGCTATTGGCGGCTTGCTGGATGCGAGCAGTGCGGAGGGAAACCCCCTTGTGCTCCAGGGCCGGGAGTAAGACGAGGGCCTGGAATGCCCTGGCGCGGGGGTGTTTAGACCCCCATGCTACTGGTTAGCACTTCCACTCTTCTTGCTGTGAAACCCTCGGCAGCAGCAGGGTTTTTGTGGGGTCTCTGCATGAGGCAGGAGGAGAGGGGGCAGCCTCTGGCTCGGTGAGCGCTGGATGCACAGTGTCTCCACTACAGAGACAAACCCATCTCCAGGGGCTGCCTGGCACGATTGCTCGGTGCCCGCGTGGCAGAACCGGATCTGGCACGCCCTCTGCAACTGGAGCTGCGTGGCCCGGCCCTTGGGGGCTGAACTCGACAACAGGGCGCGGCTCCCATGTAGCCAGGGCAGCTAGGCCGCCCCTTTAAAAGAGGACGCTTATGAAAAATACATGGTGCAGGGTTGCACTGGAACCAAGGCCGCCCTGCACCATGTAGGTGTCCTCGGCCTGGCCTGCTCTGACGCAAGCCTGTGACTCCGGCTGGGTGACGAGGGCAGGGCGCTTCTGAAGCGGCTCTGAGAGCCTTTCCTCGGGGTGTTCCAGAGCAAGCCAGGCCGGGCCGGGCCCTCGCATTGTCCTGGGGTCTCTGGGCTTTCGGGAGCAGCCTCTTCTCCTCCTCTCGCCAGATTTCCCTTTGTCCCGGCGGCCGCGGTGTTCGCTCCGTCGCGTGTCCGGGTGCGGCTGGGGGAGCGAGGGGCGAGGCTCCCCCATGGCCGAAGCAGCGGGATCCCGGAAGCCCCAGCGACACCTGCCCTGCCCGGGGGTGCGGCCCCTGTCAGGTGATGCGGATTAGCCACTGAGGGGAAGGGAAGGGAAGGTCAGCGAGGCCGGCGGAGTTCGCAGCCAACGGGGCCCTGGTTTTAAAGGGGTGGAAACCTCCGGCTTTATCTCCTTGCGCTGCCGAGGCTTCCTGCACTCTCGTTAGTTTGTGAGGAGCAGGGCAGAGTGGGGGGCACCAGGCCCATGCGCCAAATATGGCCCCCACAGCCTTTTGTTATAGAGTCCCTTTGGCCAACAAACTCGCCTCCTCTCTGAAGCAGCCCTGCCAGCACGCAGCCTCCTCTCCCCTTCCTTCTCCCACGTGTCTGCCCTGGCCTGAGCATGCCCCCCCCCAAGCCCTCCTGTCCGACCTGCAGGCTCTTACTCAGCACAGAAATGTCCTATGGAGGGAAAAGGTTCCCTGTGCCTGGAAGAGACTTGGGAGTGTCCCCTTGTGCAAAACTGGGGCTTCTAAAGAGGGTCAGTCATTTGGGGGCTGGCGAGGTCTCTCTGCCCCCTCCCCATCTCTTGATTGATTTTTGTTTGGGGGGGAGGGCAGATGAACTTCCCAGCTTTGGAGGAGCGCAATCACTTGCCTTACTGGGCAGCCGAGCCTGCAGGCACGTTACCCCTTAGCAAGCCGCCCCCTGCCTGCAAAGCCGCGTTGGATGCCCAGGCAGTTTGCTTGCTCTGCAAAGCTACCCCGTGCACAGGCAGGCTCCAGGAGAGGAGGCTCCCTGCCTGCTGCTGCCCATCTCCGTTCTTAAACCCTCCCCATGTGCCCTATTCCCCCAGGCCAGGAGCTCTGAGGGGCAGTGCAAGGCTTGAGTTGAGAACAACCTGGCAGGTGGATTGGCTGCAGCTCCTCCTCCCGCACCTGCCCCCTCGTGGGGTCTGCACAAAGGGAGAAATTGCTCCAAGCTCCCCACAGCTGCCAGTGTCTGTTCTGCTGAGTCAGGGGGTCACCAGCAAGCAGGGGCTAGACTCCTATCAGGACTCTGAACTCCCCAGTGGAGCGTTAGAAACCAGGCCAGTTCGACGGACAGGAATGGGATTTATTGCCTTCTGCAAACAGTGAGGACATCCTGTGGCCCCACGTTGAGCGTGGGGTGGGGGCTGGTTTGCAGCGGACACACCAAGCAGAGCAGAGTAATTCCAGTGGTGCTGGGGGGACCCGAAGGGCCTTGGCATTCCAGGCAGCCGGAGTCTGTGAAGCAAGGGAACCAGCCCCAGATGTTCCAGGAGCAGGAGTTGCCCCCAAAAGTGAGAGATCATGCGATTGTATTTGCTGGCCTTTTAGGTGCCTGTCATGAGGAGATCATGGAGACCACACATGTGTAACATGTATGTAAAGGAAAGTGTTAAGGCAACATGTATATAATGTAAGCTGAGAACTGCCAACTCATTCCATGTAAGCAGTGTAGGCTGAGAACTGCTTTGCAGGAATGAAACTGCACCACCGGAAACTGCCTAATCCCTTCTAGCAAACGGCCATTGACCTGCTAACGGACTAGATCACCTCAGCGGGAAGAGAAACAAAGGAACCCTGGAAGAGTCCTTAAGGGGTGATCCCAAACCATCTGGGGCAGAAGGACTGAACCAAAACAAGCGGGGAAGTAAGGACTGCTCTCCTGGAATCTCTAAGACTTGCACCCGGCCAAACCTTCCTTCCTTGGCTGAGAAACAGACTGAAATATTCTTTGGACTTTGATTTCAGGTAACCCTACGTGAGGAGAATTCAAGTGCAGTTGGTTGTGGTGGTTTGATTTACTGCACTCTGCGTATAATCTAGCACAGCACGCTCTAGTCATGGTTTCCAGGGCTTTCTCTGCGCACACGAGGACTAAAACCTGTTCCAGCCCAGCCCCTGCCCCTGCCCGGGCCCGACCGGAAGCCTCCGCTCTGGGGTGGTTGCAGGCTCAGGCTGGACCGAGGGAGTGTGGGCGCTTGGCAAGGGAGAGGCAGTGCCAGGGGCTGTGGTGCCATTCTCCCCCCCTCGGTTCTGATGGGCCCGTAGATGGACTGGGTGGGAAGGATCGTGTGAATTGCAGGATCTGTCCAGAACACCGTGGCTAACACCGCCTCCTGCAAAAAGAGCAGGGAGCTAACGCTGAGCGCTGGGTCTCCTGGGCTCAAAAGCCTCTTGAACCGTCCCCTGCCTCGCCTGCCCGGTACCAAGGCAGCTGTGCTCAAAGCATCTCTCTGAGCCTGTTAGTGCTAGGCTGGCTGGGAAATCGCCAGCAGAAGCAAAAGGGGTGGAGGGGGATTTCTTAGGCAAGCCTGCTAAGAATCGGCATAGACCACTAGAAATCACCCCGAACCGAAGATTCAGATTGATTTGTTTTTCTGAGTTTCTCTGATTTGGACGTTTTGGCTGCTGCTGCGTTTGCTTTGAACGTGAGCAGGGCGAGGAAGGTTTCTGATCTGCTCTATGGGCTTCTCCTTGTCCACCGGGGTGACTTTGCCCGGCCTGTGCAGTAGCACCGGGATTATACAGCCCGAGGGGGGAGCCGGGCTCATGGGAGACCGCTGGTTTCATTTCCTCTCTGACTCCTGCCCTTTCCTACAGATCCCCCTTTGCCCCTCGGTCTGACCCAGTAAACCCTTGAGCAGCGGGGTTTGGTTCCTGCAGTGTGGACGGGTTTGCCCTGGGGCAGCGCCGGGAACGCCCACGGGAGCCTTCTCTGCTTGTTCTCTCTTGCTGTTGCATGTTCCTGGCAGAAGGGAGCTTCCCTGGGAAGGGGGCCGGCCGAGCCCTGGCCCTTCTTGGGTTGAGAGCTCCATGCTCGTTTGGGGAAGGGAGGAGCCAGCTCCTGGGGGCGGGGGTGTGTGTGTGTCGCTCTCCTACCCCAGCAGCCAGGAGAAGCCAAGAGCTCATGGTGCTCTTGCTCAGCTGGGAGATGGGCACCCAGGCTTTGCTCAGAACCCTGGCCTGGGAGTCAGGAGGCCCGGGTTCTCTGCCCGCTTCAGGCTCGCTGTGGGCTCGAGCTCACTTTCCCTCTTTGTGCTAGACGTTGAAAGCCCCGGAGAGAGGGTGTCACGGAGGAACATGAGGCCACGCAGGAGAGATACGGGACTATAGGTCTAACATAGATGTAAAGCTGGAGGTCAAACATGGATGTAATGCTGAGACCTGACAGCTCAGTTCGTGTAGTGTAGACTAAGGGTGTAATCACACGTGCAGCAATTATCTGGATTTTTTAAAACTGGTTCTCAATAGTTCGCTGTTAACAAGTCCTGTTGCATTCACATGCATGCCATACCGATTTTAAGTACAGCGAAATAATGCATTCAGACCTTCTTGTAGTGCGTGCTTACCCGGCTGCTCAGTACGGTTCAGTTACAGGAAGTGGCCTGTGGGGAGCCAGAAGGTTGCTACTTTGTAGCAAAGTACAACTTTGCTACAACCTTTGCTACAACTTTGCAACAACCTTTGCTGCAACTTTGCAAACTTTGCAACAACCTTTGCTACAACCTTTGTAGCAAAGGTTGCTACTTTGTAGAATCAGGGAATAAAAACGGAGAGCCTGAGGCTGCTGGAAAGAAGCCCCTCGCATAGTGAGGCGCGCTGCTTCTCTCCCTGGTTTCTTTCCGGTATCCCGCTGCTGCTACTGCTGCAGCACTACGGTAGAGGCAGAGGCAGATGATTGAAAGTCCCTTGGAGGGAAGAACTTTTTTGGGGAGAAGCATGGAGGGGAAACATGGAGGGGAAGAACTTTTTTGGGGAGAAGCTGGCTGCAGCCTGCACCCAGCGAGGCAACTACAGGGCTCCAGCTGGTCTCACTGCTTCCGGTAGGGGCAGGAGTAAAACAGCGCACTTGGAAGCACGGTTGCATTCACATCAGAAAAGATTACACACTAGTTAAAACCAGTACGATGTTGCTTTCACACTGCTGTTAAGTGCGGATTTATTGAAAACGGACAGCAAAAAGGTAGGTTTGAGTAGCTTTTCAACACGCATTGCTTTAGTGCGATATTGACTCCATTTAATCGAATTTAAGTGTTCAGACAGGCATGAAACATTCGTTTTTTTTAAAAAATCGCACAAATCAGAACGTCTGAATCCCCCCTAAGAGTTGGGAAATGCCTCCAGGAAGGCAGAGAGAGAAAGGATGTAGATTCCCCACTCAGGAGGGCTAGACCGAAACCAATTTAGATGCAAATGGAGCTTGTGGGGGCAGATTGGCGGCTCTGCCCCACACCCAGCTGAGCAACCTCGGCCTGGGACGAGGCCAGCCTGAGAGTTGGAGGGCAGCAGCATCTCTTCCCTGCCCGAGCTGGGGGCAGCAGGGAGTAAACCTGGAGCAGCCCCCAGCTGGGCTGGCAGCCAGGCTCGCTGCTCCCGGTCCAAGGGCAGCATCTCCCGCTGGTGGGGAAGAGCGCTCAGCCGAGAGGCAGCCCTCCCCCTTGTCTCTGACCTGCCAGCCAGTTCTGACACTCCAGGAACTAGAGGTGTTTGCACAATAAACAGTGGGTCTGTGATCATCCAGGATCAGGAGGCAGCTCCATAAGGGGGGGTGGAGGAGTGAAGAGTCAAGGCGGACTCTCTCTCTCTGTGCTGCATGGCTGTTGTAGGGCAGCAGGAGGCCTGAACTCTCTGGGGCTCTTGGTTCATCTGGGTTTTGCTTCGCTCTGAGCGGGTGTCTCCAGCCCTCTTTAGTGGGGGATTTAGGGGCAGGAATCAGCTTGCCAAGCTGGGGTCTCCTGGAGGGAGCTGTGTGGGTCTCTTCCCTGCTCAGCCAGGCTAGTTCACAAGTGTGTCCGTCGCCGAAGGGGAATTGCAGAACAATAGAAGGAGCAGTGCCCATGTTTGTGGGGCTGAAGTCTGAGCATTAAATATTTCCAGTTTACACACTTGTACACACGCACACACGCTCGTAATACAGTGGGCAAGTTTCCAGCTGCTCCAGCCCCACCTGGCTGGCTGGCTCTCACGCCCTTGCTTCCCCGTGCTGGGCCGAGCCTTTCGTTGGGCTGGCGGCCTGTCTCCGGTTGTAGCTATGGGCAACCCAGCCGTCTCTGCCCATCACAGACACGGCCAGCCTGACCCTGCCCACTCTCCCACCTGCAACAGCTCCCTGTCTGGATTGGGTAGGTCCAGGCAGAACAGCTCAGGGACAGGGCTGTTTTCCTGACCCGGCCATCTGCACTCAAAACTTGGCCTGGAGGTGGGACCTTGACTGCATCTGCAACTGACTTAAAACCTACCGTTTCCAAACCTGCCTGCACAACTCCCTGTTGAGTGTTGTCCTGTGAGCCTGGCAGTGACTAGGGCCTGATGAGCCTGTCAGACCTCAGCTGGGATTGTGATCAGAGAATCAGAGCGTTACAGGGCTGTAAGGGCCATCTAGTCCAGCCCCCTGCTCCAAGGCAGGATCTCCTCTCCCTACAGCGTCACAGACAGAGACTCATCCATCTAGTCCAGCCCCTGCTCCAAGGCAGGATCTCCTCTCCCTACAGCATCACAGACAGACTCATCCATCTAGTCCAGCCCCTGCTCCAAGGCAGGATCTCCTCTCCCTACAGCATCACAGACAGAGACTCGTCCATCTAGTCCAGCCCCTGCTCCAAGGCAGGATCTCCTCTCCCTACAGCATCGCAGACAGAGACTCGTCCATCTAGTCCAGCCCCTGCTCCAAGGCAGGATCTCCTCTCCCTACAGCATCGCAGACAGAGACTCGTCCATCTAGTCCAGCCCCTGCTCCAAGGCAGGATCTCCTCTCCCTACAGCATCGCAGACAGAGACTCGTCCATCTAGTCCAGCCCCTGCTCCAAGGCAGGATCTCCTCTCCCTACAGCATCGCAGACAGAGACTCGTCCATCTAGTCCAGCCCCTGCTCCAAGGCAGGATCTCCTCTCCCTACAGCATCGCAGACAGAGACTCGTCCATCTAGTCCAGCCCCTGCTCCAAGGCAGGATCTCCTCTCCCTACAGCATCGCAGACAGAGACTCGTCCATCTAGTCCAGCCCCTGCTCCAAGGCAGGATCTCCTCTCCCTACAGCATCGCAGACAGAGACTCGTCCATCTAGTCCAGCCCCTGCTCCAAGGCAGGATCTCCTCTCCCTACAGCATCGCAGACAGAGACTCGTCCATCTAGTCCAGCCCCTGCTCCAAGGCAGGATCTCCTCTCCCTACAGCATCGCAGACAGAGACTCGTCCATCTAGTCCAGCCCCTGCTCCAAGGCAGGATCTCCTCTCCCTACAGCATCGCAGACAGAGACTCGTCCATCTAGTCCAGCCCCTGCTCCAAGGCAGGATCTCCTCTCCCTACAGCATCGCAGACAGAGACTCGTCCATCTAGTCCAGCCCCTGCTCCAAGGCAGGATCTCCTCTCCCTACAGCATCGCAGACAGAGACTCGTCCATCTAGTCCAGCCCCTGCTCCAAGGCAGGATCTCCTCTCCCTACAGCATCGCAGACAGAGACTCGTCCATCTAGTCCAGCCCCTGCTCCAAGGCAGGATCTCCTCTCCCTACAGCATCGCAGACAGAGACTCGTCCATCTAGTCCAGCCCCTGCTCCAAGGCAGGATCTCCTCTCCCTACAGCATCGCAGACAGAGACTCGTCCATCTAGTCCAGCCCCTGCTCCAAGGCAGGATCTCCTCTCCCTACAGCATCGCAGACAGAGACTCGTCCATCTAGTCCAGCCCCTGCTCCAAGGCAGGATCTCCTCTCCCTACAGCATCGCAGACAGAGACTCGTCCATCTAGTCCAGCCCCTGCTCCAAGGCAGGATCTCCTCTCCCTACAGCATCGCAGACAGAGACTCGTCCATCTAGTCCAGCCCCTGCTCCAAGGCAGGATCTCCTCTCCCTACAGCATCGCAGACAGAGACTCGTCCATCTAGTCCAGCCCCTGCTCCAAGGCAGGATCTCCTCTCCCTACAGCATCGCAGACAGAGACTCGTCCATCTAGTCCAGCCCCTGCTCCAAGGCAGGATCTCCTCTCCCTACAGCATCGCAGACAGAGACTCGTCCATCTAGTCCAGCCCCTGCTCCAAGGCAGGATCTCCTCTCCCTACAGCATCGCAGACAGAGACTCGTCCATCTAGTCCAGCCCCTGCTCCAAGGCAGGATCTCCTCTCCCTACAGCATCGCAGACAGAGACTCGTCCATCTAGTCCAGCCCCTGCTCCAAGGCAGGATCTCCTCTCCCTACAGCATCGCAGACAGAGACTCGTCCATCTAGTCCAGCCCCTGCTCCAAGGCAGGATCTCCTCTCCCTACAGCATCGCAGACAGAGACTCGTCCATCTAGTCCAGCCCCTGCTCCAAGGCAGGATCTCCTCTCCCTACAGCATCGCAGACAGAGACTCGTCCATCTAGTCCAGCCCCTGCTCCAAGGCAGGATCTCCTCTCCCTACAGCATCGCAGACAGAGACTCGTCCATCTAGTCCAGCCCCTGCTCCAAGGCAGGATCTCCTCTCCCTACAGCATCGCAGACAGAGACTCGTCCATCTAGTCCAGCCCCTGCTCCAAGGCAGGATCTCCTCTCCCTACAGCATCGCAGACAGAGACTCGTCCATCTAGTCCAGCCCCTGCTCCAAGGCAGGATCTCCTCTCCCTACAGCATCGCAGACAGAGACTCGTCCATCTAGTCCAGCCCCTGCTCCAAGGCAGGATCTCCTCTCCCTACAGCATCGCAGACAGAGACTCGTCCATCTAGTCCAGCCCCTGCTCCAAGGCAGGATCTCCTCTCCCTACAGCATCGCAGACAGAGACTCGTCCATCTAGTCCAGCCCCTGCTCCAAGGCAGGATCTCCTCTCCCTACAGCATCGCAGACAGAGACTCGTCCATCTAGTCCAGCCCCTGCTCCAAGGCAGGATCTCCTCTCCCTACAGCATCGCAGACAGAGACTCGTCCATCTAGTCCAGCCCCTGCTCCAAGGCAGGATCTCCTCTCCCTACAGCATCGCAGACAGAGACTCGTCCATCTAGTCCAGCCCCTGCTCCAAGGCAGGATCTCCTCTCCCTACAGCATCGCAGACAGAGACTCGTCCATCTAGTCCAGCCCCTGCTCCAAGGCAGGATCTCCTCTCCCTACAGCATCGCAGACAGAGACTCGTCCATCTAGTCCAGCCCCTGCTCCAAGGCAGGATCTCCTCTCCCTACAGCGTCGCAGACAGACTCGTCCATCTAGTCCAGCCCCTGCTCTGAGGCAGGGTAGCCTCCGCCTACAGCATTGTTGTCCAGATGGGTTTTGATAACCTCCAAGGAGAGATTCCTCAACCTCCCTGGGCAGCTTCTTCCACTGCCCAATGGAAGCTGATCCCATTTGGTGTCATGACTCCTAGTTTTGGAAGCTCTGCCCCAGGTGAAGGGCCTGTCCAACTTCTGTCTCTGGCACTGGCAAGGCTGCCCCAGGCTTCCTACCAGTGCCGGGACGGAGGCCCCATACATAGATAACCCACACAGGCCCCTGCACTCGCTGCTGCCGGCATTTCAGAGCTGCAGCCTGGCTGGCTGGAAGGCTGTACCCTGTAGAACTGGGCTCCTTGTACTGAATCCCTCAACCCAGCCCTTCTCGCTGCCTGGTCTCTTTGCCTTCCCTTAGCCCCCTTTGGTCCTGCTGCCCGTCCTGGTTTCCTTTCTTTCTGGTTGCTTCCAGGCTCCACGTTCTCTTCCTGCAGGCAAGGCCCAACATTCAATGCCCCCCTAGCCCTGGGCTCCCTTGGCTGAGTGCTGAGCTGCATTCTGGATTGTGCGGCAGCACAAAGAGCTGGTCTGGCCAGGTGCCGAGTGGACTTGGATCGGATAGTTCGGGAGCTTGGAGGAAGCTCAGGATTCGGTCTCCCAGCCCCCCCCCTCCCCCCAATGCGCAGCCCGCCTAGAGCCCAGAGACCTCTGTCTAAACACGCCTCCTTGGTTTTGCAGTTCGCCAGTTCCTCCAGAGAGGCATCAGCCCCAACCTCTACAATGAGGACGGCCTCACCGCCCTGCACCAGGTAAGCCTGCCCTGTTTCTGCTGCGCCAGCTTCACGGCCTCTCCCGTTTCTCTCGTCTCTGCTGCCCCCAGGAGTCTGGGGGGCTGTGGCCTCCCCAGGGCCCTGCGCCCTCGCCTGCACAGTCCCAGCAGCTGGCTGGCAGCCTGTCTCTTCAAAGGTGAGGCAGGAGGAACTGAGAGGGGCTTGCCCCAGCAAAGGCCTGATTGCCGCGTGATGGTGGGATCCCCAAACTGGGCTGGGCGGTCGCTGAGCACAGGGGTTCCGGGAGCAGCTCTCAAATATAGATCAGGCCGTGCTAGAAAGCGACCTCCTCCGGGGCCGCCTAGTTCATTCCCGGCACCAAAGCAGGAGGCGTTGGCCCAAGCTGGGCCTGACCCCCCCTCTCTCAGCCTTTCTGCGCCCCCTCCCAGGGAGAGTCCTTGCTCCCGCCACCCCCAAGGAGATTTCCTGCCCCCTGTCAGCTCACACACACACTGGGCCCAGCCCTTCTCTCAGCCAGGAAGTTCTTCCTAATATTTCCCCCGGCTCTGCTTCCTCCTCTTGCCTCTTCTCCCTGCAGTATCCCCAAGGAGCCGAGCCATCGCTCCTCAGCTTCTGCCCGGCAGCGGTTTCCATCTCTGAAGCCTGCTGTCGAGCCCCTGTTGGCTTGCGGGGCTCCTTGGCGCTCTCCCCCTGCGTGGAGTGGGGGGAGCCACCCTCGCAAGCTGCCAGTTCCCTCTCCCTGCCCGCAACAGGGCACCCTTGGGTGAGCCCGAATGCCTGTGAGCGACCCCTGCTCGCTTGCTTGGGCCAGTGCCTGACCCCCTGACTGCGCTTGGTGGAGTTGCTGTGTGGAAGCCTGTCCCTTCTGTGCTCAGGCTCCTGCTCCCCCCCCCCGGCCAGTGCAGAGCTCGGTCCCCCTGCGTCGCCAGGACGGGGGTGGCACCAGAGACTCCCCAGTGGTGGCTGCTTTGGTTTGGGATCCCTCCCGCTCGGTCTCTGGCTGGCTTTGCATCTCCTGGTCTAGCATTTGCCCCTGGGCTCAAAACCAGCCCAAGGGCAAGTGGCTTCCTGCCAAGGGGGATGTAGCTATGAGAGCCCAGATCCGTCTGAGTCACGGTGGGTCCAAAGGTGCAAGTGGGGTGTCACTGAGATGAACCCCAAACTCATTATTAGCATTATTATTATTATTAGCATTTATATAGCGCCAGCAATGTACCTGGTGCTTTATCAGACCCCGCTACTACGTGCTTCAAGAGCAGGCGCTCCTGACCGACCCCCAGCGTGGCCAGGCAAGGCACCTTCCCCTCCAGGACTCGAGATTCCCATCCAGGCCCTGTGGGAGTTAGAGCCATTTCTAAGCACTAGTGTCCAGGCTGCTGGTTCCCACCCATTGGGGAAGGAGGAGGCTTCTTGGGTTCCCAGCTCAGTAGGGCCCCAGCATTCAGCGGGACCCTCTTGCAGCATCTGTGCGCTCTTTGCCTCGGCACACAGGGATTCCGTTGGTGCGGTTAACCTGCGGAACTACTTGCTATGGGCTCAAACCCTGAGAAGTTCCTGGAGGGCAGGGTCCATCAATAGCCATTGGCTGCGCTTGAGGGGTGGAGGAGGCCTGGCCTCTGGGGAGGGGTGTGTGTGTGTGTCGTTCTTCATGCGCCCTGAAGCCTCCAGCCCTGACCCCGTTTGGAGGCGGGTTGCTGAGTTGTGGGGTTCCCAGCCTTGCCGTAGCGGGAGAGAATCCACCTCCTCATGAGACAGGCCCCCTTCCCCCTTGTGGGTTCCGGCGGGGCTCCGTGCCGGGGGTGGGGGGTGCTTGCCATAGCCCGCCCGGCTGAGATGGGAGAGGCAGGGCACGTAACCCCGGCATTCCCGTCGCAGTGCTGCATCGACGACTACGGGGACATCGTCAAGCTGCTGCTGGAGGCGGGCGCCGAGGTCAACGCCTGCGACAGCGAACTCTGGACACCGCTGCACGCCGCCGCCACCTGCGGCCACCTCCACCTGGTGGAGCTGCTCATCCGACAGTACGTGGGGCAGGCTGACTCCCGCTCCCGCGGGGGGTGGGGCGGGGGGCGGAGGGGAAGTCCCCCCCTCCCCAAGGGAGTTGGCTTGGCAGGGAGAGGCAGCAGGGTTAGAGCACTCAGCGGTGCTTGGGGAACGGGAGGGGAGCGCGCCCGCAGCGGCTGCCTCGGGTAGGATTGGGATGCCCTGGAACGGGTGGGGGCACCAAATGCAGCCAGCAGCTAGTTTTTATTTGGTCCCTTGGATCCCATCCCTGCCCCTAGTCATCGAAAGCCTGAGCTCAGGGGAAGGGAGCCATGAGGTGAGGGCACGGACACACGGACAGATCCATGGTCTGGACCCTCCTCTTCCTAGCACCCTTCCTGTGACGTCTGTGCGGCCCTCTGGGCTTGGTCTGTGGCCCCTGGGGGGGGGGAGAGAAGGTTCTGCCCCCCCTGCTCTAGCCTCGTGCCGGCAGGACCCCAGACCGCACCTGCGCCGCCGTGCAGAGACTAGCACCGGTGGCAGCGTGGCCATCGCTCTAGCAATGACCAAAGAGCCGGCAGCAAAGCCCGCTCGGCTGGTTCGGCCTATCTGCTAGCCGTGGCGTCCCGGCTCAGAGGAGCGATCCCTCTCCTCTCCCCCCACAGCCTCCCGGTCTGCCATGGGGCGTGAGCTCCCTGCCGCCGCCCCTTCAGAATCGAGGTCACGTTCCCAGGCTCTAGTGTAATTGCTTTGCATCCTGCTTATAGGGCCCTAAATGTTTAATGGGCGGATTGTTGGCCAAGTAACTCGACCTGCCGCGCTGCCGCCCGCTCGCCTGCCTGCAGGGAGCTCAGCCCAGAGCTCCAAGTGTCCCTGAATAAGCGACTGCTGCGCGCCCCCCCGGAGCTCTGACCCGTGTAGGAGAGGTGAATCCCACCCTTACCCCCGTTTGGGGGGGCCCCGTGACTGAACCTGGGAGCAGAGCTGTGGAGGGGGCATATCCAGTCACCCCGGCATGCAGAGCAGGCAAAGGGGAGCTCTCTTTTCTCAGTCCTGGGCATGGGGTGTCTGTGCCGCTCACCCAAGGCCTGGGAGCCAGTGTTCTCATTGGGCGACCGGATCCTTCTGCTCTGCAGAGCCCAGCCCCTGTCGGTGCCACAGAGGGGTCCTGCGGCCTGGAAGGGACCGTGCTGCCCCAGCCGGTGCTGCTGGGCCCGAGCAGGATCCTGTTTCACGCTCCATCCCCTGCTGCTAGGGGCGGTGGGTGGCGGCTGCGAAACCCGGTCTCCAGGGCAGGCGCTGTCTGGGGAGGCTGCCTAGTTCCAGGCAGGGCTGGTGGCTCTGGGCTGAAAATAGCTCTTTGTATCTGTTACGCTCGCTGCCCGGCAGCACGCGGGCACCGGGCTGGCATCGGCGTGGGTGCAGCGGAGCTGCCTGTCCGTCTCACCAGGCTCCTGTCCCTCCCCAGTGGGGCCAGCCTGCTGGCCGTCAACACGGATGGGAACATGCCCTACGACCTGTGCGAGGATGATGTGACGCTGGACTGCATTGAAAACGCCATGGCCGAGCAGGGTAAGTCCCCCCGACCCTGCGCCTGGGTCAGCCTGCCACCGGCAGCAGCAGTCTCCAGCCCGGCCCTGCCAGCCCCCCTGTCTGGGGGCCTCTCGGTCCAGCACTTAGCTCCGCAGGGAGGGGCCTTAGCTGGGTCCGTTTCACTCCCGGGAGCTGCAGTGAGCCCCCTGCCCAGGACGGAGCCTTGATTTCTGTCCGGTCAGTGCTGGGAGGGGGAGCGGTGGCTTAGGGCTGGATCAGCCAGCAGCAGGGAATGCAGGAGACTTCCTATTGCCTGGGTTGGAAGCAGGGGCAGGGGCAGGCCCTAGTGGCTGGGCGTGGAGCCTGGCAGGCACTGGCAGCCCTGAAGGGAGCAGGCTCGGAGGGAAGGTGGGGCAGGCTCTGGTTGGCTGGGCGGGGGGCTGCAGGGGGGGGAGAGAGAGCCCCCCCAGTACATCGGGGGCGGGGGGAAGGGAGGCAGTTACAGTCATCGAGGTAGCTCTGATCATCCAGCCACTGTCGGGGTGTCTCACGGCACGTCAGGCAGCGGCTGCACCAGGTACCTGCCAACAGCTCGGCCGGTCATCTCCAGGGGTGGGGTGGGCAGAGGAAACACGCTGCTCTCTGACCCCCAGAAGGGACCAAAGGTTTCCAGACTCGAAGCCCGAGAAGGAATCTCAAGGGCCCACCTCGCCCAGCCCCCTGCTCCGAGGCAGGATGTCTGACAGGCTACTGCTCGGGAGACGCTGCGCTGGGCGGGGGTAGCAGCGGGAGTAGAGGGATTCCGGGGGCGATGTTTGGAGCTGGCAGAGGAGAGAGTCATTGGCAATAGCCCTAAGGGGCAGGGGGCACCGGAGAGTGCAGAGCTCAGGGCTGCAGGAAGGCGCCGCCCGTTCGGCTACAAGTGTTGGGGAGGGGCAGCCGTGGAGATGAGCCAGCAGGAAGGGAGGTGGAGCTCTTGGCCAAAGCCCAAGGAGGGTGCAGGTAGCCCAGGGTCAGCTCTCTGCCTGGCCGCTCCTAGCCAGTGCCCGCTAGCTTCCTCCTGGGTGGAGCAGGACAGGCCCCAGGAAGCCACGGAGCTCCAGAGCGGAGTGGCTTTGGTTGCGTTGCTACAGGGCGCCCCTGACTGTAGCAGCCCCTGCTCCGTTCATGCCACTCCCCCCCCCCCCCCCCCCCCCC
>QEPC01004062.1:723018-739589 GCA_003113815.1 Sphenodon punctatus | reverse complement strand
CCCCCCCTTCGAGAACATGTGAGAAGGATTGGGTCAATCCCAATCCTGGAACATGTCAGTCTGTACCATTACAGAAAACGTGAAATGGGTTAATAAACCAGACACGTACCACATCATATACACAATAGACGTGCACTCGAATGCTGTGTGATAAACACTCCTCCTAGTTCTGTGGCGTCCGTCGCCACAAAGAGTTCCTTAGGGTCCAGTGCCCTTGCTAGAGGTTGGGGGAACACCTCTCCAGAAATGTTTCAGGTTCTTTTCAGTTTCTCCTTATCTTGGGGCACAATCTCCTCAGGTGGAGAGAGAGCCTCCATCTCAGTTTCCCCTGAGTCTATAACTAAGGAGTCTGTTTTCTCACCGTCCCCTTCCAAGTTGTCAGCAGGGGAGAGCTTGAACACCAGTTCATCCCTGTCCCAATGTGGTTTGAACCGGGGGTTCCTCCCAGACTGAGGCAAGGTTCTGACATGAGTCCCCAGGGGTCCCTGAGCTCTCCTCTCGAACGTCAGCCCCCACGGCGAGAAGCCCCTGGACTCCAGAGGTATTTTACTGTAGGCAGAGGAGAGATGCAGGAACTCCTCATCCCAATTGTCAGGGTGAGAGTCCCCATAAGCCCTCCGCGTTCCCTTCCGGGTCCCACTACATATACCCACTAGCCCATTCGTCTGTGGAAGATCGGGTGTGGTTGGCACATGTTTAACCCCACAACACTCCCACAGGCATTCCATTAACTCTGCTAGGAATTCCCTTAATTCTGGTAGGGAATTTCCTCCTTCATTATTCCATGTGCCCTCCATTAATTCTGGTAGGGAATTCTTGTCATTCCCTAGACAGTCTACTACCTCTGCTAGGATATTTCCTCCACTGTCATCCCATCGCTCTGATGGAAAACCCAGCTGAACAAAAATCTTTATCAGGCCCTTAGCAACCCCAGTGGCCCCTGTAGAAGCTAGAGTCGTGGTCTCCAGGTATCTAGTTGCTGCCTCTACCAGGGTCAGACCAGGGTGCTTTCCCCTTGTCTTTGGCTAGTAGGCCTTCCGGGGAAACCTGGAAATTCCCTGGAAGGCCTACAGCGTCTGAAGCCGGCAGCCACAGCCGGCGCTGAGGCCACCGGACCGCCGCCGCCACCCGGAGCTGAACTGGAAGGTAGGATCCTGGGAACTTGTTGGAAGTAGGGTGATCGCTGGGCTGGAGTGGGGTGTTAAACCCCCCTCCCCCCAGGGATCAGGTCTAATACTTACCGGCTGCTGCTGGGACGCCGGCGTGGCCGCTAGTGCTGGGGGGCTCTATGTTGCCGGCGGAGAGTCACTTAGGGGAATTTTTTTTTTAAATCCAGGCTGGGCAAGGTGGGTGGGGGGGTGTCCCCCCTTCCACCCGCGCAGCCTGGGAGGGGGAGGGGGGAGGAATTTTTTTATTCCATTGATTTCAATGGGGACAGTGCCCCATTGAAATCAATGGAATAAATCCGGTACCGGAATACCGGATTTAATCCAGGAATCCATTTTTTTGGAAACCGGAATCCGGTAAATCCGGTAGCCGGTAATTGCCCTGGGGTCCCACCTCTGCTGGCTACTGTCACGTCTGCCATGGAATCCCGCCATCCCATGCAGGGTACGTCGTTAATCCTTGCCTCCCTCATTTGCTTCTTTTTCTCTTCCCACACCTCAGTGAATTTGTAGGAAGGCAGTGTCCCCTCTGGGATTGGTTTATGTGCAGATATGCAGCGAACCCCTGCCCTTGCTGAGGTTTCTTCCCCACTCTCTCTGTCTGGGCAGTTTCTCTTTATGTGCCCTGGCTTGTGGCACTGGTAGCAATTCCCTTGCCCCCCCCCCAGGGGTCTGAGATGAGTTTGGCCCTTGAGCCTGGGGATCTCTGTCCCACCTTCCCCCCAGGCTTGTCTTGTGGAGACCTATTGTCTCCTTCTTGTTGGGGTCTGTTTCCCCCTTGGCCTCCTCCCCCCGCCTGGGTTGCCTCGTTGCATTCCCAGTTTTGTTTGGGCCGGCCTTTTCTATAGTCAGGGTTATACCTCTTGTTCCGCTGGGCTTGGGTTGTTCCCCCTTCCCCTTTGGTCCCTTGGATTGGTATAATGCTCTGGTACTGACAGAATCATCCCCAACCTCTGCTGCCATGTCCAGAGTAGTTACCTTTCTCTCTATGACCCGTGATTTAACAGGTACGGCACAGACATTCAAAAACTGCTCTAACGCCATCAATTCTAAGTTTCTCAAACGTTTGTGTATCCCTCCCCTTCACCCATTTGTGAAAGCCGTCTTTCATCTTGCATATATATTCTTTGTGTCTTATCCCCTCAATTTTCAGAGATCTAAAACGTTCTCTATACACTTCTGGTGTCACTTCATAGCGAGCTAAAACAGCTGTTTTAAGACAATCGAAAGTGATATTACCCTCTGATCCCTCGGCTGTGTTGGACCCCTCTAGTGTATTGTACACGGACATTGCTTTCCCCGTCAGTCTCGAGACGATCACAGGCGCCCACAGCTCTGCTGGCACCTCGTTGCGTTTGCGGATCTTTTCGAATGTAGAGAAGAATTCCTCGATGCACGTCTTCTCGTCGAAGGGTGGGATCAGCTGTGTGTAACGTTGGATTCGTTGCTCTCTTGTGTTGGTTGGGACGGTAGGTGCAGGGCTTGGCTGAGGAGAACTTCTAGGGGGCAGCGCTCCTGTCCGCTGTATTAGTAGCAGTTCATGCTGTCTTTCTTTTTCTCTTTCTTCTCTCTCTTTTTCTCTTTCTTCCATTTTCATCTTTTGTCTTTCCTGTCTCTGTTCCCACTGGAGTATTTTGTATTCCAAGTATTCTTTGTTGACAGGCCTTGTCTCCTCCTCGTCGGATGAAGAGTAATCCTCCTCTAGGTCGGGCAAGGCATCTGCCCCCTCTGGTGGCTGCAGCATGTGCTCCCTGAGTTTCTGTTTCATCTGTTTTACAGTGAGACTGGCTGGATCTATGACCCTTGACTCGCATTCGGTAATAAGCTGATCTTTCTTCATATTCTTTATCCCTGTTAGTCTCTGAGCCATCTTTGCTCAGTTTTCTATCCCCGAGATGAACAAAAGACTTTGCGTTGCACTAAGTGATCAGGTTCAGCCCTCTGTTGCCACCTGGTGGCCCTTAGCGGTCAGTGCACGTCCTGCCTTCTGACTCACTTTTAAATCAACTGGTCTGGACTAGTTTCGCTCCAGCTGTTTTCACTCTCCTTAACTGTTTTATGGGGTTTCAAATGGGTTACTCCAGAGTACTGGACTGGCTCGCCATTGTCACCGGGGTTTGGGGCCCTCACTCCTTTCAGAGGCTGTCCCCCATTTGCCCACCAGGCCAGCCACAACCCAGCTGCCTGTGCCCGCGTGGGTCCCCACGTGATCAGAAAACCTTCACTGCAATCAGGGAGCTTTCAGAGGCCCGTGTCCCTAGCCAAGCCTCCCCTTGGTCTCCCCGCCCAGCCGTAACACAGAGAACATTCTCTGGCCACCTGTGGCTTGGGAGACTTTGCAGCGGGATTGTCTTATATGAAAAAGGTTCGTCTAGGCTCTCACCTAGATAGGAGTACCCCCAAGTGAATTCCCCAAGGCCAAATAACGACATAAGCATGCTAGGCTTGATTATAAAACATATATTGAGTACATACAAGTACAAGGCTGTTGATCAGATAGTGCAAGTCAATAAATCAAACATAAAGTCCACGCATTCTAAATCCACTGATATTCCCTGACTGTCTCTTACCCTAAGAGGTGCAATGCAGGTCCATCAGATGCTGTCTCGGTCTGGAAGTTGAAGACCAGGTTCAAATCTTAGTTCATAGCCAAGTCTTTAGTCCATAGTTTGCATTCATGCAGCAGCTCCTCTCCTGAGCTGTTAACTTGTTGAAGTCCAAAATGGAAGAGAGAGAATTCTTGAAGAAGAACTTCCTTCTTCTTCCTCACAGGAGGNAAGTAGTGAATTGAGAAGGATTGCTTTTATGAACTTTTATTGAGTTATAAACGTGACTCATGAATGAAGCATTAGATTTTTAAACTTTTAATGGGCATTAAAAATGTGGTTATAAATGTAAAGGTTTACAGGAATGTTGATGTAAAAAACAGATGTTGCTGCCCAAACGATAAAAAGTATGTTTGCTCTTAGACTTTATTCCGATTTAAACTTTAATCAAGAATGACGCATTAGAGTTTTCACTTTAATGGTTATTAAATAATGCCGTTATAAATGTAAAAGCTTAGAACAACTTTGTTGTTACCGACCCGACCGTTTAACCTAGACAATAGGCTGGTAAAAAGTATTTTTGCGCTTAAACTTGATTCAGTTTTAATCAACGTGGATTGGGTATAAAGTAACAAACAAAAATATTTTTTAATTTTTAAAAATACAAAGAGTTAAGAAAGGCCTCGCTTAGCCCCACTATGCAGCGTGCGGCAGGTGCTAAGAACGAAGAAGTAAAACGATGAATTTTGGTAAAAAATACAAATCATAGGCAGAGTCCGGGAGACGTTGCTTCTTTGCCGGCTCTCTATGGAATGGCTCCTTTCCCTTGTTTTTTTGGGTTGGCTTCAGCGTCGAGCCAATCAGAAGGGTCGACGTCACACCCCCAAGGGGTTAGTGTCCAATCAGAGGCGAGTGACGTCCCATCGTGTGGGTCGTCAGGAGACCAATCAGAAAGGAGGGGTCCGTTTGAATTTTGTGTTTGAGCCAATCAGGAAAACCTCTCAGTAAAATTTGCAGGGTGGGGGCGGGGTTTACATGTATAAAAAGAGCCCCTTTGTCAGAGGCTGCTAAAAAACGTTACTCAACAAAAGTATTTTACTTTTACAAAATACAAGTGACTCCTAGGCTGCGATTTTCTAAATGCAGCGGAGCTTGGGCTGTGAGCTGGGATCAGCAGCGTCCGGCTGGGTTAGAAATAAGGAAGAAGCTTAAAGTAAACTATCGGTTTGGAAGAGAAGGCCCGTTTCAGCACCGGGCCGATGCCTGCGCGGCAGACACGGAATGTAGGTTTGAAAGGAAAGGGAGAGAGCAGCATCTTGAGGCATCTCTAGACTGTGAGCTCTCGGGCAGGGACCGTGTCGATCTTGTTTTTTGTAAAGCGCCAGGGACATCGCTGATGCTGAATAAATGCTAATAATAATAATAATAATGAATGATAAAAGGAAAAGAAACAATGTTCCCGCCTCGGGAGAGATGTGCATCCCCCTGCGGTCTGAGGCCCGGCTAAAGAGAGTTCTCCTAGGCATCCGAGAGCAGCCGCGCCTGACCGACCAATGGGGGCATGAACCCAAAACTTGGATGTAAAAAGCAGATGTTGGGAGCTGGGAAAGTTGTCCGGTCGCAGTAAAACGGGGTGTGTGTGTCAAAGTTTAGCTCTTAAAAGCGACAAAACCCCGTAAAAATAGATTTACTAAGCGTAAACAAGAAACACTCGCGGCCTAAATGCAAAGATTTATTCACAAATGCGTTTTCAAAGCCGGTTGAATTCCCTTTCAAACCGGAGCAGCGTTGAAGAACGAGGCTACCCCACCCTGTTGTGGCAAGTTCGATGTTTGAAACGCCCGCAGGGAAAGGCAGAGCCGCTGGATCGTTTTGTAACTAGACGCAGCCCGAAACGGGCCCAGGGGCCATTTTGAACAGGGCGCTTTCAATCGAAGGCTGTTCTAGAAGAGGGGACGGACAAAGAACCCATCTTCGCAGTGTTTTGCTTGACCTAGTTACTAGACTTGTAGTCTGCGTGTATAGGCCGGTATCACACGTGTCNAGTTTCATTGTGGCACACTTGAATTAGCCAGTGAGAGAAACTGATTAAAGAGAACTGTGCGCAAGGGAAACTGAGTCACTCAAACCCGGTAAAGTGGGGGTGCGGACCCCCAAACCCATGACAAGCAGCAGCATGGGGATTCCCTCTGCACCGGCGGTGGATGATGGAAGCGCAGCACAGCGAGATGTTATCAGGTGAGTCCCCCCTAGCTGGAGACGCTGGGCGCGGGGCTTTAATTGATCACAAGCTGAACATGAGCCAGTGTGATGCAGCGGCTAAAAAGGCTAATGCAATTTTAGGCTTAATTAACAGAAGTATCTTGTCTAGGTCACAAAAAGTAATAGTTCCACTCTATTCTGTGCTGGTCAGACTCCATCTGGAGTCCTGTGTCCAGTTCTGGGTAGGGCTGATGTGGCAACAGCTGTCACCACGCCGCAATTCCATTCCGCCATTTCAGAATTGCCCGCGCCACACCACAGCTTTTCTGCGGACATTCCGCCGGCATTCTGCAAATTGCGGAATTGTGGAAAAATTGTGAAAACTGTCGGAAAAACGCCATTCCGCTATTTTGTGGCACTGGAGGAATGGTGGAAGTAGCAAAAATGTCATGTTTCCACTATTTTCTGAAGTCTGTGGAAGTAGCAGAATGAAATTAGCGGAACTGCAGAAGCAGCGGAATGAAACTAACGGAATGAAAGCCTCTGCCGTGCCGTACCACTAATTGCGGAAATGCTGTTTCTGGCGGAAATAGCTACTGCTGCGACATTCCGCTACAGCCCTAGTTCTGGGCACCGCATTTTAAGAAGGACATTGACAAATTGGAACGGGTTCAGAGGAAGACAACAAAGAGGGTCAGGGGTCTGGAAACCAAGTCCTATGAGGAAAGGTTGAAGGAGCAGGGTATGTTTAGCCGGGAGAAGAGAAGACTAAGGGGAGACCGGATGGCCGTCTTCCAATATCTGAAGGGCTGTCGCAGAGAAGATGGAGCAGACTTGTTCTCTGTTGCTCCTGAGGGCAGTACTAGAACCAATTACTCAAATTACAAGGAAGCAGATTTTGGCTAAACATTAGGAAGAACTTCCTAGCGGTAAGAGCTGTTCGACAGTGGAGCGGACACTGCCGGGGGGGGGGGGGCTCTCTTTCGTTGGAGGTTTTCAGACAGAGGCTGGATGGCATCTATCAGGGCTGCTATCGCTGTGGATTTCCTGCATTGACCAGGGGGTTGGACTAGATGACCTCTGAGTTCCCTTCCAACTCTATGATTTTGTGATTTTACCAAGACACAAACAGCAGCTTTTATTTCACAGAAACATGCTGCAAATGACAGAGGACAGTAAAAACCTCATTAACTCGGTAAACAGGATTTCTTGGGGACATGGAGGGCCTGTTTAGGGTGCCCTTTTGTGATGGGGTTTGAGGCCTCTCTGCCCCACTCTGAGGTAGCTGTGACGCCGTTTCCCGTCTGATGTTCGTACTGGATCAGCTCAATCCAGAACCGTCCAGCCCGTAAGGGGTTAACTCGCTAAGTCGCCATTGCCTCAGAGTTCCCCAAAACACAAGTCTCTTTTCTAGCTCTGTTACTGGCTCGAAACCTCCCCAAACTGGGTTACTCCAATGTTAGGAATCACTTAAGCCCCCCAGGCTTAGTTAAAGGGAGTTTATTATAAGAATGAAGCTTAATCTGCAATACAAGATTGTGCTCAGAACGCAATAGTCCAATGAACATAATTGATCACGCTTAAGTTCTCTCTCACCCTAGACAAAGGCAGCCACAAACCTAAAGTCCAGTTCTCTTTGACGAGTGTGTTTTCTCAGCCCTGATGTTACCAGAGCCGGGCATCAAATCCTTCTTGCGTACAGTGTCGGAGTTCTCTGCTGACAGCTCCGTTCAGTGCGCTCCCTTTTATATGCAAGTTGGTCCTTTCTCCTCTCTTCTCGCCTTTCCAGGTAGCTGGGGTGGGATCATTTAGTCCAGCTGGGATGTGTATGGGAACACAGACTACTTTGGTCTGAGCCAGCTTTGCTTATCTCCCTCTGAATTATATTTCCTGTTCTTTCATCTTGTTCTTTGGTTTAAGCTTTCCCCCAACTTATGTTCATGCTGCTACAACTGATATTGGACGTCTTTCAAGTTACACCAGGCTATTCTATGTAAGCATTACAGGGATCAGTTTGACAGCAAACATGGTTCTACAATAGTAATACAGACAGAGTAGTCATTTGTGAACATGTATATTGGTTCCATGAACTTCATGCAGCTCCAGTGGGGTGGGAGGCACCCCATGGGTCTCTGGGCCTTTCCTCCCCACTTAAATTCAGACTGGCTGTTTCTACATGAGCATTATCCCGGGATAAACCCCTCAAATCCCAGGATCTAATTATTCGTGCGGACAGATATCCCGGTATAAAGTTTTTTATTTTCTTTCACAGCATCAGTTCCATTGCCTGAGGGGGAGAGCAGATACCTACTGGTCCAGAGGCGGAGGAATTTATTTCTGGGGGAGCAAAGAGGGAAAGGGCTCTGAAGAGGGATCGTTTGCAGGGGAGCGGAAAATACTTTTGTAGCAGTCAGTTCCCAGAGGTCGCTTGCCTGACCGCAGTAAAGGCCTATTGACCAGGCCTCGGGCTGCATTACAGGGGACCAGAGGAAGCACAGGGCCGTGCACCAGAGGCAGAGGGATTGGGGGAAACATTTTCCAAGAGGGCTTGAACTCTTGCTTCTATGACCCTCCCATGTAGCCAGGCAATTGCAAACATTGCATTGTTTGCAATTGTTGCATCCTCGATCATATCCCGCAGCCTGGACATGTCCTCTCTCTGGTTTTTCTCTATTTTTACTCTGAGGCGGTAAGTCTGTTCCCAACAGGCCTCCGTACTGGCCTTGAGAGAGTGGAATGGGCTCAGTAAGCCTCAGAAGGTTCCCCCAGCTGGGCGCTCAGTGCCTGAATCCCCTCTGGTCCCTTTTCCGGGTGCCTAATCCTGGAGAAGGAAGCCGTTCCCACGTTTGCCCGGGGCTGGGGGTGCCTTGCCCGACCCTGTATAGAGAACATGAATACAATAGGAAGGCTGAGATGATAGGTGGAACCCCCCCCCCCCATTGTAGGGAATGGGTTAGACAAAGGGTGTTTTTAGACAAGCGCCTCCTCACCCACCCATCATGCATGTTGAAGGGCCGCATTAACGCCCTAGGCAGCCCTGTAACATGCTAATTGGTGGAGGATAACAGCCCACATCCATACCGTGATCATCCTGTGCTTTGCTCTGCTGGCTCTCAGGAACCAGGCACTGAGACTGGGATTCTGGGTCACACTTCCAGAGAGGTGATGGGAAGGTCTCTTCTCCTCCCTGTGCCTCTTGCTCCCGTTCGGGGCGAGCAGAATTCGGAGTGGTCTCTTCCTCCGAGTCCTCTTGTTTTACCCCAGACCGAGAACGGCTTTGATTCCAGTGCCCGGCGGCCAGGGGGCATGGCACTTTGCTTACGGGGAAATAGTTCTCCATACGTTGCTGAAAATCCCAGGGTTTCCTCCAGTTCCCAGAGTGATTGCTGTGGGGGGTCCTCAGCCAGTTGTACTCTTGGCTCAGATCCTTTGCCTTGCCTTGGCGCTGCTGCGTGGTGCGGGCGTGCCCATGAGCTGCCATTGCTCTAGCAAGGGCCCTGTAGACATCCATATTTTGGTAGGATTTTCCAAGATGTGACCGCCCTGCTGTATTCTGAAACATTCTGTTTCCTCAAAGGTCCCGTACAGAGTGTGGGTGGCCCTCAATGGTTCAGTGGTGATGCAAGGAACCATGGCTTACATGTGCCAGGGACCTTGCAAAATGGAGGGGTCTTTCCCCTTGGCGAGGGTGTGAGATTTGAATTGGGTGGGCGTGACAAGCAAGGAGGAGTGGTGGGAATGTCCCGGGTGTATCCTGCAGAATACCACAGAGACCTTGGGTAGAGGGGAGGTAAACTCTCTGCAATTCTCTATGGGGGTGGGGGAAGGGGAGGGCTTCCTCCTGGGATAAGCGTCTACACGAGCTCTATCCTGGTATTAATTTATCCTAGAATAAATAAAACCTGGACAATCAGGTTGATCAAAGTCTCGGATAAACCTAGGAAGCAGGAAATATTTATACCGGGATATCTATCTGCACGAATAATTAGATCCTGGGATTAGAGGGGTTTATCCCGGGATAATGCTCATGTAGAAACAGCCAGTCTGAGTTTAAGTGAGGAAGAAAGGCCCACCCATGGGGTGCCTCCCACCCCACTGGAGCTGCACCACCTTTGAAATGGCCGCTCTAGGAAGGGGATGAGCTGCAGCCCCATGAATGGGGAGTTGGAGAAAGGCTTAATAGGAACTTTAGGCTGGGTCTCCCTCCCTGGGAGAGGAGGTGAGGAAAGAAGCTGTGGTAAAAATTAGGGGGGGGGGAGGATTTGGGCTACAAGGGGGCTGGAAGCCAGGACTCCTGGGTTCTCTGGGAGGGGAGGGGGGGTAGTGGGTTAGAACAGGGGTTGCTGGGATCCAGGACTCCTAGTCCGCTCTCCCTAGGTACCACTGCCCCCTTTCCCGCTGCTGCAGGTGTAGCAGGCAGTGGTGGGCTCCTGCCATGGGAACTCCCACACCCAGCCCACTCTCACCAGTCTGGGACATGGAAGCTGCGTGACCCACAAGTGTCCCCAGTATGTCAGTTCTCAGGGTTCCCACAGACCATGTGGGAGAATGTAACCTTCGTTAAACAAGCGACGTACACTGGGCAGCTGAGAACTCAGCACCTGTTTCAGGAATAGACCCTGATGCTTCGATGGTGAAATCAGGACATGGCTTAAGAGCACCTGCTTAGGGCATGGAAGGCCATTCCCCCCTGCCTCCCTGCTGGGGAACGGGCCACCAGGAAGCTGCGTATACCTAAGGGGCTCTGCTTCCGGGGAAGGAAACGGGGGGACCGAATGCAAACTGGACAACAGAACGATGCCAGACCCCAAAGGGGAAGCAGCAGCCTGGAGGGTTTGACCAACAAGCTGTTGACCCACCTAGCCTGGGAGCTGCTGCCGGGCAGCCCGCCCCACGCGGAGGGGGCAGAGAAGGGCTTTTGGTCTCTGAAACGAAGCTTGGACGGGGTCAGGCTTAGCCCGGGGGGCCGGTTACAAGCTGAGTTAGCCTTGTGATTGGCTTCTTTTCTTCCCCTTCTGCGCACTCTGGATTTGCTCTGGGCCACTAGTTACTCACCGAGAGCTTCTGAGCGATGATAAATGGGCTCTCCGTGCACTCGCTGGAGCTGAATACTGAGCTGGGGGGGGATTCTCGGCCAACCCCAAGACCAGCCTGAAACCCAGTGTGAATGTTCTGGGGCCGGAAGAAGGGGCCTTAGAGGCCGACAGACACAGGGAGAGTGGGGCGCGGTGGGGGGAACTGAGCTGGGGCTGATCCAGGAGCGCGTTGGGGGACGGCCCAGAGAGAGAGAAAGAGGAGACCTTTCACCAGGCACCCCAGGAGCTCCGTGCAGGCTGTTGCCTCTGCCCTCTCCCGACTCAGCCTGGAGCCCGATTTCTTCTGCCACATGCTGCTGCTGTGGACAGGTCCCCGGGGAGCAAAGGGGCTCACCCTGCCCAGCGCCTGCTCTTCAGAGCGAGACCCGCTCAGGCTGCCCCAGATCTTGGGTATGGAGGTGGAATATCCCAGCCCTTCTGCAGAGAGAGCGAGCCCCAGGGGCAGGAACAAGGCCCAGCCTGGCCTCCCCCTCCCGCCAGTCACTCCGTTCCCGGTATCGCTGGCAGCGCTGTGTGCATCTGCTGTCTGACCAAGCGAGAGGTGCCCCCCCCCCAGCTCTGAGGTGGATCTGGAGGGGCTGAGCCCAAGCTCATTGCTCTGAGCCCCTCCTTTCTCCTCCCCCCAAAGCACAATCTCCTCACCATCGCTAGGATCCCCTCCCCAGCTTCATCCTACTCTACCTGGCATCTCCCTGTGCCAGCGCCTTCGTCCTGCCAACGCTGCCAAATGACGCACTGCCAGCCACACCTCTCTGCTCTCCCCTCTGCTGCCCTTCATCTGTGGGGAGAAGCTTCTCATCACTCCCTTGCCTTCCCCTCACAGGCTGGGATGCCCACGCACAGCCTGACAGTGGGGCACCCGCTGCCTGCCACGCTGCTTCCTGGCAGGGGAGCGTCTCTCTCCCTGTTTCCTGGGGCTCCACTGTCTCTCTGTCTAGCGTAGCCTCCTGCGGGCACTTGTGCTCCCCTCGGATACGTGGACCAGGAAGCATCTGAGACTACGTGATCCCTGGCCTCTCAGAGCGAGCGGCTCCTTGAACCCCCCGCGGCAGGGAGAGCAGCCACCTCTGCCCAGTGATTGGAAAAGGAGCCCAGATCAAGGCACAAATGCTTTCTTTGAGGCTCAAGAGGCCGCCCAGCTGGTGGAGCCTGAGAGAGTCCAGCTGGGATGGGGCTTGGTGCTGCCAAGGGGATGGGGGACCAGGGCATCAGTGCATCTCAGTGGCAGCAGAGGTCGCTAGAGAGACGCAGGGGGGGCAGCACTGAATGGCCCCGGCAGCTGTGGTTCCAGCTGGCTCCCCTAGGGGCGGCACCAGCTCAGGATCAGGCCCAGCTCGGGAATCAGTTCTCTGCCCCTGCCAGGGCAGGTGGAGGAGTGAGGTGGTGTCTCCCTGTCACCTCCTGGCCGGCGGTGCCCAACGCACATACAGCACAGAGGCGAGGGAGAGGAGGAGGAAGATGCAGAAGCTGGCACCAAAGCCCAGCCAGTCCACGAGCCCCCCGACAAGGGTGCTGAACGCCAGCTTGCCCAGCACCTCCAGCGCTGCCAGGAAACTGTAGTGAGTGGCCTGCAGGGGGCAGACAGACACCAGGTGAGATGGGGGGAGCCTCAGCCCTCCAAGCCTGCTGCAACCCCAGGAGCGCCTCCTCCCCCACCAAGCCCCCAAATCCTCCAGCTCAGCCATGCAGCTCTACAGCCCCCCCGTCACCCCCATCTCTCCCCCACCCAGCACCCCTACCCCCCAGCTGCTCTGCCCCTATAGCTTCCCCTCTCTGCCACCCCCAGCAACCCCCACTTCGACTCTCCCCCACCCAGCACCCCTACCCCCCAGCTGCTCTGCCCCTATAGCTTCCCCTCTCTGCCACCCCCAGCAACCCCCACTTCGACTCTCCCCCACCCAGCACCCCTACCCCCCAGCTGCTCTGCCCCTATAGCTTCCCCTCTCTGCCACCCCCAGCAACCCCCACTTCGACTCTCCCCCACCCAGCACCCCTACCCCCCAGCTGCTCTGCCCCTATAGCTTCCCCTCTCTGCCACCCCCAGCAACCCCCACTTCGACTCTCCCCCACCCAGCACCCCTACCCCCCAGCTGCTCTGCCCCTATAGCTTCCCCTCTCTGCCACCCCCAGCAACCCCCACTTCGACTCTCCCCCACCCAGCACCCCTACCCCCCAGCTGCTCTGCCCCTATAGCTTCCCCTCTCTGCCACCCCCAGCAACCCCCACTTCGACTCTCCCCCACCCAGCACCCCTACCCCCCAGCTGCTCTGCCCCTATAGCTTCCCCTCTCTGCCACCCCCAGCAACCCCCACTTCGACTCTCCCCCACCCAGCACCCCTACCCCCCAGCTGCTCTGCCCCTATAGCTTCCCCTCTCTGCCACCCCCAGCAACCCCCACTTCGACTCTCCCCCACCCAGCACCCCTACCCCCCAGCTGCTCTGCCCCTATAGCTTCCCCTCTCTGCCACCCCCAGCAACCCCCACTTCGACTCTCCCCCACCCAGCACCCCTACCCCCCAGCTGCTCTGCCCCTATAGCTTCCCCTCTCTGCCACCCCCAGCAACCCCCACTTTGACTCTCCCTAGCTCTTTTGTTGTTTTGCAAAGGCCAGATGGCCACGCAATGATGATGATGACGACTCTCCCTAACACCCCCTTCCAATCCAGAACACCCCAGCTCCCCACCCCCAGAACCTGCCCCCAATCTATGGAGAATCTAGAGCTTCTCCCTACGGCCTCCCTCGCCTTCTTGTCACCCCCGTCTTGAAGGCATTCCAGTCACTAGGGCCGGGGAACCCCATCCACTCCAGCACAGCTGTGGGGGCAAATCCAGGGGGGGAGAGCGCTATGGGCATCTCTGGTCTGTGTTAACTCAGGGGTGTCTTCCCCGGGCTGTTCTGGAGGAGTCCCTGGGGCAGGGCCCCATACCTGGATGCTGCTATCCGCTCTCTGGGTGCAGTGCATCATGAGGCTGAAGGTCAGGGTGGTGATCATCCCTCCGACGAAGTGCTGCACCGAGAGGCTCAGCACGGCGGCCGCTGCCAGGGACACGGGGCAAGAGGGGTTAGGAGGGAGAAGCGCCTCCCGCAGGCTCAGTCTGAGACAGGCCCCCCGGGCTCTGGAGACCCTTCCCCGCCCCAGGCCTCGGGAGAGCTCTCTGCCCAGGGGGCTGCGGGATGGGCTCACCTTGGAAGAAGGAGACCGCGTCGCCGTAGAGGCTTACCAGGAGAGTCTGGGCGCCCAGGCTGCAGAGGCGCAGCAGGAGCAGGGCCCGCAGCAGGGCCAGCGGCCGCCTGGAAGGAGAGGCAAAGTGCAGGTGGGGGCTGGCAAGCCGGGAGGCAGTGGCAGACAGGGGCAGGGGTGGGCGGGGGCTGTGTGCAGGAGGGAGGGGGCAGGGCTGGCTGTGCCCACCGCCAGATTCTGTTTTGGGGTTAGAGGGACACAAACCCGGCCCAGCAAACCTGCCCCTTCCCCACGTGGCAATCACAGCGGCACTGAGGTCGCCGAGCCTGCTCCCATCTTGGGAATCCCCTGTAGCGCCACAGCCAGCGCGGGGTGGCAATCCCCCTCCCCCCCCATGGCTCCCTGGCGGTGTCTGGGCAGCTCCCCTCCCCTCCGACGCCAGCACGTTACCTCTGCTTGGAGAGGAGGTGGCCGCCCAGCGAGGAGCCGACGATAGAGAAGGCCACGGCCACCAGCCCAGTCCAGAGCCCCAGCTGCTGCGAGGAGAAGCCGTGGTCCAGCAAGAAGAGAGGGAACATGGTGGTGGCCCCTTGCTCGCCTGAAGGGAAGAGGAGAGTTAGCTGCGGGTCCTGCTTGAAGCAGGGCAGGTGCCAGGGCTTCCCCTTGGGACTGTCTAACCTGCCCCCCGAGTGCAGGCTGGGGGAACATTCAGGGCCACGAGCTCGGAAGCTCCCCAGCTTCCGAGCTCGTGGCCCTGAATGAAGTTCGGGCACTTAAGGGAAGTAGGAGTCCAGATCCTGGATCTGCGCCATGGAGATCCATCCGTGTACGGCTCCTCTCTGCTCCCTTGCCTCAAGCTCACTCTTTTCAGTACTTGGGGGGTAAGAACTGGATTCATGGGCCAGATTCAGCAGCGAGAAAACAGTCAAACAAGGACTAGGCCATGGGCCACACCTGCCCTCTGGGCCTGAGCCCCCCGGTGTCAGGGGAACATGGTTCCCGCAGGACTCACTCTGCCACCTGTAGAGCCCGAAACGCAGCGCGCTGCAATGTTTGATGCTGCCAGCACCAAAGCCATTGCTCTCCTGTCTACACCCCCGTCTGGCATTTGCTCAGTCTGTGCTTCTGGCTTGTTACACGCCTGAGGGAGGGGCTTACACACATTCTCCAACCAGTCATCTAGGCCAAAAAACCCTGCTCTCCCAAAGCGTCTGACATGGGGAGGCTGGAGCAGGGATGGGGGACGTCAGGCTGGTTTTCTAGGCCCCTTCTCTGATGGCTCCCAGATTTCCTCCTCCTCCCCATTGCAGGGTGTCCGGCCACCTAGGTGCATTTCTAAGGAACACTTATGAAAAATACATGATGTAGGCCCTGCACTGGCACCTTGGCCCTGCAACATGTATTTTTCATAAGTGCGCCTTAAAAATGTGCCTAGGTGGCCCCCCAACCCTCCTGGTGTCCCAGCTGCTGGGGGGTGGGGGGCAATGCATGCGGACTGACAGACATGGCCCCCTCACTGCTCCAGTCCTGCAGCTGTGGAACGGCCGAGAACTCACCCAGCTTGTAGAGGAGGACAAAGCCAATCGTCCAGGGTGTGTCTGGGACGCTGAGCAGCTCACGGAGGATCCACCAGAGGTTGAGGGTCCTGGTTCTGGCACAGCTCTCCTGGGAAGTGGACGGCCGCGTGCCCCGCAGCTCTGGGGCGCCCCACGCGTAGAGAATGGCCAGGAGGTAAATGGCCGCCAGGAACACAAAGAGGCACCCCCAGCCCAAGCGGTTCATCAGGGTGAGGAAGCCTCCTCCCGCCACCACCGAGCCCATCTTATAGGCCACCACCTGGATGGTGTTGCCGTGCCCCACTTCCTCTTGGCCCAGCAGCTGGACGGCCACCCCATCCACCGCGATGTCCTGGACGGAGGCCAGCAGGTTCATAAGCAGCAGCATGGCGGCCACGGGCAGGAAGTGAATCTCTGGCGTCAGGGAGGCACCCGCCAGGCAGGCCGCCAGCAGGCCCGACATGCTCAGCAGCAGCCAGCTGCGCTTGGTGAGGTACTGGTCCACCAACGGGGCCCACAGCACCTTGAGGATCCAGGGCAGGTAGAGCACCTTGGCCAGGCCGATCCGGGTGAAGGAGAGGCCCACGGAGCGGAAGTAGATGGGCAGCAGGCTGGACTGGAGCCCGTAGGGCATGCCCTGTACAAAGTACAGCAGCCCTAGCAGCACGTACCGGGGGTTCATCCTTCACTCCTGGGCAGGAGCCGGCGACCAGCTGGAGGGAAGACAGAGGAAGACATTTCCGTGAGGTCCCTGGGGGGGAGCTGAGCACTCGCTCCTGCTCGCTGCAGGGATGGATGGGGGGGAGGGGGGGGGGTCCGGCAA
>QEPC01004062.1:652008-668532 GCA_003113815.1 Sphenodon punctatus | reverse complement strand
CCAGTATTGTCATAACCTGACATGGCAGCTGGGGTTTCAAATTCAGCTCTTCCAGGGTCTCTGGCAGAGGCCATCCCGGTGTGCTACCTGAGACGCCTCCAGGTCTCAAGCAGAGGCCTCCCCCAGGCATGGTACCAGGGATCCGGAAATGGAGATGCTGGGGATTGAACCTGGGACCTTATACATGCAAAGCATGCGCTCTTACCACTTGAGCTCTGGCCGCCCCCATTACTAACTGCCGGCAAATTTAAAACAAATGAAGTACTTTTTCACTCAACACATAATTCACGTATGGAATTCGTTGCCAAAGGACTTTGTCAAGGGCAGTAGCATAGCTGGGTTTAAAAAAGACCTTGATAAGTTCTTAGAGAATAGGTCCATTAATGGCCATTGACCAAGTAGCTTACGGGATGAACCTCTTACTGTTGGGAGCTGGTAGTGAACAACGGGGAATGGATTGTCCATTGGGACGGTTGGTTCTTCTCCCATGCGATCGAGATTGGCCACTGTCAGAAACCAGGATGCTGGGCTTGATGGACCATTGGTCTGACTCAGTATGGCACTGCTTATGTTCTTATGTTAAGAGAGCTAGAGACAGTGGTGTTAGGGGGAGATTCAAGGCATAAACTTTACCTGGCAGTGTAAACTCTTGCCTTTGTGTAAATCTATGCTTCCTGGGATGAGTGGTAGCATAAACCCCTCAAGGGGGTGAGGTGTGGAGGCATGCAAGGTCAAGATCTTTCTGGGGTGCAAGGTGTAGACCTTTCTGGGGATGGGGAAGATGTAATTTAAGAACATAAGCAGTGCCATAGTGAGTCAGACCAATGGTCCATCAAGCCCAGCATCCTGTCTCCGACAGTGGCCAATCTCGATCGCATGGGAGAAGAACCCAGTCCCAATGAGTTTTACTTTTATATAAACGATCCGATTACTGCTGTATCACGGATAGAAAATCATCCCCCCAAGTTGGGTAATAGACATTTATCATGCCTATTATACGCAGATGACGCTGCACTAATGTCAAGGACTCTGGTTGAAATGAGACACACTGCAATATAAGGGTGTACCGTTCCACTAAAGAATATGACCTTGTGGATCAGGCAAGGTTGAGACAGTTGCCCAGATTTGATTGTTCTGTAGGTGATATGTGGCTATTAGAGCGAGATTAAATTGTCCACTGATAAGATACTTCCCAGGGAAATCACGGTAGGTCTGTCTTTCTTGCTGGCTGACAGGGTTCCCGACATAACATTTTCTGTCGCCAAATTTCTGGCATATGCCCGCAATATGAGAGCACAATATTTTAAGGAATAGGTCTCAGAATAGGATGATTTATTTTGTTGCTCCCTTTGGTTGTATGGATTTTATGAGATTTTGTTTGTACTATGTGTATTATAGGAGGATTTATTTCTCTCTTTATTTATACTTATTTTAATGTATTTTTAGTCATTTGTATTTGTTTCTGTAAATGCCAAGACCTATGGTCAAGCATTCGAATAAATATTCATCCATCCATTCATCTTGGCCGTGAACTCTCTGGGTGGGACCTGGGGCACGTTGCTGTCGCTCTATTCCTTAAGGGGCTGGTGTAGCTGTAGAGGTTCTGCATTGAAGCAGGGGGAGTTGGCCTCTCATTCCTGGGGGCTGGCGGAGCTCCCTGCTGATGGCCGCCCATCTCTGAAGTGGTGCTGAGAGGGATCCAGAGCTGGGAAGCGCCTTGCTTGGCCTGGGGGCAGCCGTGTTACTAAGTGCTTGTCTGCTCTTTCAGGGGTTCTGTGCCGCTACCTCTCGCAGCCATGCGTTCCCTGGTCTTCCTCTGCGCCCAGAAGGTGGCCTGCCACCACACCGCTCTGCGCACGGCCTTGGAGTTCATCCCAAAGGAGCTCTACCCGGTTCTCTTCAAGGCGGCCTTCATGGACAGGAGGACGCTGGTGCTGCAAGACTTGGTGCAGACCTGGCCATTCCCAGTCCTCAGCTTCCAGAAGCTGCTGCGCAAGTGTCAGCACTGCGAACGCGCCCTGATCCAGGAGAAGCCCAACCGGCTGTGCGTGCAGACTGTCATCCTGGGAGTCATGGCCTACTTGTACGAGGCTCTGGAGAGCCGGCACCATAACCAAAGGTAAAACCTGCGGCCTCTCTCTCCTAAACAGACCCCAAATCCTCCGTTCTCCCCAACATCAGCAGCTGCCCTGCTGCCCCTGTTTACTGCGGGGCTCTGGCCTGGCAGCGGAGCCACACTTGCAAAACCCTAAACAAGTACAAGTCTAACCATAAACCCGTTCTCCCCAGGGAGTCCCTCCTTGCCCTGGACGGGCAGCCCCTCTCCTCTGGCTCTCTCGCTGGCAGCTCTGCCTCCGAGCAGGCGTAGCGTGCATCATGCCTGCTTTGCCTGCACATCCAGGCAGGGTGGCTTTTGATGGACGGGCTGCCCGGGGTGAAGTGGGCTGGCACAGCTAGCACCATGGCAGCCCTCGGCTTCTCACTCCACCTGGGGCTCCCTCTGCTTGAGAAGTTTTGCTCCTGAATTATTCACACAAACCGAGCACTAAACGGACGTTCAGGAATGAGAAGAGATGTATGGACTCCCCTTGAGTTTGTGTGAAGGTGAGGGTAGCGATGGTAATTACATCTCGGCTAGGGCAGACGATGGCACAGAAGTGCTGCTTCTGTTTACACCGTCCATCTGAATGCGATCAGATTGGAGCAGGTACTTAGTATAATTACATTCAAGTATTGACTTTGATTTTATTTCCATTTGTGGGGATATAGCCCATGTCTCCCCTGTTGTCTGCTGACTGCCCCGGCCACAGCTGGCCGCCCTCCTCCTCTGCTGGCTACACCTGGGAAGGGTTAGCTGACCAGGAGCAGAGACGTTGAGCCCATTAACCCCTGCAGGGGCCAGCTCACCCCTCTACTGCTTTGGACTGGACTGCTCCCCAACTCGGGAGCAAACACTACAGAAACTACTAGGGGGGCAGCAGGCTCAGCGCATATGGAAGGAGCTGGTTTGGAACCTGGTGGCTGCTCTGCCTGTTACCCACAAAACAAGTTTGAAGGGGCAGCTTGGTTTCCCAGCATTGATTAAAGCAATACCTCTCTGCACCTAAAGCAAAGTCCGACCCCTCCGGGCGTTGCTGAAGGGACCGAGCAAGCCCCTCTTCCACCCCCACCCGCACTGGGGAGCCACTCAGCAGGCTAGGGATGCTGTGGTGCTCAGCCTCGGGCTGCTTGTCTAGATGGTTAGCGTGAGCCCCTTCTCTCTTCCCGAGCCCCAGAGAGGGGCTTCTCGGTTCCTTGCCTACTTTGCTCTCTTAAGCCCTTCAACTGCCCCATTCCACGTTGAATTTGGTTCCACTTAAATGTAGCAGAGTTGAATGGAACACCCTCCAATGCCCAAGTTACATTCCATCAAATTGGCACCAATGCCCATCCCACGCCCCTTGTGCAGGCATTAACCCTAATGCCTACTTGCTCATGCTTTCATAGTCAGTCTTGCTCCTCTCTCTCCCACCCAGCGCCCATGTCCCTGAAACCTGGAAAATGCAGCAGCAGCAGCAGCCATTGCTCTCCTGCTACTGGCGCTGCCACCTGCCAAGACCATCGCTATAATAGGTGTAGGCAGGGCAGCGGCCCAGGGGAATGTGTACATAAGCAAATGGGTGATGAGCACTCACTGAAGACTTGCTAGCTTTCTCAAGGCAGCCCCATTCCATCTTCTGCACCTGGACCCATTCCAACCTAGCTCCGCTGCTGCCCACAGCTCCGCACTGGCATCAGCATATGCCAAGTCGGGGGGCAGCAGCTGCGGTGATGACTGTGGTAGTGGTGGCTTCGGGAGGAGCTCTGTCGGTTGTATTATTATTATTATTATTATTAACAACAAACATTTATATAGCGCCAGCAGTGTACCTGACACTTTACAAAGTAATAAAATAGACATGGTCCCTGCCCCTAGGGCTTACAATCTGAGAGACAGGAGCCGGGGGAGAGACTTAGGAAGGGGAACAGAGGGAGAGACAAGGGGTCTAACATTCATGAAGATGCGAGGTCTCAAGTGCACGTACTTGGCTTGGTTACGATGAGAATGACAGCAGGCAGGTCCATGTTGCAAGGATAAGGGTAAACCGATCGTAGGTATAGGAATAGTGGCTCAGCAGGATAAAGAGTCAGACAGAGCAGAGCGAAAGAGGTGAGTTTTAAGGAGAGATTTGAAGGTATGAAGGGAGGGGGCAAGGCGGATGTGGACAGGGAGGGAGTTCCAGGCATGGGGGGCAGCAAGTGAGAAGGGACGAAGGCGCTTAGGGGAGCAGGGAAGGCGTGGAAGGGTGAGAGAAGGGACAGAGGAGGAGCGAAGTGCACGGGCTGGAGTATGGAGGGCGATAAGTGCAGAGAGGTAGGGGGGAGCAAGGTTGTGAAGAGCTTTATAGGTGAAGACTAGGAGCTTGTGCAGGATTCGTTCAGGAAGGGGAAGCCAGTGAAGCGAAGAGAGGAGGGGCTGCACATGGTCGAAGCGACTGGCGAGGTAGATGACCCTGGCAGCAGAGTTTTGGACAGAGATGAGGGGAGAAAGGTGAGACCGGGGAAGGCCAGTGAGAAGGAGGTTACAGTAATCGAGGCGAGAGATGACCAGAGCATGAACAAGAGTTTTGGCAGACGAGACAGAGAGAAAAGGGCGAATCTTAGCAATGTTATGGAGGGAGAAGCGACAGGATTTAGCAACAGAGTCAATGTAGGGTTTAAAAGAAAGGGCTGAGTCAAAGATGAAGCCTAGGCTACGGGCTTGGGGGACAGGCAGGATGGTGACTCCATCAATAATTATTGACAGTGAGGAAGGAGAGGAAGGATGAGGGGGGAAGATAAGGAGTTCAGTTTTAGCCATGTTGAGTTTGAGTTGACGTTGAGAGAGACAGTTGTAGCGAATGGCTTGCAGCCCCCAGCAGTAGCCTTGCGGTCCATGCATTAAGCACCCCATGTTGGATCTTTCCTATCTCAAACTTTTGTTTTCTTCTTCAGCAAGAGGCAGCGATTGAAGGTTCTGGACATGACGGGCCTTCAGGAAGATGGGCTAGACCAGAGCCCCGAAAGCATGAGTCTGTGGTCCAGGACGGTCACCATAGCCAAAGCCTGTATCGATGTCTCCAAGCACCAGAGCAAATACACCAAGCGCACCTCCAAGCGAAGGAAGGGCCCCTACAGCAGCACGGTGGCTCTGCCCCCGCCCATCTCTGTGGAGGTCCGGGTGGATCTCTTTGTCAACAGCACTTCGTACGGAGTCCTGAAAGATGCCTTGCAGACCAACGCCAACAGCGCCCTGCGCCTGAAGTGCCGGGACTTCCGGGCCGAGGAGCTGTCCATTGCCAGCACCGTCGGGCTCCTGGAGTTCCTGGATCCCTCGGGGGTCCGGCAGGTGGATCTGAGGTTCAACAACCTGGGGTTGTCTGGCCTGCGAGTGGTCCTCCCGCACATGGCCAAGTTCACCAACCTGATGAGCCTCAAGCTGCCCTACAGCAACATCGACGTGCGGCGGCTCACGGCAGGGATGGAAGGAAGCCTGGTCTACTTTGCAAACCAGCTTAGCCGGCTGGCCTGCCTCAAGGAGCTGAACCTGGGCTCCTCCAGGCTCTCCGGCAAGCTACGGCAGCTGCTGGGGTAAGCTGCTTTTTTATGTATCATTTATAGATAATTTAGGAATGTTGAAGAATAATCTCCTGAGAAAAGGGTGGGGTGATGAGAGGAGATATTTCACAATTAAGGAGAATCGGAGAGGGGTGGGTAAGCGAGAGAGCAACAGCAGAACTTACCAATGAATGGAGAATAAGCGGGGAATATTAGGTAATAGACTGCAACAGGAGAGACGGAAAAAGAGGGAGCAGGAAAGGGGGGGGGGATAAGGGTGTTGCTGACATTGTCCATCCTTCCTAGTTCTAGGAAGTTGGTCCATAGTTTCCCAAATTGGGGTAAGCGTCCTGTACAGCAGCGGCGGGCGGCCCTGCTGGAGGCTGCGTTGCAAGGCTGTTGGGCAGCCTGTGGGACTGCACCCGGGTCTCAGCATGCATTGCTCTGTCCATGTCCGAGACCAGGGCATGCTGGAGTATGGAGTGTAGGCAGCTCCTCCCAGTGTCTGACCCTAACTGGCACCAGCAGCAGGCCCCCCTGCATCCAGCTGAAGCACAAGTGTATGGGACTTGACCCAGGCTACATAGTGGCATGATTTAGTCCAGCCGTTTTCATTTGATTCAGGGCAGGAGCCTCTGATTTGTGTCCGTGCTTGTGCTGGGGCTCTCCCAGAGTGTGAAATTTGCAGGCGCCTGGGAGCCATTGGCACCCAGAAAACTGAGACTGGTGACTGGTTCAGGGGTGGAATGGGGCAAGAACGGTTTAATATCAAGATAAAATCTGGCAACTGAAATCCCCCCCCCCCCGGCGTTCTGAAATGTCCTGCCCTGGGCTGTCCTTGGGTGGCTTGTGCAATGGTGCCTAGGAGCCCGTGCAGGAAAGCAGAGCCCCTTGATGCTAGGGACTTCATGAACAGAGTCCCTGCTCGAAAGGGTTTATAATGGTGGCGCTCAAACTATTGGAGAGTGAACTCTAAGCCTTGGCGGCCCCCAGACAGAACCGGACTGTACAGTAGGTTGAATGCCGGCTGGAAGTAACCGTCTCTCCTCTCCTCCCACCCCCACAGTGATTTGCAGGGGCCCTTGGAGAGCCTGGAACTGGCTTTCTGCTTCCTTCTCCCAAATGACCTCAGCTACCTCTCCCAAAGCCTGCACACGCCAGCCCTCAAGAAGCTGGACCTGAGCGGAAACAACTTGTCTGACTGCCTCCTCCAGCCTTTCCAACAACTCCTGAGCGAGGCTTCCTCGTCCCTGCTGCACCTGGACATCATGGAGTGCCGCCTGACGGACCCCCACCTGGCCTCCCTGCTCCCCGCCCTGTGCCGCTGCTCCCGCCTTCGCTATCTGGGCATCTTCGGCAACCCCCTCTCCACCAAGGGCCTGAAGAACTTGCTGCACAGGACCGTGGGCTTGCTGGACTTACAGCTCGTCATCTACCCCTACCCTGTGGACTGCTACACCGAGGACCTGCCCTGGCCCCCCACCTCCGCCAACCTCCTGAACGGCTCCGTGGACGAGGAGAAGTTCTCCCGGGTGAGCGCGGAGCTGCAGCAGATGCTGCTGAGCGCCAACAGACCCGATGCCGTCTGGACCACAAATCTGTGCCGCCACAACACCCTGGACTACTTTAACTTGTAGCTCCCCTAGCGCTGCTTGTGGACCAGGCAGGCGCGTCCGAGCAGACTGAGTGACTCTGTTTTCTACTAGCCCCAGGCCCATCCCAATGTTCTTCTGTGCAGCGCTCACAGCAGTCAAGTGTCTGTACACTTTATCACAGCAACTCCTCGGCACGTGACAAAGTGGAAACTCTTCTCCCGTTTCTGTTCCGCCAGTCGAGACAAGGGCTCAGCCAGGCTGCTGTCTCCACGTCCAGTCGGGAGGAAATGTCTGCCACTTACCTCGGGGCCCTCGAACTCAACTCCAAATGAACTGGGAGACTGGAAGGAGTTAGATGAACTTCAGTGAGAGCAGAAACAAGGGGAGATTAGAGAGTAATGAGAATTACTGGGCGTAAAATAAATTGGGACTCGTCTCGGAGAGAGACTGCTAGTAATCCATTTGTTTTGCAGACGCACAGAGAGTTCCTAACCAAGAAGAGCATGTCATTGTGTGAGGGGTGGCATGCGCTCACCATAAGAGAAGGCCCTGCCCCAGCAAGCTTGCAGTCCGAATCAATGAGCGACAAGGAGATGAAAGGCAGCGACATCCCCAAGGTGTCGCAGATGGGCCAGGAATAGACTCTTGTGACTCCCAGCCCAGTGGCCCGCCTGCCTACACCCCTGGGGCAGCCAAGGAGGGCGAGAAGGTCATTGAGGTGGGTGGGAATGGACTGAAGAGCCCTATTACAGGGCTGGTGGCCAGGCAATTGGACATGAGTTCGTAATAGGATTCAGTGGGTTGTAGCAGAGATCGAATAGCTGGTCTCTCAAGCTTTGCTGCATCCGTGGCTGCATGAGCCCATTTAGTTCCAGATACACTAAATCTATGGGAGTGTGAGTGGGGTATATGACATGGTGGCTACAAGGCCCTGCTGCACCAAACACGGTAAAACTGGGAGTTTGGGGGCTCAAAGGGGAATGTAGCTGGCAGCAGATGGTGGGAATGAAGTGCACCAGAAAGGAATTGGGATGAGAGGACAGCGGGAAGCGTAGGCTGCCAGCGCGATCCATTGCTCTTGGAGCAGTTCCGAAGTGCTAGAGAACGCCCAGTCGGACCCAGTTCTAGATCAGCCGGGAGATTCCTGCCTCAGTGAATCGGTCGTTTCTCCAGCTCCGTAACTGCCTCCGCTCTCCAAGCTTGGCAGCTGCCTCAGTCCCTTCCAGCATGGGATGGCTCCTCTTGTCTCGATCTTCCCTCTCTTGGGATGAGCCACAAAGTTACATTCTCAGCCTCTTGCTGCTTCCGACAATGGCTCACTCTCCTTCCCTGTCTCCAAACACTGGTGCAGTGTTCCTTCTGCACGATCCCTCTGAAAACTCTGTCTCAAGGGGGTGGGCCAAAGTCCTGCTCCCTTGCCTTGTCTAGGACAGGCCTGCTCTGCTCCACGGGCCTCCATATTGGGGGCCTTGAGTTCTCCATCTGAGCTGTCTTTTCCGGCCTGCCTGTGCAGCAGCAGCTCTGACTAGATAACGGTTTCCTACGGCCACTTCCCTCACCCCAGTATCCACTGGGGGAACCCACGGTCACGGTTTTCTTGACAGCAGTAGGGAAAACACACTGAGCAACGTTCCCTGCTTTTATCTGGGCCTCTCCCACCCATCCTGCTAATTGCAGCACTAAGAACCCTAGAACTGGAGAGCTGAAAGGGACCTCGGGGGCCATTTACCCGATCCCTTCCTTGAGGCAGGAACCCCTGGCAGACGCCTGGCCAGTCTTTCCTTCCTGGCAAGGAGATTCCACACACTCCCTAGACAGCTTGTTCCACCGCTGAATCGTTCTAATGGGACGTTTCCCCTAATATTTACCCTAAACCTCCCTCCCTTCCTCTAATTGGTTTAAATCACAGCGGCTTGTCCTGCCTTCGGTGGCAAGGAAGAACAAATGGTCTCCATCGTTTATGCCCTCTCTTCAGGATACTTGGCAACTGTCCACACCTCTCTCCTGAATCGCCTTTTCCTCTAGACTACGCCTGCCCACTGCCATCAACCTTTCCCTCTAGGACTTGATCATCTTCAGTCCTTTCCTGTTTGCCAACCTCCTTTTTTAAATAATGGAGCTCAAACTGAACTTGGTTCCCCAACCAGCGAGGTCTGACCAGTGCGGAACCTCGGGGGGCTTGGAACTACCTGCGTTCTTGGATACGATGCTGGCTCCTGTCTCAGAAGAGCCCAGTCTAGGTTAGTGAGGAAGGGTGGGAGCTAGGGAGGAGGGGACGTCTTTCTTGTTGTTAATGCAGTAACTTGTCTGCGCTGAAGGTCGGGGATACAGACTCTCTTATAGGCGGTTATTAAACCGCACTGTGTGGCTTTGGGGACCTTCCCATCAGTGAGACGGGTCTGGCGGTGAATGTGGCAGGCAGCGTGGCTAGCTGCTCTCAGCCCAATCTCCTTGTAGGGCGGCAGACACGTTCCTGCAGCTGATTTCTCCCCCCGGCCCCATCCTGTCATGCTAGCGAGAGGAAGTGACTAAGCCTGATTCAGAGCTGGGGCAAAGAGACACCCAAAAGGTTTCTCTCGCTGAATTCCTACTGCCAGCTCGCACCAGGATCTCAGCCGTAGCTGTGGAAACGGGGGAAGATGAGAGACGGTGTCACAGTAGAGTGGAGAAGGTGCTGGACCTGGGAAACCAGGGTTTGAGTCTCACTCTAGCCAGTGAACTCACTGGGTGGCCTTGGGCAAGTCACCAGTTCTCAGCCTCAGTTCCCCATCTGTAAAATGGGACTGTGTGTTTCCCCTCGCCCTTGTTTGCCTTAGATTGTAAGCCCACTGGGCAGGGACCCGTCTCTGACAGTCTGTGAGTGTAAAGCGCTGCCTCTGCCTAGCAGCGCGATAGAAATGATAGATCGTGGTGGTGGTGGTAGTAGTAGTAAGATAGAGTCCTGGATGGACGCTTCTGACACCGATCTCTGCCGCCTCTCCAGCCCCATGTGCGTTGTCTGCCTGTTAGTCTCACGGCCTCCGTCATCGTGACCTGATCGAGTCCACTCCGCGTTCCCTGAAGCAGCTGCCCTTTCCATCCAGAGCTCCTGCAGTGGTTCTAGGCAGGGACATGGGAGTTTGGGTGGGTAGGGAGCTGGGGGTACATGGCATGGTGGCTTTATTGTGCCAAACACAGGTTAAAACCGGCCCTCCAAGGGGAAATGTCACTGGCAGCAGATGGGTGGGGTTTCACCGCAGCAGAAAGGAATTGGGTTGAGAGGACAGTCTCTCTCGCTGGCTCTGTCTACGTAACTCTGGCCTGACTAGACTCCTTGCCAGGAGATGAAAGTCTCCCTTCTGCTCCTTCCCTTTCACAGACTTGCTCCTGGAAAGAGTAAGCCAAGTGTAGCGGATTCTGGGGAGGGTCCATCCAGTCTTTGTTGCTGGGGGTGTCTGGTTTTTTGTTGGCGGTGATTTCACACTTCTCAACTCGAAGGACCTCGCGGCACCACACGGACTGTGAGCGTGAGACTGCACCGGCTGCCTCCAGGGTGAAACGTAGCCACCGTTCAACAGCCCAGAGGAGCAAGGCCATGGCCATTTAGAAGGGAGAGATGGGGACTGGGATTAGGCCAGGCTTCCGGGCCCGTAGCCTCGGCTCCTGCAGGAAGTTCTAGGGAAACGGTGAGAGCTGGGTTTGTATCTTGTTGGGCAGATGGAAACCAATGAACTCCATCCATCCCTTTGCTGCTCCTTGCATGTGGCGCTGGGGCCAGGAGCAAAGGGGATTTCCTCCCAAACTCCTGTTGACAGAGAAATCAAGAGAGAGGCCATTTCTGGTCTCGGCCCTGTGGGCCAAACGTTCAAGCCGTACGGCTGCTGCCTCTGTTCAACCCACACAGCAAGGACTGTGCTGAGAACGTGGCACGCTTCATGCCACCCTTCGGGGACACTTGCCAGCAGACTCGTCGGGATATTTGGCAACTGGGGCTTATCATCCGCAAGATCAAACCGCAGGACACAAGGGAGACACGGCCTGAAGGGCAGTTCCTAGTCGACCGTTTGTCCCCGGATGCGTCGGATGTGGCTCTTGCGAAGGGGCTGTTTCTGGAAGGTAAAAGCCGTGTCTTTGTGGCCTCTGATCGGGCCAGCCAACGAGAGGATGTTTTGATTATGATGTATTGCTTCTAGCTTGTGTGTCATTGGTTGGAAATGGTGTTGCTTGATACCCTACTGGACAGCTGCGAGCATAGAGGTGGAGGCGGCTCGTCCATTTCAGCTAAATTCTTATTAAAGTCCGTAGCTCTTTTTAAAACTGGCCTGGGCTTTGTTGCGTCCTGCGGGGACGGAGCCATGAAGTTGCTGTTTGAGCTGAAACCAACCAGGCAGCAGTTCTCAAATTTTTGCTTGAGTGACCTCCTTTTTTTGAGCTCTTCAGTCTAATCCCACAAGCCCAGAGTAACCCAAGCCCCCCACAAATTCCCTTCAGCATCCGTTGGGAGCAGCACTCCAGCTGCAGATGGGGGTCTCTTGAGCCACGGTTTGGGAATCCCAATCCGAGTCCCTGTTTTTCCTCTGGAAAATCCCCATTTGCAGCTTTGAGACCCTTGACAAGCTGCGGCTTTGGTGAATTGACTGGGCTCACGTTTAAGCAAAGTTAGACCTTGATGGAGTTGCCTCTGCAGGTTTAGACCCAGTCTCAGGGCTCCAGGGCATGACCCTGATTTCTCCCAGTCAGAGAAATTGGGGCTTCTGGGGAGAGCAGAAGGCGGCCATGTTGGAAGGGGGGTAGGCTACAGGGATGCCCCACTCCTAGGGAATGTCGTGATATCATTGCACTCTATAAGGGGCGGAGTTATGTCAGCCACTTTGTCCCGCCCCCTCCGGTCTCATGATGTCACCATGCTCCATAACGGGGGGGGGGGGGGGGCTATGCAAGAAAAAGGTGCAGCGGCTCATTTGCTTCCGGGTGCGAGCCCAGAGGGAGGTGATAATCCTAGACCTTAAGTTTAGGTTCAAATAGGCGGTATAAAATGAAGGCTGCTGACCTGTTCAGTTTTAGTTGATTTTAACCGAGTTGCATTAGCCAGTGAATTGATCAAGTACTAGACTATCCCCCCAACTGCGATCCTGCTTTAGTCAAAGCAGCTCATTGGCCATTTTGGTTGCTGCCAGTCTTCAATGTGCAGTTGGTCTTGATTGATGGAGACATCCATTCATGCTTTCAGCCCTAGTTAAAACTGAAACAGTTGGAGCGTGCCTTAGTTTGATCCCTTCAACGTTGGCCTCTGAGGCGGAAGCACCCCCTTGCCAAATTCTGCATGTGGACCGGGGTGGTTTAAAGCCTGGCTTGGGTTGACGTTTCAGGCTGTCTGTCAAATCACAAGCTGTACAGAACAATTAGTCCAACGATTGGTGAGGGATTGAGGCCCCTGCTTGTCGGGAGCTGGGAACGGATTGCTCCATTTTGTCCAAAGCAACCTTGTGTCCCAGCTGTTTAGAGCAGAACCCTAGATCATCCTTGGCTGGTGCAGCTGCTTTCCTCCAGCCGTGGCAGTGAGGATTTGGCTACAGCTGGCTGGAGAGGCAGCAGGGTCCAAACCCACCAGAGCAGCTGTAGGGCCATGGCCTGGATCAGGAGGTGGAGGGTCTGTGTCTCCGGCCGGGCCCAAACCCCACTCCTGAGAGGGGTCTAGTGATGCTTCTGTCACCTTGCGAGTCTGCTCTGGGAGACACTTGTAGAATTATAGGTTTCAAAGGGGCTCATGGGCCATCTAGTCCAGCCCCCTGCTCTGGTGCAGGATCTCCTCTCCCTACAGCAACGCAGACAGATGCTCGTCCATCTAGTCCAGCCCCCTGCTCCAAGGCAGGATCCCCTCTCCCTACAGCATCACAGACAGAGGCTCCTCCATCTAGTCCAGCCCCCTGCTCCAAGGCAGGATCCCTCTCCCTATAGCATCGCAGACAGAGGCTCCTCCATCTAGTCCAGCCCCCTGCTCCAAGGCAGGATCCCCTCTCCCTACAACGTGGCAGACAGAGGCTCCTCCATCTAGTCCAGACCCCTGCTCCGGTGCAGGATCTGCTCTGCCTACAGTATCGCAGAGAGATGCTCGTCCAACTAGTCTTTGAAACCATCTAAGGAAGGAGATATGATCCCACCCCCTCCCTACCCAAACTATTCTGTTGTCCAACAATTCTCACAGTCAAGAAGCTGCTTCTAATATTTAACAGGAATCTCTGCTGCTGTAGTCTAAGCCCATTCCCTCTTGTTCTGTCTGCAGTGACAGCAGAGACTATTTCTCATCTATTCCGTGACAGCCTTTTAGATAAATGTTCTCATGGATTAAGGCCCTTGTCTCCGTTTGCAGTAGGACGGGGGTGGGGAACATCAGAGCCGTGAGCCAAACGTGGCCCCTTTCCAGTGCCTGGATGTGGCCCCTGGATCCAGTTCTCACCCCCAAGTGCTGAAGGATTGATCTTGGGATACGGGGGCAGCGAGGCGGGCATGCACACAAGGACAGGAGATGATTCTGGACCCTTTGTTTCTTGGGCACACCACTTGCGTACCCCTGCCGGCAACTATTCTCCAGCCCTTGGAGATTATACCGATTTTTCAAAGTGGCCCCTGGGAGGGAAAAGGTTCCCCACCCCCTCCTGTAGGACGACGAAATTGGATCTTCCGTGGCAAGATCTTCCCCTTGAGAACTTTATGTTGGGTTTCTCAGGAACAGCAGGAGGCACCGACACGAGTTCTGCTCTGTAAAACAGGAACTTGATTGATATTCTAGCATAGAGTCCTTACAGAATGAAGGATTCATCTCACACCGAGTCCAGCAACTGCCGGCCAATAATACCTACATAATGGTGACTAGAGCCTCATTCCATCTGTGCAGCTCCACCCTTCTTGAATAGCCACTCTCCCCCCACCCCCCCTTTATAGATTCATCCCCTCAACCTCTAGACCCCCTTTGTGCTGCGGACTGCCAGGCAGCATTTCTAAGCAACGCGCTAGACATTCGCTGTTTCAGTTTATTGAGCATAACCAAATGGATCTTTAATTTCTCATCAACAGCTCCTGGATATGCTGATCATTTGGTATCTGCAATGCCTTAGCAACGTTCTTGAGAGACAGCCGTACTTTATTTTAGTTGGTACTTGCAACTCTTAGCTCATTTGTGCCACTTTGCTCCCTGTGGAGTAGGAGGCTTAAAGGATCCCCCCCCCCTTTAAAAAAGACTTTGCAGTTAATCATTGGGCCTGGGTGAGTCATGACAAATTTTTAGACTGGTGGTGGATGAATGAATCCTGGTGCCTTCCCAGCCAAAGCCTTTGTTTGTAACTCATTGTAGGCGTAGCTGTCTTAGGCTGGCTTGTCATCATCAGTCACACAGGCAGGGGCGTTTGTATCGGAAGTGGAGGATGGGAGGTAGCAGTTCAGTTGCAGGAGAGTTTGGATGACAGCTTAGAACTGACCTTGCAGCCTCCTCTTGATTAATGCCCACGTGATTTATGGCCCTGCCCACGCAAGAACACTATTGTGTTGGATTACTTTGGCTTCAGTGTCGGTAGCGTTATTACCTGCCAAGGCCAGGAAACCAGGACTTGTGTTTTTCTATTCTGCATAGAAAGAGCTTGTCTTGGGGTTGTTAGCCGCTCCGAGATGCGTGAGCAGGAGGGGGGCGGCATAAAAATAGGAGAAAAATAAATACATTCACAAAGTTATACTGTTTTACTGAGCCGAAGTCTTGCTAAGTAATTGAGAGGTCTATATTAAAGTGGGTTTAACTCAAAGGTGATCATTGATCCTGCTCAGCTGGTGAGCACACACTGTCACTGCTCACTGGTATCATTATTGGGGTTGGACCTCCCCAGTCCATTGTGAACAATATTTAAGGAAAGCTACAATTCCGCCACCACCAACTCCTCTTTGGTCATGTTGGAGAAGCCGTTTGGCAACACTACCTTGGCCGACTAACAGTACTGCCTGAAATGGAACTAAAAACAAACACTTGTAACCTCTGTAAAGGCTCTGACCACTCTAAAGGTGCCACACACAGGACACCAGTTCCACTTAGCACACGGTCTCTCACTGTGCCCTGAAACTCAGCTAAGGCTCGCTGCCTTAGGCTCTCCACTGTGGCAGGATTGTTGGGGTTTCCTCTGTCTAGGCCGTCGTTCCCCAACACGTTCCTGGATCAGCCATGACTCAGTTCTCCCGCTTACAGTAACTACTGCACCTACCTCTAAAAGAGAAGGCACAACTCCACCCCACGCTCCATCTCCCTCACCAAAAGCCAGGCGGAACAGCCAGGTTTTACACGTACGACGGAGCCCGGGCCTCTACAGGGAGAGAGCTCCACAGCCTAGGTGTGGCCACTGAGAATGCCCCCTCCAGAGTGGCCCCCTGGGATACCCGGGTGACCTTGAGAAGAGCACCCGCAGTGGACCGCAGAATCCGCTCCAGAGTGGGGAGAGCGAGGCGGTCCTGCAGGTAAGTCGGGCCAGGGCTGTATAGGTCAAACCCAACACCTTGAATCGGGCCTGGAAGACTATAGGCAGCCAGTGCAGAGCCCAGAGACCCAGTGTAATGTGCTCGTGGGGACTCGTCCCCAGAAGGAGACGGGCCGCCGCATTCTGCACTAGCTGCAGCCTCCGGACCATCCCCAAGGGCAGCCCCACGTAGAGTGCGTTGCAATAGCCCAGCCTTGAGTAATGGAAGTATGGACGATGGTGGCCAGGTCGCTATCTGAAACGGACGGTCAAAGCCGACGCACCAGATGTTGGCGAAACACGTTCCTCGCCACGGCCCCCACCTGGCAATCCAGGCGGCGCTGCGGGTCGAAGAGCACGCCCAGACTACGGAGCTGGGAAACCAGCGGAGGGTGGACCCCATCAATCCACTGCCCTTCCCACCAGCATCACCTCCGTCTTGTCGGCTTCAGTCACCTCGCCGTCATCCAGACCCCGGGTAAGCAGCGAGACGGCCGGGCCTGGGTCAGATGAAAACCATGACCAAGAAATCCCCACTTGATATTCTGTTAGTGCAACCCAGTGAGCACATTTAGAACGAGAGAGACGGCTTGGTGTAAGGAAGAGCAAATACAGAATGTGCACAAGGAAAATAAAAGCAAAACACAAGACTGGCTTAACTTGAAGATTTCCCTGTCTAGAACTTTACCAAATCCAAACTTAGTCGAAGAGAGTGACGTCCTTCTCTTCCTTCTGGTTGGGCAGATAGCCGGCTGCTGCTGCTGCTTACCCCCCGCGCTGTGTGCCCTTGGTCAAACCTCTCTTTAAACTCCTCAAGGCTGCTACTCCTCTCCCCCCCCCCC
>QEPC01004062.1:638213-650878 GCA_003113815.1 Sphenodon punctatus | reverse complement strand
AGAGAGAAAAGGGCGAATCTTAGCAATGTTATGGAGGGAGAAGCGACAGGATTTAGCAACAGAGTCAATGTAGGGTTTAAAAGAAAGGGCTGAGTCAAAGATGAAACCTAAGCTCTGGGCTTGGGGGACAGGCAGGATGGTGACCCGGGCGATGACAGAGAAGAGGGAGAGGAAGGATGAGGGGGGGAAGATAAGGAGTTCAGTTTTAGCCTATTGGGTACCCCTGATGCAGCTCATGTTATGCTGATCCCTTTGACACCCAATCCCAATATGCATCGTTACATCAAATGGATTTTGGACGCAGTAACTCTGAGAGCTGACATACTCGGAACATGTACGACCCGCACAGCTCAGCACAAGCGTGGGCTGCATGCAGAATTCCCAGGAGAGTGGCTTTTGGAACGTGTACTTGTCTTCAAAGTGGCCGCTGGGAGGGAAAAGATTCCCCACCCCCTGCTCTACAGGCTCAAAAGGAACGGGGAGCGGGTGTGTGGAAATAATCCCGCACATCTAGTCCTCTGATTTTGATGCTGCACGTTGAGCTTGGAATCAATGGAATAAACAGGAGCCTCCTAGCTGCACTTTCGGGGGCTTGTGATGGGAAACGGCAACCTCTGTCCTTACGCCTCCGGTGAGATGGGAGCGCTCACACAACACAAACCCTTCTGGGGTTAACCTGAGCTGGGTAAAGAACCCCGCCTGTGTCAGAGAGTTATTAGTGTGAACGCTCAGAGTCCTCTCCAGGCAGAGAAAGCTGGTATCCCAGAGTCCTTTGGGGCATGGCTGAAGGAACCCTGAAGCTCCCACAGCCCCAAGCCCAGCAAACTGCCCCCCTGGACTTCTGCCCTTGTCATTCAGGTGGCTGCTTCCCCCCCACCCCCACCGTCAATGGGAAAGGTACATTCAGCCGGCAGTACAAGGGCAAAGCTTGTTTGGTCTCACTCTGGGCTGTGTGCAAACCACACAGAGGTTACTGGTCCCTTGAATCACACACACGCACACACACCCTGGCGATTTGTTTCTATGGCTAAAGCGTGGGCATACGCCAGTTCTCCAAAATATTCTCTCTGGGCTCTGCTCATGTAGAACCTCCCCACACACAAGTGGCTGCCTGTGTGACCTCATTTTGCATGAGTGGGTGCCCCGAGGTGGGAAGAGTGTGCTAGGCTGGGGCAGAAAGTGAGTGTGACTGGGAGAGGGGGTGACCGAGGCCACATTTCAATGAACAGGTAAATCAAACGTCGGCAGCACTGAGATGAGCAGCATGGACTGAAGTTACTCCTCCAATTTAACCCACTTTGGTAGCGTTCACACAAACCACATAAACGGAAGTAGCATTGCATGAATCCTCCCCCTCCCTCCAGCCAAGATATAATGGTGGCTGTGAACCGTGGTCACTACCCTCACACCGATACAGTAAGTGTTTGTACAAACAGTTATTTTGAAATACAAACCAACGAGGAGTTTGTACTACTGATTTTTCAGGTGTTCCTGCTTCTCTTCCTACCCCAGACTAATGTTGGTTTATGTGAACGCTTCAGGAGTAAAACAGAAGTAAGGTTTGACTGCCTCAAATTAACTGTTCATCAAAATACAGCCTGAGTGACTTGGTGGGAATGACTGAGGGGGCAAGAGGGTGGGGGTCTTTGATTTAAAGTGAGCATGTGAATGGCTGTGAGGGACTGTCATTTAAAATGGACTTCGGATCTCGGTTTATCAGGGCATTTGATTTAATTTGGTCCGCCTTGGGAATTTGATAGATTTAAAAAAAAAATTCATTTGCTTTAACTTGGGCGCCTGTAGGGATTTTCTGACTTAACTTGGGCTTTTGGCATTTGTGGTGGTTCGATGGCATTTCGGGGTGTTTGAACTGACATAGCCTGATCATCTGGTAGCCATCGCTATATTACCATGTGCATGAGCCCCTGATTGGCGGACATGCTCATTGGTAGCGTACACATTTTCTGGCAGAGAGTTGGGCCGTTCACGAAACTTAAACAGGAGCAAATTAAAATTTGGTTTGGGAGGTCTGCAACTCCAAAGTCGGGGACCACGCTGGATGTACAGTCCTGGTCTTGCGCCTTCCAATTGACTGCAGCCGGCCACATCATGTAAGCGGAGCACCCCTGAGAGCCAGAAGGTCCCCAAACCGTTTCCTCGTCTGGAGCATCCTGAGCCGTGAGAGAGCCATGTCCCAGGCTTGGCCCTCTGTCCCCTTGGGGAGGGGTGCTAGGTATCCAACCACACCTGCAGCCCTTACCTCTCCCCCCGCCCCACACGCTGTACTCAGAAGTTCTGCCTTGGCATCGAGGCTGCATCCTGCCACTCGGGGAGCAACAGGCTCCAACACATGCTGTCCGTGTCCTGGCTCAAACTAGGGTGAGCTTCATCTCCCTGCCCCATTTGTAGCTGCATGGGGCCCAACAGCACCCCGTGTCTCTGCCCTGGAGAGCCTGCCCCATACTCCTCTTCTCCCTCGCAGGGAGCTAGGAGCAGTGAGGCGGCTGTACTGCCGGGATGCTTACCGGTCTGGTTCTTGGGCCCCTGGCTAACCTCTCCCTGGTGGGTGGAAGCCTCAGCTGGAAGCTCCTTGGGGCAGAGAGACTGGCTGTTTTTAAATGAGATGCAACCATGCAGGTGCACCCGTCCCGATCTGAAGACAGCAGGGTGTGTGTGTGTGTGTGTGTGCGTGCGTGTGCTCCTGTGACCTGTGCACCCCCCACCCACAGCGACTCAAGGAGCATTGGGGAACAAGCTGGACTGCTCCATGCGGGGGAAGGCTAACGTGTGGGGGGGTCGGGGCACACATGCAATTCCTGCCCCAGCCACCCCACGTGGGTGGGTGATCCACGGTCAGCCCACTCAGCACCCACGGACCCCCCCCTCCCCAGCTGTGCTCGCAACGTCGGTACAGCGGCCAGTTCTTGCCGGTCTCTCGGTGCTAAATGCCGCTGGGGAATCGCCATCGCCTTCTCTCCCAGTTGTTGCCGGCTAAAGTGGCTCTTCCGTGGCCGGGTGAATTCATTTACCAATCAATCCCTTCTGCTAAGTGAGCCTTGGCTTTGCAGGCAGGAGCGCTAACAGGCCTGCCCGCTCCGCTTAGCCTGCATTAGCAACGGTTCAATATCCACGTGGCCGCAAATGTATGCAGCGAGCTGGGCACAGTCTTTAATTGAAAGATGAATGGGCTGCCGCCGAGAGTCGCACTGGCTCGTTATTGGGGATGCTGCTCAGCTCCTGCCACCTGCTGAAATCAACAAGGGGCACTGAGTGCTTAATGCTGACTGGAAATTATGGGGTGCTCCAAAGCCGTGCGCATTGAGAGCGCGATGGAGGGAGCAGGGAGCTTCCTGCAGCAGGGCCCAGACAGCCCCTCGCCGGCACAACCTGCAGTTTCGGGATCGCTCCCCCAGCTTTGGGGATGAAGGCAGGGGCAGCTAGCTTGGCATGGGTCATGGTGCAGCCTTGTCCCGGCACAGCTGCCTGCGTAGCTGGTAGGCCCCCAGATAGTATAGCCACAACACACGCCCTTCCCAGGGCAGGGTTCCTTTGGAGGAGAGAGGTCAAGGGTCTACAAAGGGACTCCAACCTGCCCCAGAAACAAGGAGGGAGAGTCACAAGGGCTGGTGGGGCTTCCTTCCCAGCTCCTATCGGCTCTGCCTGCCTCTGTTCTGTCAGTCCTTGCCTAGGGCAAGATTAAGCTTGATGGGGATCAGAGCTGCAGGCTGGTGCCGCTGCCCCCGATCAGCTTTTGGCCTGTCTTGAGTTCCCCTACAGTATTGTGACCGGCCCAGCCAGCTACTGAGACGAGCAGTCTCACAAATCCCGATGGGAGGGAGACTCCACAGGAAGTAGGTGTGACCTGGCTTGGGGATCTCTGCAGTGGCAGACCCTCCTGCTACGCCTTTCAAGCAGGAGGAAATCCAGCCGCTGCCCTCATTTAGCAGGAGAGTTGTCCTAGAGCTGATGGTTCCCGAGCGCTAGGCTGGCCTGGTGCAACCGCCATCCTGCAGGAGCACAATTGGCAGGGCCGGGACCTCCCGTGAGGAACGAATCAATGGGGAGGGCGGACAATTCGTAGCGCTCTCTGAGAGCACCCGACCGGACACTCAGTCTAGCAGAGACCAGGGAATCTCCTTCAGCCAGTCCCAGGTCAAGCCCTCGCCACTGGATTTGGCTCCCAGAGGCGTCTAGTCTGTGAGTGATGAGGACTCTTGTCTCTCTCTGCCCCAGGGTTAGTCCCACGCACTAAGGACAAAGTCGATGGTCTGTCCAGTCCAACAGCAGCAGCCAATGCCCAGTGGTTCAGAGGAAGAGAATAAAACTGGATCATCTCTGGAGGGATCCGTTTTCCAGCCATTCCCTCCCAGCCCCCAACACGCAGATGTCTCATTCCTGGCAACAACAGGCCTTGCTTCCAGGTCTTTGTCCAATCCTTTTTTTTAACCCAGTTGCACTATTGACCTTCAACATCCCCTCGCAAGGAATTCCACAGGTTGCGTTGTGGAAAAAACAAACCCCCTTTGTTTTAAATCTGCAGCCAAGTCATAGTGTCCCCTAGATCTCGTCCTTTGAGACGCTCCCACTTTTCTGGCTCCGCCCCACTGTATTCACCTCCATCACAGAGCGGGAACAGATATCCATGGCAAACCTATTTGACAATCTCACCTACTTTGAACGGGGTCCATCCCGCAAAGCAAATTAAAAACCACTCTTCATCCCAGCTCCCTTTGGATAGTCATTTCTGGGTTTGGGGAGGCTTTGCCCAGGCATTGTGGTTGGGATAGGAGGTCAGATAACTGCATAGCCAAGCCAAGAGTATCCAGAAACAGCCAGAGACTTGGACAAATCCATTGTGTTTCCAGTACGGATATTTGGAGGACGATCCAAAAACGTGAACAAACGAACATGCTCTACAAACCTCTGGGGTAGCCCCCAGGCTGCTCCATAGTAAGCACAGCCCAAATCCAACGACACCAACCCTCCCAGCTTTAGAGCCCGAACCTATCGAGCCTCTCCTCATATGGAAGCTGTTCCATCCCCTTGATCTTTTTGTGTGTGTGTCCCTTCTCTATTTCTAACTCTGTCCTTTTGGAGATGGGGAGACCAGAACTGCACACAATATTCAAGGCGTGGGCACCCCATGGATTTAAATGGCATTAAGCTGTTTTCATAAGAACAGTCAGTGCCATCCTGGGTTAGACTAATGGTCCATCGAGCCCAGCATTCCGTCTCCAACAGAAACCAATCTCGGTCGCTTTGGAGAAGTACCCAACAGGTCACAATGAGGGACCGTGTGCACTGCATTTCCCCCCAAACGTAGTGTAGGTCAGAAGAGCCTCCCCCCACCCCCCACTGGGGGTGAAGGAGGAGCAGGGTCTAAGGCCCACCAGTGAGGGGCTGATGCTGCTAAATGCAAGGTCCACAGCAAACAAGGCCCCAGTAATCTGGGACCTGATTCTGGATGGGGCTGCGGACCTAGCATGTATTACGGAAACCTGGCTGGACGAGGAGGTGGGGCCAATTCTGGCTGATTTCGTTCCGGCTGGGTAAGCCATGCAGCACCAGCCCCGCACGCGGGGCTGGGGAGGTGGTGTCGCTATTATTTTTAAAGAGACATGGCCTGTTAGGAGGTATCCAGTCTGGGAGATTCCGGGGAGTGAGGCCCTCCATGTGGCGTTCGATTTGGCTGGGGGCAATCTCGGGGTGCTGCTGGTATACCGTGCCCCTTCCTGCCCAGCGGCATCCCTTGCCGCTCTAGCAGAGCTGGTCTCGGCGGTGGTGCTGAACTCCTCCAGGACTTTGGTCCTAGGGGACTTCAGTGCCCATACCGATGCTGGCCTTGTGGGAGCGGGGCGAGAGTTCATGGCAACCATGGACTTGTCCCAAATTGTTAACTGCCCGACCCATTTAGGGAGACATATCCTCGACCTGGTGTTCTGTTCTGGCCTTGAGGCGGGTGATCCACTAGTGGGGGATGTGAGGGTCACGTCCTTGTCATGGACAGATCATTATCTCCTACATGCCAGTCTCTTAGCACGCCAACTCCAGAAGGGGAAGGGACCAGTTAGGTTGGTCTGCCCCTGAAGGCTGGAACCTCAACGGTTCCAGGAGGCTCTGGGGGATTTTATCTTAGACCCTGATGCCCGCTCTGTTGATGAGCTCGTCCAGGCTTGGAACATCTGGCTCGGCGAGGCCATTGACAGGGTGGCTCCGAGACGTCTCCTACCTCCGTCTCGTCACCGCAGGACCCCTTGGTTTACTGAGGGGCTGCGGAGTATGAAACAGGTACGTAGGCGGCTAGAGCGACGCTGGTGTCGGACTCGTGCTGAATCTGACCGACCTCTCCATAGGACCCATTTGTGGTCCTATGTTGAGGCTGTGAGGACGGCGAAGAAAGAGTTCTTCGCCACCCTCATAGCGTCTGCAAAGTCACGTCCAGCTGAGCTGTTCCGGGTGGTGCGGTGGCTGGTCAGTCCAGCCTCCCTCCGCCTGGACGGGAACTTGTCCCAGGCCCGCTGTGAGGAGTTTGCCACCTACTTTGCAGACAAGATCGCTCGGATCCAGAGCAACTTTGATGCTGGATTAGGGGCAGTAGAGGTGAAGCGCGAGGTTATGGAATCCCTGTCTGGTCCATCTTCTTGGGCTGAGTTTCAGGAAGTGACACCAGCTGATGCTGTGGATGTTCTGGGGTCTGTTAGAGCCACCAGTTGTGAATTAAACCCATGCCCGTCCTGGTTGGTGAAAGCCTCCAGGGAGACATTGGGGAACGGTGCTGGCGAGGGTAATCAACATGTCCCTTCGGCAGGGGAGTTTGGCCCCCAGTCTCAAGGAGGCCGTGGTGCGTCCTCTGCTGAAGAAACCATTGTTGGACGTGGATGCACTTGCCAGCTACCGACCTGTCTCTAACCTTCCCTTTTTAGGGAAGGTTATTGAACAGGTGGTGGCACTGCAGCCCCAGGCTCATCTTGACAGCATTGGTTTCCTTGACCCATTTCAACTGGGGTTGGTGACCTTGATAGACGATCTCCGCCGGGAGATGGACGCAGGACGTTCAACACTTCTGGTCCTGCTAGATCTCTCGGCCGCTTTTGACACAGTGGACCATGGGCTGCTGCTGAGATGATTGAGAGCCCTGGCGGGTCTGGACGGAACTGTCCTTGGATGGTTCCAATAATTTCTCTTGGGGAGCAGCCAGCGGGTTGTCCTGGGGGCTGAGTCTTCCAGCCCCCAGATTGTGGCATTCCACAAGGGTCAGTTCTGTCTCCATTATTATTTAATGTCTATATGCAGCCCCTGGGGGAGATCGTGAGAGGGTTTGGTGTGCGTTGCCACCAATATGCTGATGACACCCAACGTTACCTCTCTTTTTCAACTGACCCAGGTCCTGCCGTCTCGGTGCTGTCCCAATGTTTGGAGGCCGTGGCGGACTGGTTACGGCAGAGCAGACTGACGCTCAACCCTGATAAGACGGAGTTGATGGCAGTGGGTAGGGTGAAGGAGATGTCGTCTCCCCACGTAGAGGGGATCCATCTTCCCGTAGCCCAGCAGGTTCGGAGTCTGGGGGTGTTATTGGACTCAGGTCTCCGCCTAGATCCGTAGGTGGAGATGATGGAGAAGGCTGCCTTCCGCCAGCTGTATCTGGTGTGGAGGCTGCATCTGTATATTTCCAGACCCGACCTGGCCACCCTCATCCACGCCTTCATCACCTTGAGGCTGGACTACTGCAACGCGCTCTACGTGGGGCTTCCCTAGATGGTGGCTCGGAAGCTGCAGCTGGTGCAGAACATGGCGACTCGTCTCCTGACAGTGACGAGCCAATAGGGGCACATCACCCCCGTGCTCCGCACGCTGCACTGGCTGCCTATAGCGTACCGGGCCAGATTCAAGGTGTTGGTTTTGGCCTATAAAGCCCTACACGGTCTTGGCCCTTCATACCTCAGGGACCGCCTCACCCTCCACGCCCCAGAGCGACCCCTTCGGTCCGCCGGGGGCACCTTCTTGGAGGTCTCCTGCATAAAGCGGGGGGGCCACAACGGAGAGAGCGTTCTCGGTGGCCGGGCTGCGTTTATGGAACTCCCTGCAGTCTATTGGCCTGGAAGACTTGGCTGTTCTCCCAGGCCTTCGGAGGGGGGTTGGGATAAAAGTTTGTTTGGGTGGGGGGGTTAGGTGATTTTAGATGTAAAATTTTTGTATTGAGATTTTAAATTATTGCTGTTTGTGTTGTAAGCCACCCCGGGATGCCATGGGCATGAGGGGCCGGTCAAGAAATGCAAATAAATAAAATAAATAAACAAATAATGCCCATGCATTCCCTGCTGTTCAGTCCTGACAATCAGAGGCTACATCCCCAATCTACTTGGCTAATAGCCATTTATTTATTTAGTTATTTTATTTATTTATTTTTTTAAATGTATATGCTGCCCCCTCTTGCACAAGCCTCTTGGGGCAGATAACAGCATTTAAAGAGACACAACATTTTAAAATTCAACATAAATCCACATTAAAATAGCCCAACAATAACCCCCCAACCCACCCATCCCGTCTCCCTCGGCAAGGCCCGGCGGAACAGCCAGGTCTTACACTGTCTGCGGAAAGAGGGGAGGTCTACGGCCAGGCGGCCCCTCCTACGGGAGAGAGTGCCAGAGCCACAGAGCAGCCACCGAGAACACCCTCCCCATGGTCAACGCCCGGGAAACCTCGGGGAGGGCGCCCCCCAGTCGACTGCAGGGGCCGACCCAGAATCCAGAGGGTGATGCAGTTCTACAGGGAGGTGGGGCTCAGGCTGTTTAGGGCTTTAAAGGTCAAAGTCCTAAAGAGCCTGGGCCCCACCTACCTGCAGGACCATCTCACCCTCCAGATCCTGGATCGGCCCCCGCGGTCGGTCGGGGGTGCCCTCCTTGAGTTCCTCCGGGTTTCCCGGGTGTCAACCTTGAGGAGGGTGTTCTCTGTGGCTGCGCCGCAGCTGTGGAACTCCCTCCCACTGGAGGTCCGCCTGCCCGCCGACCTCCCCTCTTTCCGCAATCTAAGACGTGGCTGTCCCGCTGGGCCTTTGTTGAGGGAGACGGGGTGGGTGGGTTGGGTTAGGGTTTGAATTGTTTTAGTTGGGGGGATTTTAGTATTGTTTTAATTGTATTTTCGTGTTATCTATTTTAATCTGTATTTTAAAATGTTGTTAGCCGCCCCAAGATGCTTTTAGCAGGCGGGGACGGCATACACATTTTATTCAGAAATTAATTTAAAAATTCAACCCCTTGAACTGGGCCCAGAAGACTATCGGCAGCCAGCGCCGAGAGCAGAGCACTGGCGTAATGTGCTCGCGATAACTCGTCCCCCTAAGGAGACGAGCCGCCGCATTCTGCACCAGCTGCGGTCTCCGGACCGCCACCAGGGAGAGCCCCACGTAGAGCGCGTTGCAGGCATCTAATCTTGAGGTAATAAAAGCATGGATGATCGTGGCAAGGTCTGAGTCCGAGACATACGGCCTAAGCCAACGCACCAGAAAAGGCGCAGAGAAGGGCAACAAAAATGATCAAGGGTTTGGAAAGGCTCCCGTGTGAGGAGAGTGGATAGGCTGGGGCTCTGCAGCCTGGAGAGGAGACGGCAGAGGGGCTAGGCTCCAAGAACGGATCCAAACCCAGCTGAGCTACTGGCCTCCGCAGCATCGTCCACGAGTTAGTTCTGCATGGAGTCCAACTTCCTTCCTTCCTTTTTGTTTGTTTGGGAGAAATCGGCTGCAATTTAGGCCGTTTTAATTTATTTTACTTTTATTTATTTATTTATATTTATTGGCCGCCCCCTCATGCCTGTGGCATCTCGGGGCGGCTCACAACAGTTAAAACAATAAAATACATAAAACCAACAATATGAATAATTAAAACTACCCCCCCCAAAACGTTCCCCTCCCCTCCGAAGGCCTGGGCGAATAGCCAAGTCTTGCAAACATGTCGAATGGCCAACAGGCCCGGGGCCAGGCGAGCCTCCTCCGGGAGGGAGTTCTATAACCGCGGCCCGGCCACCGAGAACGCCCTCTCCATTGTGGCCCCCCCGTCTTACACGGGGGACCTCCAGAAAGGTGCCCCATGCGGACCGAAGGGATCGCTCTGAGGCGCGGAGGGCGAGGCGGTCGCTGAGATATGAGGGGCCCAGGCTGTGCAGGGCTTTGTAAATCAATACTAACATCTTGAATCTGGCTCGGTGCGCTATAGGCAGCCAGNAGCTGCAGCTGGTGCAGAACATGGCGACTCGTCTCCTGACAGTGACGAGCCAATAGGGGCACATCACCCCCGTGCTCCGCACGCTGCACTGGCTGCCTATAGCGTACCGGGCCAGATTCAAGGTGTTGGTTTTGGCCTATAAAGCCCTACACGGTCTTGGCCCTTCATACCTCAGGGACCGCCTCACCCTCCACGCCCCAGAGCGACCCCTTCGGTCCGCCGGGGGCACCTTCTTGGAGGTCTCCTGCATAAAGCGGGGGGGCCACAACGGAGAGAGCGTTCTCGGTGGCCGGGCTGCGTTTATGGAACTCCCTGCAGTCTATTGGCCTGGAAGACTTGGCTGTTCTCCCAGGCCTTCGGAGGGGGGTTGGGATAAAAGTTTGTTTGGGTGGGGGGGTTAGGTGATTTTAGATGTAAAATTTTTGTATTGAGATTTTAAATTATTGCTGTTTGTGTTGTAAGCCACCCCGGGATGCCATGGGCATGAGGGGCCGGTCAAGAAATGCAAATAAATAAAATAAATAAACAAATAATGCCCATGCATTCCCTGCTGTTCAGTCCTGACAATCAGAGGCTACATCCCCAATCTACTTGGCTAATAGCCATTTATTTATTTAGTTATTTTATTTATTTATTTTTTTAAATGTATATGCTGCCCCCTCTTGCACAAGCCTCTTGGGGCAGATAACAGCATTTAAAGAGACACAACATTTTAAAATTCAACATAAATCCACATTAAAATAGCCCAACAATAACCCCCCAACCCACCCATCCCGTCTCCCTCGGCAAGGCCCGGCGGAACAGCCAGGTCTTACACTGTCTGCGGAAAGAGGGGAGGTCTACGGCCAGGCGGCCCCTCCTACGGGAGAGAGTGCCAGAGCCACAGAGCAGCCACCGAGAACACCCTCCCCATGGTCAACGCCCGGGAAACCTCGGGGAGGGCGCCCCCCAGTCGACTGCAGGGGCCGACCCAGAATCCAGAGGGTGATGCAGTTCTACAGGGAGGTGGGGCTCAGGCTGTTTAGGGCTTTAAAGGTCAAAGTCCTAAAGAGCCTGGGCCCCACCTACCTGCAGGACCATCTCACCCTCCAGATCCTGGATCGGCCCCCGCGGTCGGTCGGGGGTGCCCTCCTTGAGTTCCTCCGGGTTTCCCGGGTGTCAACCTTGAGGAGGGTGTTCTCTGTGGCTGCGCCGCAGCTGTGGAACTCCCTCCCACTGGAGGTCCGCAAGACGGAGGTGATGGTTGTGGGGAAACCCGCGGGAGTGGTGGCCCCCATCCGGCCTTTGTTTAGGGAGACGGGGTGGGTGGGTTGGGTTAGGGTTTGAATTGTTTTAGTTGGGGGGATTTTAGTATTGTTTTAATTGTATTTTCGTGTTATCTATTTTAATCTGTATTTTAAAATGTTGTTAGCCGCCCCAAGATGCTTTTAGCAGGCGGGGACGGCATACACATTTTATTCAGAAATTAATTTAAAAATTCAACCCCTTGAACTGGGCCCAGAAGACTATCGGCAGCCAGCGCCGAGAGCAGAGCACTGGCGTAATGTGCTCGCGATAACTCGTCCCCCTAAGGAGACGAGCCGCCGCATTCTGCACCAGCTGCGGTCTCCGGACCGCCACCAGGGAGAGCCCCACGTAGAGCGCGTTGCAGGCATCTAATCTTGAGGTAATAAAAGCATGGATGATCGTGGCAAGGTCTGAGTCCGAGACATACGGCCTAAGCCAACGCACCAGAAAAGGCGCAGAGAAGGGCAACAAAAATGATCAAGGGTTTGGAAAGGCTCCCGTGTGAGGAGAGTGGATAGGCTGGGGCTCTGCAGCCTGGAGAGGAGACGGCAGAGGGGCTAGGCTCCAAGAACGGATCCAAACCCAGCTGAGCTACTGGCCTCCGCAGCATCGTCCACGAGTTAGTTCTGCATGGAGTCCAACTTCCTTCCTTCCTTTTTGTTTGTTTGGGAGAAATCGGCTGCAATTTAGGCCGTTTTAATTTATTTTACTTTTATTTATTTATTTATATTTATTGGCCGCCCCCTCATGCCTGTGGCATCTCGGGGCGGCTCACAACAGTTAAAACAATAAAATACATAAAACCAACAATATGAATAATTAAAACTACCCCCCCCAAAACGTTCCCCTCCCCTCCGAAGGCCTGGGCGAATAGCCAAGTCTTGCAAACATGTCGAATGGCCAACAGGCCCGGGGCCAGGCGAGCCTCCTCCGGGAGGGAGTTCTATAACCGCGGCCCGGCCACCGAGAACGCCCTCTCCATTGTGGCCCCCCCGTCTTACACGGGGGACCTCCAGAAAGGTGCCCCATGCGGACCGAAGGGATCGCTCTGAGGCGCGGAGGGCGAGGCGGTCGCTGAGATATGAGGGGCCCAGGCTGTGCAGGGCTTTGTAAATCAATACTAACATCTTGAATCTGGCTCGGTGCGCTATAGGCAGCCAG
>QEPC01004062.1:545785-565435 GCA_003113815.1 Sphenodon punctatus | reverse complement strand
CAAATAAAAGAAAATATTTTTTCACTCAGCGTATAACTGGGTTGTGGAATCTCCTGCCAGAGGCTGTGGTTAGGGCCAGTACTAGAGCTGAGTTTAAAAGAGGTTTGGACAAGTTTCTGGACGATAGGCCCGTTAGCAGCTCTTAGCCAGACAGGATCAGGGAACATGACGGGAGCTGGGGGGAAACAACACGGAATGGATCCCCCATTGTGACCTGTTGGGTGCTTCTCCCAAGCCACCGTGATTGGCCGCTGTCGGAGACAGGATGCTGGGCTAGATGGACCATTGGTCTGACCCAGGATGGCACTTATGTTCTTGTTTTGGGGTTATTTTAATATGGGGTTAAGTGTTGACTTTTTAAAATTGTGTGTGTTTTAAAATGCTGCTAGCCGCCCCAAGATGCTTGTGCGGGAGGGAGCGGCCTATACATGCAAGGAAATAAATAAATAAATAAGGTGATGGCAGAAGAAGCAGAGCGACCCAGGTGCCCAGGGAGACAGGCCCGCAAGGAATGTGGCCCGGGACTCTGCGCAATCACATGGGAGAGCCTCCTGAGGGTGCCCTAAGGACACAGACCCACGCCTGCTTCTCGGGAGAGAGGAGCAAGGGAAGGACTTTCACTCTCTAGGGTCTTGGCAAGGCAGGGAGCTCGCAAGCTGAGCTAGCCGTGCGCGTTAGGGCTGGTTTGGTTTTGCTGGGTGTGGTTTCCGTACCCTCTGACCCCTCAATCCCACTTTAGTACCTTTTATGTAACCCGTCACTCCTTTAAACTGTGTCTGCGGGATCCCTGCCCCTTAGGCTGATGGGGGGGGCTACGCAACCAACCCCGAGATGGACCTGACCCCCGGCCCCCTCCCCACTTTAACTTGCTGACACCGCAGGGGCGCTGCCACGGTCCAGGCAACCAGGGATGAACCCTTGGGCTGCTGGCGGGCTCAGCAAGGAGCAGCAGCCAGAAGAGGCTAGAGGGGGCAGGATCCGGTCGTGGCTGATCTAGCAGCAATCTGGGGGTTGGCCGGAGAGAAGAGAACCCCAGAGTTCTGGTGAAAGATGGGGAAATCGGAATTGGATTAATCCGATTCACCCGATTGTTATTGCTTCGGATGAATCTGATTCCGGCGCACGAACCGGTACACTTTGCGCGGCCCATTGAAACCGAATAGGTTCAGTTTCCCATTGACTTCAACGGGACAAATTTTTCTCACTGAAGTCAATGGGGAGGAAAAACCATGAACTGATTCCGATCCGATTTCCCATCCGTAGACATTTTTATTTATGTATTTAAATTTATATCCCACCTTCTCCCTGGGACTCAGGGTATGTTAGAGCATATACAATATATATATAAAATGGATAGACAAACATCAAACCATTGAAAAATCCCCTCTCCCCACGGTCTGCGAAGCCCCTGGGCTTGTCGGGTGCCACGCAACAGACACAGGGGACTGGTGCTTTGGAGACGGAGAAAGCTGGTGCTCAGTCTGCAAGGCCAGTCCCTTAAGGTCTGCTTAAGTTGAATGTAGGATAAGTCGGGGGTTTCATGGTCCCAGAAATCCAGTTTAAGCAGATTCCACTGTCACTGATTGACCTCAGGGGCCAGGTTTTACAATAAATAATTATCAAGACAGATCCCTGCCCCAAGGGGCTTACAAAGTAAGAGAGACAAGGAAGGGGGAGATGAGGGAGAGGGGAGCATCAGGAGAGACGAGGAGACATTCATGAGGTTGGGAAGTTGCAGGTGCACAGGCTTCGCTTAGTTAGGGGGAGAGATTCTGCAGGGGGGGGAGGGGGGAGAGGATGCAATTTCACTCATAAGGAGCCAGAGAAAGCCTGATGGAAGAGAGAAGTTTTTCAGGGGGGTGGGGGGTGGGTGTATGAAAGCTGGGAGGGAAAGAGCAGTTTCCTAATATTTAACCACCTAGACCTGCTCCTTGCTGCAATTGAAACCCATTACTTCTTGGGTGTTTTTAAATGAGATGGCTCCACAGATGCCCCCCCCCCCCTTTCCCGGCCACGTGACAAGTGGCTCGTTTGAAGTTGGTGCGTGGGGGAGCGCGCTCCTGTGACCCACGCACCGGCCACTCAGTCCCGGCACAGAGCATTCCTGACAAATCCAGAGCGCCCTGGGTGGCCGGCGTGTGGGTAGGGAGCCTCCCGTGCGAAGTGCTCCCCACACACTTCCCATGTGTGGATCTCCCCTCTCCGCTGCTCTTGTGTAAAAACACCCCTTGGCCTGGCCTGTCTCCCCAGGGCAGGGGGTGTGTGTTGGGGGAGAGGTATCATGCAGCTACTTGTTCTCAGCTCTTTGCAGACTCTCCTTCATGCCTCTCTCTCTGCGGGAAAGGGACTCCTACAGAATTACGCCTTTGCAGCACCCTCCCTCCCTGCGCGTCTAGAATCCCTGGGATAGTGCTCTCTTGCTCTCTGCCTCTCCCTCTCTCACCCACAGAGGTGGTAGACAGACTTGCCACCCCTAGGTCCTGTGAGCACCCACTAATGCTTAAGCCCCACAGCAATCCCAGAGTCAGCACCTATGGATCCAGGAACCCCACAGAGCAGCATCTCCCAACAGTGCTGAGGGCCCGAGGCTGTCCCCCAGAAGCCCCACCCCCTGCCACCGATCTTGTCAGAGCAAGTCGGTGTACAACCCTAGTTTCCAGTTAGCAACCCAACCACTAGACTAACCTGTCTCTCTCCTGTTCAGTATAAAATAGGAATGTTTGTGACCAATGGTGGTGTTTAGTGTATTTATTAACGATCTGGAAAGGGGAGCAAGGAGTGAGGGGATCAAATTCTCACGATACCAAGTTATTCAAGGTAGTTAAAACACGAGCAGACTCTGAAGAATTGCAGGGGGATCTTAGGAGACTGGGTGAGTGGGCATCTAAATGGCAGATGAAATTTAATGTGGATATGCACAGCGGGGAAAAACAATCCTAACTTTATGTACACAATGCTGGGTTCTAAATTAGGAGTTAGCACTCAGGAAAAGCAAGGACCTTGGAGTCATTGTGGAGAATACACTGAAATCCTCAGCTCGGTGTGCGGCAGCCGTCAAAAAAGCAAACAGGATGTTAGGAATTGTTCGTAATGGGATAGAGAATAAAACTGAAAATATCCTAATGCCACTTATATCGCTCTATGGTACGACCGCACCTTGAGTAGTGTGTGCAGTTCTGGACGTCCCATCTCAAAAAAGATCTAGTAGAAATAGAAAAGGTGCAGAGAAGGGCAACACAAATGATAAGAGCTTCCCCTATGAAGAGAGGCTTGGTAGGTCGGGGCTCTTCAGCTTGGAGAAGAGTCGACTGAGCAGGGATAGGATAGAGGTCTATAAAATCATGCGTGATGTGGAATGAGTCAATAGGGAGCAGTTCTTTTACCCTCTCAAATAGTACTAGAACCAGGGGACACTCCATGAAACTAGCAGGTAGCAGATTTAAAACAAATAAAGAGTTTCTTCACTCAACGTACAATTAAATTGTGAGATTTGTTGCCAGAGGATGGGGTCAAGGCCAGTCGTGTAACTGAGTTTAAGAAAGGATTGGACAAGTTTCTGGAGGATCGGTCTATTAGCAGCTATTATATGAGACAATATAAAACAATTGTCCATCGTAGACTTGTTCTTGCAGAAACCCCCTTGTTCTTCTGGGACCTTATCCCGGCCTTATTGAGTAAGGATATAGCCATCTACCGAAGGTCAAGGAGCGACTTGTAGCGGCACTGATGCACGCGGATGACATAGTGCTGCTGCCCCAAATGAGAGGGGGTATGCAAAACCAGCTGCGGCATCTGATGGAATATTGTAGTATGAAAGATCTAGACATCAATTTCGCCAAGTCCCAAGTAATGGTTATGGGGGAAGAAACCGAAAATGCTCATGGAAGATAAACGGTAGAGAATTCTCACAAACAGATTCCTATGTCTATAGTATAGGCATCACCTTCTGTAGGAATGGGTCGTGGGCAAGACATAGGAAACAAATCGCGCTGAAAGGGGATATCTAGGTTAGCAGTCAGATCTATGTCAGTTAAGCCCTCTGCCATTCTGAAGGTCTTTAAGGGTAAGATCCAGTCTACACTGGCTTATGGAACAGCAATAATACCAACAGTCAACTTTACTGATTTAGCGGTAGTTAAAATAAGTTTTAAGGAACCTGCTGAGGGTACCGCAAGGTCCTCCTGGAGCAGTAGTAAGAGACGAGACAGGTATATTATCTATTGACTGCACTGGCAGACAACCCATCTTAAATATTGGGCTAAGATATGTAACCAGGATAGCACCACTCTGGTCTCCCAATGTCTGTGGGAGGAACTGAGCTGTGAAGGAGCGCGGCAATATCCTTGGCTAATTCATGCGTTTGCACATTTGAGGAGTATGGGTCTTTCTTTTGACTGTTTCCGGGGGAAAGATACAGTTCAACAAAAGGATTTGATCACTATTAGAGCCGTGGATATAGCCTGGCAGGAGGACTTGGCAGAGGTTGCTTCCTGGAAAGTGGCACCATGTTATCCATATTTTAAATTAGATCACAGGTTTGCGGATTACCTAGATAAATGTAAGGATCCTACCCTCCGAAGATGTTTTACCCTCTTACGCTTTCAATTATTTGGCTCCTCCTAGGTAGGTATGGGGGTATGCCTTATTCTAGGCGGACTTGCCTATGTCATGGCAATGATATAGAAGATCTGCCACACATTTTAATTGTGCATTCTAGGAGACCGTAAGGGAGACTTGGATTAGAGCATTGTGGAGAGGGAAAGAATTTCTTGCATCCTGCCAAAAAATCAAATTATTGTTGACTACAAAAATCAGAGGAAGAGATGAGGTTGATAGCAACTTTTGCCTTGCTAGCCACAAGAATACATGAAGGGGCGATGGGCTGATAGGAATTTCTCCAACAGCCCAACCTAAAAGGCATGATAAGTCGTAAGATCGCTTACTGGTGGTTCAATAGTGGCTGACTATGGGGTACACACTGTCTCCCAAATGAGCAGGGCTAGAATTAACAGAACAGAGTTTCTATGGTTTTCCGTCTGTAGTTGGAAGTTTTAGAAATATATATATTGTACGCATTTTTGTGTTGGCCATGGCCTTTTATTGGCCATGGCGAAAGCTAGTGCCATAATAAACTAAACTAACAAACTAGCAACTATTAGCCAAGAAGGTTTGGAATGTAACCTCTGACTATCTGGAGCTGCAGGGTGAACAACAGGGAATGAATTGTCCCATTATAGCCTGTTGGGTACCTCCTCCAAGCAAGTGAGATTGGCTCCGGTCAGAGACAGGTGCTGGGCTGGATGGACCATTGGTCCGGCCCAGTCTGGTGCAGATTATGTTCTTATGAATCTTACCATGGCCAGGGCAGGGGGGACAGGAGGAGCCCAATCAACCATTCAGTTTTTTTTTCTGGCTTTGTTTTCCAACCCCCCAATAGCCAATATCAATCTTTTCCTGTCCCCCCCCCCCCATTTTGGGGTGCACACTCCCACTGGGAACATTTCCCAGGCCTCAGCCCCCCTTGAATATAATTGCCAGGAGCCTCCCCCCAAATTAAGCCAATTCCCAGCCTATATCGATTGCTGTGTATCCTCCCTTCAGTAAACGCTGTTGTTCATGTTCCCTCCCAGCTGCCATTTGAATGTTAGAAATGGATGATGGCCCCCTAACCTCACCCTGCCCTGATCCTGCCAGCCCAGTGGCTGCCTCCTGCCCCTTCCAGCTCTGCTCACTGCCCATGGGGCACCAACTGCCCTGCAGCTGGGGAACTACAGGCCTTCCCTAGCGCCCTCTGCTGCCACCCCTGCTGCCCCACATTGTTCTCCCTGCAGAAAGGGGACGTATCCCCATGACCCTGCCCCTTGGGAAGTTGGGGGACGGGAGTCCGTCACAGCAGGACAAATTGTCCCAGGAAGCCCTTGGCCACACCTCTTTACAAACTCTGTGATGCCACAAAGCCCAGAAAGCTGCCCCCCCCCCCCCCGGTTTGGGAAACGTTGCCCTAGAGACAAAGCGACGAGGGGCTCCGAGAGAATGTCCATATGCAGTTTTATTCACACAACATGGAGTCGCCTCTACATTTCCATGCTTCGTAATTACAGAATTAGTTAGACAACGTTACACAGTATGTTGCCCCCCTAATCGCCTCCGAGGCCTGCGGTGTTCAAGGAAACGTCCAACTCCACCGCGAATACGAGTGCCAGAGCGACCCCCCACGGGGGCTGGCTTGCCATTTGCCCAGTGCCTGAGGTGATTGTCCAAGGAGAATGCTGGGGGATGGGGAGGGGCCGGTGGGGACTGGACTATCAAACACTTGGATGGGAAGGGAGGAAAAGCGAGACACGGCCCATGGGAGGCCCTGCCCACTCCAGCGGCCAGAGGTCAAATGCAACAGGTGTCTTGTGACGGTAGCTGGCCAAGATGGTGTCTCCATCCACACCAACCAGCTTGGCATCCTGGATCCGCCATGCTGTGTCACCAAGAGGCCAATGGATAAATGGCCCCATGAGGGACAATCCTTCGGTCCCGATACTGTGTTTACACTGACCTAAATCTGGAGTGACTCCTGATTCTGTTCTTGCACTGATGACTGGAGCCACTGGTTCACACCAGATTTACCCATGTGAATCCAAACCCTGGGCCTGTTGGCACACCGTGAATGGCCCAGTGTGTCCTTGCCAACCTTTGAGCCCAATTTCCAACTCTGCTTCCAGTGTCGGGTGGTGGAGTTTTGCTTCCTAGTCTAGCTGAGTTTCCATTGCTAATTCCCCTCCTGCGAGTTCTGGGGGCCACAGAACGTGTTCGGGGTTAAGCTCAGTGGTTAGAAAGTGGGTTTGACCATGTGGGGGGTTTGGGGAGGGGTCGGGAGAACTGATTTCACAGGGGAGTTAGATCGGTCGCAGAGGAAGCTCAGTGCATGCGGTTCTGCTTTCAGCTCCCATAACAACAAACTCCCTTCCCAGCTGTGGCGATGAGTGGTTTTGTCTTTCCCCCCTTTTTCATAATAAATAAAAACTTAATACTAAAAAATAAAATAGATATATAAAAAACAGGGAGGGGGAGAAATCAGTTTTACAACAGTCAGAACAAAAACCAGTCCATCCAAAATGTACAAATCAGGGGAAGGCCCAGTTTCATTTTTGGAAAAAGGTGGGGGCGGGAGAAGGTTGGCTCCAAAGCATCAAATGAGACAAAGAGTTTTGGGTGCTTTAAAAAAATTCTATACATCTTTTTGCTTCAAACAGGGCGTGTGTGTGTAGCTGATGGGGAGAGGCAGAGCGACCCCCAAATACCCCCCCCCATGTTGTCGTTCGGTCCTGCCAAGGCCCAGTCCTGACTCCACGACTGCCCCCAACCACTAGCAGAGTAGATGGGGGGGCCTCTGACCCGGGCCGCTTCACGCTGTGGGAAACAAGCTACGGGCTGGGCTGGATTTCTGTGCAGCGCCCCACCCCGCTGCTGGCTCCACCAAGAACAGGCCCGGTGGCCCCTGGCAGAGACCGGCGGGATTGTAAAGCCAGCCACACTGCAGAGCACGAGGCACGCTCAGCTCTGGTACCCGGCAGCGCATCCCCCTAGGGGCTGAGCTTGCCCATGGTGCCAGGAGGGGGTTGCACCTCCTGACTCCGCCCCTTCCAATAGGGCCACATTGGAAATGGGGGGGAGCGGGGTGAAGGGGCTCCGCCCCCTTTCTAAGCACTGTGATGTCAGAATGCCAGAGAACGGGGTGGTCCCCACTCCTTGCCCCCCCCAATTTAATTCTGCTGGTGATCTAACGTGGCACGTCCCTTCCCCTGTTTAAAGGGAAACTCTTCCCTTAAAAATCCCTTCTTGATTGGCTAACGCTACTTAATTCCAGGCTTTGAAGCTGGACTGCTGAGTTTCCCTTTTAAGCAGTTTCACTTCTTGTTACCCACAAAACAGTCCTAGTCTCCCCAAGGCTCAGGCCCCCACAATCTTGAGCAAAGGGGTGCGTTGCTGCTCAGGGCCTCTCTGGGCCTGTTGTGTTGTCCGATCCCCCTGCACCAGAGCGGCAGATCACACAAGCATCACAGCGGAGTCCTGGTTCTGGGGTGCAGGCTAGGGCAGACAGCCAGGCACTAAGCCCTCAGCTCTTGTGGCCCAGGGCGCAGAGAAGTCCCCCTCCAGAGAATCCAGTTCTTTCCCCCCAGACTGCATATTTCATCCAAACTTTTCTAGTCATTTCCCTGTCAACGTAACTTTTGGCCTGAGCTCCAAGCCAGAGCAGATATTCCTTGGCAAGTGTTTATGCCCTGTTGGGAGGTGGGGTGTGCATGTAACATATCCAAGAAGCAGGGACGCCAAATAGGGGCAACATTTTCTGAAGGTACAAATAAACTGGGTGAGCAAGACCATAGTTAATGAATGGATTTGCCCCAAATGATAAAATTCTGATTTTCAATTCATCCAGTTCTTTTTGGCATCTCTTTCCTCCTTTATTTTTGGCGACCAACACATGTAACAAAAAATCGGTGCTTTTTAGTAACTGGAGATTTTGGGTTTTCATGGGTTAAAATAATAATTAAAAACAACCACAGAAAATATCCCAATTTTGACAGTAGCCAAGCAGAAACCCTAATGGTTTGGGGAGTATTTTCTCTGACTGCCAGGAACGGAGCACGAATGCCGCTCATTCGATATCCTGCTGCTGTAGTTTTGTCTTGAAACACTAGTCACTGTTGGAGACAGGATACTGGGCTAACTGCTCTGAGCTAATGTAGCAGCATTTCTTTTCCTAGCCCCCCTCCCAGCGGCGCCGCTGCATCCTCTTACTAACAGCCCAGAAGGCTCTTTCCCCTACTGGATCAGGATGGAAGCGGGAGGAGGGCGGGTGTTTGGGAAAATATATTTTTGGTCAAAAGCCATGAAGAAATTCTACAAATGGACCCACTCCCAAAACAACTGAGATGAGAGCAATTATGTGTGAAATAAAAAAGACCGATGATGGCTCTAAATAGCCTTTGGATTAAAACTATGTTATTAGCATATTATTTACTCTCTTTTACATCTCTATATAAGATCCTTAGCGGCCAGGGACGCGGCCTAAAACTCTGACCGCACAGGAACAGGCGCATAAAAATAACCTCTCCCAGTTCCACGATGACCCCGTTGCTGGTGGAGCTAATCTAGAACCTTCATTCATCAGGTCGATGGCCCCAGGCACCGGGTTCTGCTGGTGACGTTCCCCCCTTTGGGGCCGGCTGTCTCCGTGCACCCTAGCGAGACCGGCCCGCCCCTGTGGTCACCTCTGTTAGTGCTGCCCCTTGCACCCCTTTGGAGAACCTGCTGCTTCTCTCCTCCTCCAGGGCCTTTTCCTGTCTCCCAACCCACAGCCAGAAGCCACGAAAAGCAGGACAACTCCTGCAGCTCCTTGGGGAACTGGCTTGAGCATGCTTTACCTTCCGCCGCCGTCCTTCCAAGCAGCATGGTCAGTTCCTTTGGGGCCATGTGCAAAGCCCAGCAGTGGAAGGGGAATGCTGGGAGCCTCTGCCCCTGGCTTGGTGGGGAGATGCCCAGAGAAAGGGCTCATTTGCCTTGGTGGGACGTAGGGACACATGGGCGCCTATTGAATCTGCATCGGGGCCGACTCCTCTATACAGGAGAACCAGCCAGGTCTACGCTTGATTCTTCCCCCCAGAGTCCCCTCCTGCTGCCGCCCGGCCACTGAAAGTCTGGCCAGGAGTTTACATGGGGGGGGCTTATTGACCGGTGAATGCTAAGGATGGGGAACCAACCAATGGGACTTGGTGGAGTCTCCAAATAATAATCCCATCATCCTCTGCAAAGCTCCTCGGCTACCAGTCTTCACCCTTAGCAGCAAGACTCGCCTCCGAGGCTTCAGGGAAGAAGCAGTTTCCACGTACGGGCTTGGGGGGAGTTGGCTCCTTTGCCCCAGAAGGTTTACAGGGAGGCAGAGGGGCTGAGCAGCAAAAGGCAGGCGGAGACTTCAATCGGAAGCTGTGCAGAAACCAGGAATCGGGTCACTCTGGAAAACACATGCCCTTCCCCGGCTGCACGAGGGCAGGATGGTGGTCGGTCACCAGCCGCTGCGGCCCTTGGAAGGACGGCAGGGATTGTGCCAACAGATGAATCAGGGAGGAAGAAATCCAGGGATGTGTGTGTGTGTGGAGAGCAAAGCCTGCTCTACCTTCATCTGTGGCTTGGCACTTGGTTTGCTGTGGGAACGCGGAGACACCCGAGAGGACGGCTGGAGAGAGAGAAATCCAGACGGGTGGAGCTGGGGAGGGATGGCTGGACGGAGAGAGAGAGCAAGAGAGACAGGGAGAGAGGGGGAGAGGGAAGGCAGCCACTTACTGTTGCAAGGTGGGAGTGAATAGTAAGGCCTGGATCGCTCCACGCTGACTGGTTCGGTACGTCTCTGAAAGGATGCTAGGGTGGATGAACCATTGATTTGACCCAGTCTAGCCCCACTCAAACAGAGGTGGCCCCCTAGTTAGCTACTGCTTCAATTTCATGTTTCCACTGTCATTCCTGCATCTCTTCTCTGCTAACCAGCCAGGGCATCTGTTACCGGAGGCACCTATTGCCCAGAGTGAGTCTTTTCACCTTGCTGGGGCTCTCTGGCAAACCCCCGTGCTCTACCCTACCAGACTCCTGCTTGGCCAGCGCCGGAATTTCCACACCGGGGAGATTAGGGTGAGTGCAGTCATCGACTCCCACAGGCGGAGTGGACGCAGGTGGGGAGGAAGTCACTTTATGAAGCCGTGGTCGGTTCGACAGGCCAGTTACAGACCATGACCCCGATCTACAAATCACTCGGCAAGTGGATCATGGTTTGGGGAGCACCGCTCTAACCCAAGACCTAGGGTAGATGAATTTCTCCCCCACAAACTCTCGGCTATTTGCTTTCTTGTGAAACAGGCTTAAACCGCAAAGAGCCCGCGGCTGAGGTGGCCATAGCACTGGTGCATTGATACATGGCAGGGGTCTACGGAGCATCCGTTGCTGGGATAGCTTGCAGTGGTATGCGGAGCAGCACATAAAGGACCCCACGGCCTTCAAGAGACAGCCAGCACCGGGGTCTGGATTCTGGGCTGTGTGAGCAGCTACGGTATCAGCTAGCCAAGAGCCAAACCAAGCTGATCAGGAGAGGGATGATGAGCTGGAGGCCAAGGAGGAGGCTGGGGGAGGAATGTGGTCTCTGTCTGCCTCTCTCTCCCCCCCCCTCCCCCCGTTGCTAGGATTGTAGAACCTAGAGAAATACTGGCAAGAAAGGAAGCTCAAGCTCTTTGCCATGGTCCCCTTGGCAGAAGAGATGCCCCTTGGAGAAGCAGGCAGGGAGGGAGGGTCTGGAAGAAGCGAGTTTGTGAGAAGAAATGCAAACGTGCGTGGCAGAGCGTGAGCACCAGCAGCCGAGGGGTTAACTCTCCCCAGCAATGAGGGATTAAACCAGGGAGCTCTGGAAAAACCAAGGAAAAGCTCTGGGAGCAGCCGACGAGGCACAGCGCTCCCTGCTGGCCGCTACAGGCTGGTCTCTGGGGTGGCCTGAGTTGGGTCTTTTCTAAAGGCCTGGACGAGAAAAGCTTCCCCCAGGAAAGTGGCAGTGGCTGCTGGGGGAAGGGTGGCGAAGGGCCGGGACACTGGAGGTTGGAGATGCTCGAACCCAGAACCGGGATGGGATCACTTCTTAGAGACCAGAGGCCCGTCCTGAATCTCTCTCGATTGTCCAAGCAGAAGGCCTCAAAGGCAAGGCAGACACTTCCCAGCAGCCTTTGGGCCCTGGAGGAAAATGGCTGCCATTGACCGGGCAGGGGAAACTCAGCAGCGGTTGGAGCTTAAACCATTTTGTGAAAAGAGAAAACTAGGCAGCCCTTAGGCCAGAGATCCCCAAACCGGGGGGGTCATCATGACCTTGACAGATCTCTCATAACCGTTGCTGCTGCGCAAGGGGACCACAGAATTAGATTTCAAACCTCAAAACCACATCCCGCCGGCCAAAAGCTCAGGAGCTGCTGACTGGGCATGTTCCAGTTTAGAAAATCATTCTTGAATTTGAAAAAGTTTGGTTAATTCTTCTCAAATTTCTGAAAAAAGATTTTGTTTTTGCATCATTTTCAGTTTTTGAGAAATGAATTGGACCAAAGAGAGATCATTTCACCAAAACGTCTAGCTTCCCAAGCCGGGCCGTGCTTTGGGGCCGTGCTCCCCTCTGGAAGCATCAAAAGAGAAACGTGGATTTGGGAAAGTTTTCTTGACAATCAATCAAAATGCGACCAGCTCTGCTGATGGGTTCCGCTGGCTGAGACAGCCCCGGAATCCCTGTAACCGTGACTGCCCCCTGGAATCCAGGAGCAAGTAGCCCCACCCTGTCAGAGCAAACCAATGGATGCCAAGAAGCAGGGGGAGGTGAGCGCCAAAGTCCAGCCAGAGAGGTGGAATGTTCAAAACAATGACCCAGAATTGCCCCTTCCAGTAACCCGGGGAGAAAGCCTTGGTCTCCTCATCCGCCTACCAGGCAACACGCCAAATGCCGGTAACGTTTGTTCAATAGCGTCTCTCAGCCCGGCTACCCTTCCTCTAAACGGTGGAGAAACCACGGCCTGACGTTCAGGGTTGGTTACGTGCCTCTCCCGGACACACCGTGGGGACATCTCCTGCCTTGAGTTTGCGGGCGCGAGGGCCTGTCTCTGTACCTCAAATTCAGGGCAGGACGTGTTCCCTGTCTTCACACCCCTGGGTCTAATGAATAGCTTTGCTGATCCCTGCAGCTCAGGCCACGCTGTGGCATCAAGACGTGGCTCCAACACAAAGATCTGAAATGCCGGTCTCTCTCCAAACCAACAAAATGCCCCCAGATGCCCCTCACGCTGCACGTCCCCAGATGCTCTCAGTACAGGCCCAAGCTGAAAGAGGAGGCCTCTCCCCTTTAGTCCCCGGGATGGGGGTGTGGTTGTCGCGCCCCAGACTGCACCGCGGAGGGGTGTGTGTCTATCGTGGTGATCGCATTCTGACAAACAGTTCATTCAATGTAGTCGGGACGTCTGTTTTACCCCTGAAGCGTTTACATGGAGGAGGAGCAGGGTCTAGCTGGAGCGGGCAGAGCAGTAGGTACTCCGGAAAAACCAGGAGTACAAACTCCCCTTTAACTTGTATTTACAAAGCAGCTGTTCATGTGAACTTTGATTAATGCGAGGGTGACGGCCACGGTTCACTGATCATTATGTCTCAGTGAGGGGAGAAATCAACGCAGTGCTACTTCCGTTTACGTTGTTCATCTGACCGCTACCAAAGTGGAGCAGTTACTTGGATTTAATTCAAACAGAGTAGTTACTTCAGTTTCTGTTATTTGTCTGAAAACAGCCAAAGTGGAGTTGTTTATTTTAATTTAATAAAACCAAAGTCGTGAATTCGGTTTAGCTCTGTTTGTCAGCACGTGGTCCGATACGGGGACCTCTTGGGGGATCGGACACAGAGCCCTGCAGAACACAGCTGAGTTGGACCTGCTGGATGGTTACAGGTGGGCTGTTGTGAGGTCTGAATGCAGCAAACCAGGGGTAAAGCTCCACTGAACCACTAAGAGGCGACGGGGGTAGGAACACCACAGAAATTCTGGGTGCTGCTACCCCTAATCACCTCTGTCCGACCAGAGGCAAAGCGGGACTCCACTCGATATCCACCCCGTAGACAGGATGTTTGAAAGTGGTGCTAGCCCTGACCCTGCAACAGAGTCATTATTCTAGCCCCGGTTGGACTGGAGGGGTGGCTGCCTGTGAGGACAGACAGACAAAAGAGTTTAGGAAGACCAGGGACGGACACCTCTCACAGGACCAATCTGCTCCTTCTGCCAAAGCCAGACTTTGTTACAACGTTGCACTAACCAATGCCCACCCCCGGCCCAAAATGCAAAGGTGCTGGCTGCTGACAGAGACAGGATACTGGGCTAGATGGCCACTGGTCTGAGCCAGCCGTGGAGGTTCTAGCAGCAAAGGGCAACGCTAGCAAAGCGCCCTTCTGGATCTGTGCAATCCCAGCCCTCCACCTGGATCCTCGCGAGAGGCGTGTGTTCCTGGGGCAGGGTGAGTGGCAGACGGCAGACAAGCCTCCCCTCCCTACATGGGCTTGGGGAGAGAAGATTCCGTACAAGCCCCAAGCTTTCTGAAGGGGGCAGGGAGGAGAGGCTCCAGCCCACCCTGTCAGCCAAGGTGGCTTAGACCTGCGTGGGGGCTTGTCCCTGTCTTCCTACCAGACAGGGTGGAGCCCTTGCCTTTGGGCCCATGTTGGGGGACGTTCCCTAATCTCAGAGTGGAGATCTGGCTGGAGACCCTGCACCCCACAGAGGACTCCATAGAGTGTGAGCGTGGGAGATTTGAGATGGCCTCAGTCAATGTTGTTCAATTATTCCACCGCTCCTGTCAGGGCACCCCTGGATCTAGGCCCTTAAGGCCGGCAGTGATATCTCTGGGGAGGAAGGTTGATTGGTTTATGGGGTGGGATCTGTCCACAGCAGAAGCACCAGGGGGATCCCGCATGGATTCCTGGGAGACACCAAAGGGCGATGTCAGAGACAGAGAGGGCCAGGAGAGACCGCGATCGCCTGGGGCCTTCCCTTGGCTGTGCTGCGGTCGGTCGGTCGGTCGGTCCATTGACTTTGGGGTGGGGTGGGGTGGGGAGGGTTAGTTGTTGTTGGGTTCTGATCCGGTTGCGTCAGTGGCGGTGCCGCTGCTATAGGACGCCCTCCATGAAGCTGGTGTCCAGGTGCTGGATAAGCACCCGGATGAAGGACATTTCCTTGCGGGTGTTCTCGAAGATGATGCGCGGGTCGTCAGACTGGCAGCGCAGGCAGTTGGGAGCCATCACCATGGCCAGGTTATTGACGTCCATCTTGGTGACCGCCACATTGGCTGGCTGCACAAACACCTGTGGAGGAGGGGGAGAGCGGTCACAGCATGCAGGGGAGGGGCCTGACCCAGCCAGCTTGGTCACGCCCCCTACCACCCGTGGTGATGTCAGTGTTTGCAAGTGGCTGGCCATGTTGGGAAAGGGGGCGGGGCTAAGGCTTTCTCCCATTCCTTCTTGGTATGGCTCCGCCCTCTATGGAACACTGTGATGTCCCCGTGTGGGGCCTCCCAACCTGTTCTGGGCCCAAGGGGGATGACGGAAGGAAGCCCACCACAGCAGCTGCTCAGTACTGCCCTCTGGCGCACCAGCACCCTACACGGCCTCGGATCCATTCCTGGCCCTTATGGAAGGAATCACTCCCTTGAGCCTGGCCCTCTGACTCCAGGATTAACGGGTGGAGATTTATGGGATTGGGACACCTGGGCAGTGGCTAATCCCTAGCGCCATCACTCCTCCTCAGCCTGGGCCCTGCTAAATTGTGTAGCCTCCCTCCCTCCTGGGCTGGACAGGTCACAACCCCAGCTTCCTGATTGGCTGCCTGCCTGCCTATAAGATGGGCCCGAAGCCACAGGAAGCCCAGGTGGAACCTCTGCCCCTTCCTTCCCGGACTCCCTGCTTGTTTGGGGCGTGGAGCGGCTCAGCCCCGGTTAAGTTCGGCCTTCCTTACACCTGATTCGCCCAGGACTTTCTCGCTCTGCTTTTGGAACCGGCCCTTCTGCTCCGCCCGCCTCCTCTGGCATGTCAGCCTGTGTGTCCTGGCCCCCCCCGCCTGTCTTCTCTCCCCACCGGTCCGTGGGTTGGTCCTCAGTCTGTCTCGGATGCCCTAGACCGGATCCGGACCGGACACACAGCTCCGATTCCCAGCAGCCCCTGAGAGCCTGGCTGATATACCCGACACCCCTGAAGGCATGGGCGGTCTCGATGACTTGCCTCTCTAGCTAGGCTGCTGCAACCCCTGCCACCGAGGCCCATTGGAAGGAACGCTTCCGGGGGCTGGTGGGGAGCGTGCAACATGCTTCAAACGGGCCCAGCTAGCGACCCTCCCCACCGCCTTGAGCTGTGTGGACCAGGCACCGAGTGGGAGACGTGACCCCCCCCCCAGGCCGCCCCCCTCCTACCTGGAGGAAGCGGATGAGGTAGCAGAGCACCGTTTTGTTGATCCGGGGCAGGGAGTGGATGACGGCGATGGCCGCTTCGGGGTTCTCGTAGTGGGTGATGCACTGTTCGTAGAACTCATGGGGAATCAGCGGCTCCTCCAGCTCCCGGTACCAGAGCTTCAGCAGCGAGGCTGCAGGGAGGGGAGGGAGAAGAGCCGGCGTCAGACTCGGCACAGGGATACGGGGGTGGGGGTGGGGTACACCCAGCACTGGAGGGGGGGAAGGCTGGATTCTCACCCATCCGCCATCGACAGAGCGCTGGAAACCCCAGCTGTCTCCCCCTGTGATCTGTACTCGGTTCCGCGACCAGCAGCTTTGGCCTCCTCCCCTGCAGCCCTTCACGGAGTGGCCCGCACGGCTCAAACAACTGGGACGGGCGCTGAGGGGAAGGGCGGAGCCTCCATCGCTTCCCACCTGCCAATCCAGACTGGTTGCCCTTCTAAATGATTCCCAAGCTGGGGCAGGGGGCAGGGCGGCTTCAGTGCTAGCAAGAGGGAATTCCCTGGTCCGTGCCAGCCAGGGGGTCAGCCGGGCGGTGTCTGGGACCCTCTCCCCCACCTAGGATTCTGCAGCGTTTCCATATGGCCCTGAACATCCATTCTGCCCTGCTCTCTCTCTCCCCATTGAGATCACTGGGAGTCAGCTGCCCGCTTCACGGATTCTCAGAAAGCATCTGAGGAGACCCCTCAGGAGAGACTCTTGAGGCAGTGGCCTACTGTGGACCGGTAACCGGCTGAAGGACAGGGAGCAAAGAGGAGGACTCAATGGTCAGTTTTCACAATGGAGGGAAGTAACTAGCAGAGTGAAGCCCCAGGGATCTGTACTGGGACCAGTGCTGTTTAATGTATTCATTAATGATCTGGAAAAGGGGAGTAAGGAGTGAGGGGATCAAAGTTGCAGATGACACCAAGTTATTCAAGGTAGTTAAAACACAAGCGGACTGTGAAGAACTGCAGGGGGATCTTGCAACACTGGGTGCCTGGGCATCTAAATGGCAGGTGAAATTTAATGTGGACAAGTGCAAGGGGATGAACAGCAGGAAAAACAATCCAAACTACGCTGGGTGGTAAATTAGGAATTAACGCTCAGGAAAAGGACCATTGCGGACAATACACTGAAATCCTCAGCTCCATGTGCGGCGGGAGTCAAAAAAGCAAAAAATGTTAAGAATTCTTCATAAAGGGATAGAAAATATCATGCCTCTCTCTAAATCGACGGTGCGACCGCACATTGAATATTGTGTGCCGTTCTGGTCGCTTCATCTCAAACAAAGACATTGTTGAGTACAGGGAAAGGCAACAAAAATGATTCGGGGCACGGAACGGCTCCTGTACGAGGAGAGGCTGGGCAGGTTGGGACTCTTCAGCCTGGAGAAGAGTCGACTGAGCGGGGCTAGGATGGAAGTTGCTAAAATCGTGAGTGGAGTGGAACGGGTCAATAGGGAGTGGTTATTTACCCTCCCAGCTAGGACTAGAACTGGGAGACACGCCGTAGAACTAACAAGGAGCAGATTTAAAACAATAAAGTCATTTTTTCACTCGACACACAATTAAATTATGGAATTTGTTGCCAGAGGACGCGGTCAAGGCCAGTAGTGTAACTGGGTTTAAGAGAGGGCTGGACAAGTGTCTGGAGGATTGGTCCGTTAGCAGCGATTAGCCAGGCGGGTTTGGGGAATGCCGGGCGCTGGGAGGGAGCGGGAAGTCGGAGACAGGATGCCGGGCTGGATGGACCGTTGGTCTGACCCAGTCTGGCCCTTCTCATGTTCTTATTGGAGTTTCCCCCAGTTCAGGGTGGCCCTTGAAATAATCTAGCCGGACCTTTAGACCCGCCTGGGCCCCATGTTCCCTTCAGGTGCCATCAAGGCCTCTCCCTTGCATCCAGGACTGGGGCAAAGACTTTTGTCAGCCTAGTCAAATCCCTGCGTGTGCGCCCCCTTGAGTCACCTGTGCACGGATTGTGCCCCTCACACGCAACCCACGTGCGTGTTACACACAATCCCCGTGAGCACGCCACTCATGCACAACACACACACACACAGCCTGCTTCTCAGGCACGGAGGGGTTGGTAGCCCTGCTCCCCCCTGCTTCTCGGCCCCCGGCCCAGAGGCTACCAGCGGAGGCAGCTGGATCGGGGATGGGAGAGGCACGCCCTTCAGCTTGCAGGAGAAGCGGCAGCAACAGCTGGATCGGGGCAGGGGTGATGGCAACGGACGCTAGATCAGAGGTGGGGGTGTCAGGTGGGGCACCTCTCCCGCCCCCCAGTCTAGTGCAGAGCGTATTGCCAAGGCCACCTAGCTCAGCACGTTGAAGGGGGCACCTCTCCTGGGCCATCAAACGCAGAGCTTATCGCACAGCGGGGCAGCTCGATCAGGAGCAAAAGAGCGGCCCCCTTTATGTTGGCGCCCTAGACGTCTGCCTGAGCAGCTAATGGCAGCACCGGCCCTGCTTGCCTCTGGCTGAGATTCCTCTCTCCGGAGCGCGCCCGCCTCCATTTGTAGCTGGAAACTGATAGAGACTCGACCCCGCCCCTCGGGCAGTAATGTTTGGGAGCTGGATTCTAATTGGGATGGGGCTGGTTTACCCCCCGTCAGCCTCCCTGCAGCTGGATCCATGAACCTGCCGGTGTTGGTGTTGACCTTTAAAGTCCTGAACGGCCTGGGCCCCGCCTGCCTGCGGGACCGCCTCACCCTCTGGGTCCTGGACCGGCCCCCGCGGTCGGCCGTGGGCGTCCTCCTCAAGCTCCCTCAAGTTTCCCAAGTGTCGACCATGAGGAGGGCGTTCTCGGTGGCTGCGCCGCGGCTGTTGAACTCCCTCCCGACGGCGGTTACCGACCCCCCCTCTTTCCGTAGACAGTGTAAGATCTGGCTGTTCCGCCGGGCCTTTGTCGGGGAGATGGGGTGGGTGGGCTGGGTTAGGGAAGGATTTTTTATTGGGTTGTTTTTAAATTAATAATGTTGATTTTAATGGTTTTATATGTTTTTAAATGTGAGCCATCCCGAGATGCTGTGAGCAGGAGAGGGAGGCATTATTAATTATTATTATAAGTACTTGTATAGCGCCAGCAGTGTACCTGGTGCTTTACAGAACAATGAGATAGACGCAGACTATAAGTTTAAATAAATAAACAAATAAATGTTGCAGGCCCTGCAACATGTATTTTTCATAAGTGTTGCATCTGTGGCAACCCTAAGCCAGGCACAAAATCCTAAGGTGCAGGGCTGTAATGATGCAGCAGCAGCGAAGGCGCCGCTCTCCCCATGGGGCCCTCGTTTCTCTCCTCCCTTGCTGAAAACCCCGCACTCGCTACCCACTGCAGCCTAGCCCTGGGCTCTCGGCTAAACCAAACCCGCCTGCAGGGACCACGCGCCCCCGGCGTGGCTGCTTCGTGCCTCGCTCTGGAGGAAACTCCCAAGCGATCAGAGCTGCGACGCCAGAAGGGAGAGTGAAGCCCCAGAGCGAGAGGGCTGCAGGACGTCCCTCCCAACGGGGCACCGAGCTGCTCGCACTGGGGGCTGGAAGGGACCTTAACGCAAGCAGTTTGGGGAGGAGGCTGGAAGAGCGGGTCCAGGGATGGGGGAGCTCCGCTTGTCTGGAGAAATCCCCCCCCCCCC
>QEPC01004062.1:533758-545685 GCA_003113815.1 Sphenodon punctatus | reverse complement strand
CCCCCCCCCCCCCGGCAGTGTCTGCTCCACTGTCCGACAGCTCTGACCGCTAGGAAGCTCTTCCTAACGTTTCGCCGAAATCTGCTTTCTTGTAACTTGAGCCTATTGGTTCTAATCCTGCCCTCGGGAGCGACAGAGACCAAGTCTTCCCCATCTTCTCTGCGACGGCCCTTCCATGGCTCTCACCTCTCCCCTTCTCGGGGAAATCCCTAATAACGTGCTGCTTCCTGAGCCACTTGCTCTCCCAGGAGTTCCAGGTGGTGGTGGGTATTTATGGCAGCAATAAGTCATGGTTAGTGTGGATGGATTTATTGACCTGCGCGGGAGAGAGGCTGGGAGCTAGGACACTGCTCTGTCTCTGCTCTGCCTCAAACTGTCCCCCCCCCCCCAATACAGTCCCAGTTACTACTGGGCATAAAACGCTGGTTGCCTCTGGGAGCCTGACAGGAGGGGGTGGTTGGTGCCCCATCTGTGGCAGCCGTAGGCAGGGACCGCGTCTATCTCATTGTTCTGTAAAGCACCAGGTACACCGCTGGCGCTATACACGTGCTAAAAAATAAATAATAATAATAAATAATAATTATAAATATAAAATGCCCCCGTTTCCATACCAGAGTCCCCTAGACAAACGCTCAGTTACACCCTATCACGCCCCCACCCCCAGGGCATGTCTAACGCAAGGTCACAGGACGAGTCTCCTGGGCACGCTCCACAAGCCAAGGACAGGGATCAGCATCTCAAGGGGAACGCCAGGATGTCTCCTCCTAGGTGACAGCAGAGGGCTCAGGCAGTTCACCGGGATTGGAGAAACCCCTACCTGGGGGCGATTCCCAAAGGGGAGGAGGGGTGGAGCTTAAAAAAGCCAGGACACACCCCTTCCTCGCACTCTCTCTGACTTTCTCTTTCGAAACAGCAACCTGCTGCTGGCTGGGAGCCGGCTGAGACACGTGCCTCACCTGTTTCTACCTGCGCAGGTGATGAAAAGGAGTCTCTGAGTACCAGCAACGGCCTTTCTACCCTCAGTCCTAGGAGGCGGCTACCCAAACCAGGGGACACCCGATCCCCAAGATCTGAGACTCTATTTTAAGTTTGCTTCCCTCTTTATCCAAAGCCTTTTCCCTTAGCCTCGTTGCCAAACCGGTTTCTCTGCTTTTGGCCAATAAAGTATCTCTTTTGTTTTGTCTCATGCCCTGAGAGGAAAAACAAAACAAAACAGATAACTGTAAGGATTTGTACTCACAAAGGGGATCCTGGCAAGACACACAGGTTCCAGCAGCCCTGCCTACAGAGAGCGACTCTAGGGGGACTGATCTCAGCAAGAGGGGTACCCAGGGAGGTGTGGGCAAAGAGCCAGAGCTGGGCTGGGGTTCACATATCGGGGAAGGTGTGAATCCCTTTAGTTTCCTGGTTCCCGGTGGTGGCAGCGATCTTTAGACGTAACCTAGTAAGGCGGGTGGCTTTGCTGTATAGCGCCCCATACTGCGTTTCGTCACAGACCTTGCCCTTAGGCAAGGGTTTATTTAACTCCAANGCTGAGACACGTGCCTCACCTGTTTCTACCTGCGCAGGTGATGAAAAGGAGTCTCTGAGTACCAGCAACGGCCTTTCTACCCTCAGTCCTAGGAGGCGGCTACCCAAACCAGGGGACGTCCGATCCCCAAGATCTGAGACTCTATTTTAAGTTTGCTTCCCTCTTTATCCAAAGCCTTTTCCCTTAGCCTTGTTGCCAAACCGGTTTCTCTGCTTTTGGCCAATAAAGTATCTCTTTTGTTTTGTCTCATGCCCTGAGAGGAAAAACAAAACAAAACAGATATCTGTAAGGATTTGTACTCACAAAGGGGATCCTGGCAAGACACACAGGTTCCAGCAGCCCTGCCTACAGAGAGCGACTCTAGGGGGACTGATCTCAGCAAGAGGGGTACCCAGGGAGGTGTGGGCAAAGAGCCAGAGCTGGGCTGGGGTTCACATATCGGGGAAGGTGTGAATCCCTTTAGTTTCCTGGTTCCCGGTGGTGGCAGCGATCTTTAGACGTAACCTAGTAAGGTGGGTGGCTTCGCTGCATAGCGCCCCCTGCTGCGTTTCGTCACACCATCCCGAGAGTGCCGTGAGATGGGTCCTTTAAAGCTCAGAGTCAGGTCTATGAACTATGAGAGGGGCAGAAAGGGGGGGGGGATGTGTCCCCCTGAGCCTAGGATAAGGTGACAGTCCCTGCAGGAGACACCACGGATGGGGCCTTTGAGGACACAATTGCAAACAGCTTCCCAAGCTGGACAAACCCTGGCCTCCTATCAATCCTAGCCTTCCCCCTTGCCTCCCGTGCTCAGTGAGGACCCACGCTAGGAACAGGTGAACTCAGACGCAGCCAGTGATGGGGGGCGGAGGAAAGCTCTGTACAAGCCCCCCTCTTCCATCTCGGCGCCGGGCCTGCTTCACCGCATGGCGGAGAGAATTACCCAGCTGGAGCAAGAGAAGTGTTCTCCCACTGGGGCTGGAAGCTAAGCAGAGCCAGGCAGGGCCAGTCCTTGGATGTGTGACCTCCCAGAGGGGACCGCCAGGCAGCGCTGGTCTCGGGGAGAGCCCGGCTACTGAGTGGATGAAAATCATGGAGATTCCCTGAAAGGGAAACTAAAGACCCCAAATGGTGCTGACTGAGAAGCAGATGGAGACATGAATTCCTGGAGCGGACCGGTTCAGTGGCCCATTTAGACCAGTCTCCCCTGGCCGCAGGCGGTGCTCTGAAGGGAGATACGGGAGCTGTCTGTGGGTCTCATCCTAATTCCCAGGGGCCTCCTGCTTGGTTTCAAATGAAGTGATGGAAATGACCCCAAAGTACATCTAGTCCAACCTCCTGCTATAGCTGGGAGGAGCCAAGGGGGGTAGGGGTGGCAGGGGCTGCAGGTGGGGACTGAGGGGCAATGGCAGAGCTGGGGGGAGCCCAGGGCTGGGAGAGCAGGGGCTGTGGGTGGGGATTAAGGGGCAATGGCAGAGCTGGGGGGAGCCCCCAGAGCTGGGAGAGCAGGGGTTGCGGGTGGGGACTGAGGGGCAACGGCAGGGCTGGGGGAGCCTAGGGCTGAGGGAGCAGGGACAGAGCAGAGGGGGCAGGGGTGCGGGTGGGGACTGAGGGGCAATAGCAGAGCTGGGGGAGCCCAGGGCTCGGAGAGCAGGGGCTGCGGGTGGGGACGGAGGGAGCCCAGGGCTGAGGAAGCAGGGACTGCGGGTGGGGACTGAGGGGCAGCAGAGCGGAGGGGGCAGGGGTGCAGGTGGGGATTGAGGGGCAACGGCAGAGCTGCACATGGCACTTTGGAACCCTTCTTTGTTCTTACCAGGAACGTGAGGGTCTTCCAAGCCGGTGGGGATTTTCCACTGATCGACCTGCAGCTTGAGGGCGTTGACCTCATCGATATCTCCAGGGACCCTGCGTAACAAAGGAAGGGGAAGCTCAGAGCCACGAGAGCCAGTCCGTTGTGGGGCAGACAGACCCAGATCCCGTACACATCCAGCTAGCCCCACAGAGCGGAGTCCTTGCTAAGGGGAAGAAGGGAAGAGCTGGCATCTTCCAGCAGGGGGTGCTACGCAGCCTGGATGAAGTCCTGCTTGCTGAGTCTGCAGAGAGCCTGAGGGCGCTTTTAAACGATACAAAAAAGGCAGCTGATCCTTTAATCAGCCGCCTTTCTTTGTGCTCGTTTAAATGTTTGGCCCGGTTTGATGCCGGATCGTTCCCGCATCAAACCGGCCGAGGATTCCTGCCCCCTCACTTGCGTCCCTGAGAACCGCCGCGTTCCCCGGTTTGCAAGCAAGGGGAGGGGAGGGGAGGGGGGGGGGNAACCGGCCGATGATTCCTGCCCCCTCACTTGCGTCCCTGGGAACCTCCGCGTTCCCTAGTTTGCAAGCAGGGGGAGGGGGGGGAAAGCCGGCGAAAACTGCCTCCTCCAGGCAGCGCTGACAAGCCCCTTCCCTCCTCCCCCCTCTAAAGCCCCCAGCCAGTGATTCAGTTTAATCACTGGCTGGGGCAGAGGTGACGGCTTCTCCCAAACCCGCTTGGGAGAGCGCCCGTTTAAAACACGCCCTGAGACTCTGCTTGGTTCCTGGGGCTGCCTCGACTCAAGTTCCTTGCTCTGCCAGTTCTGTGGCCTCCCTTGTCCCCAGCCTCGCCTCCTGCCGCTACTCCAGACGTCTGCCCGTGGGTCCTGGAGGCCCTTCAGCCCAACCCTTACAGGCATGCTCAACCCACCAGCTGGGACCCTAGGAGCTGGCCTCTCTCCTAAATTCTTCTTGTAGTGTGTGCGTGCGTGCAACCGATTCCCTCCAAAGCCACTTTGAAAAGGAGTCCAAGCTCCAAGGGCTGCACAGAGGTTTGGGAGCGGGGGCGCGCTGAGGAAGAGGAGGGTCCAGATGGTGGTTGCGTCCCCTCTCCTTGTGCACATGCCCCTCCTCTCTGTTCCCTTCCCCTGAGCTCAGTCCGTCGATGCTTGGCAGTAGGGACTAGATCCGGGGGCCAGATCCAGGAACTGGAAAGGGGCCAAATAAGAACAAGTTGGGGGCTGCATTTGGCCCCCGAGCCTGAGGCTCCCCGGCCCCGACGTACGGCTTTTACGTTAACCTTGAAGCAGCTGCCATAGTGACGCTCTTACGCTGGCCTCCTCTGGGCTCTGCTTTGCAGCAAGATGTTTAAAGATGCGTATGGGCAGGTGGAAAAAGCTGCTAGGCTAGAGTCCGTCGTGTCTGCCCATTCTCTGGGAGCTGGGGAGACTCCCCTGATCCCTCAGAGCGTCTACGCTGCTCAGGGAGACCACGAGCAATCGCATCCCCCCCCCCCGCTCTGCAACGTGAGCATACTAGCACACACGCCCCCCCTTCGGGCAATAAAGCCCAAGCACTCTTTAGGAGAGGTGCTGTGCTTACTCAATTACAGCCGGCACAGGAAGCGTCCGGTTGATTTGACTTATGTATTTGTGGCCTATTTTGAAATAGCTTTGAGATCAACTTGCCGTCCTTCTGTCCCCTCGGAGCTAGGGTCGATATTACTGTAGGTTTGGCCAACGGCCCCCACATCAATTCTCCTGACGGACCGACAGAGAGCCCACCCCCACCCCCACCGGGTACTGCTGCAGTCCCCTAGTTATTATACACCAAGGCCAGGAGGATGAACAGCCTCAAAGATGGGACCACGCTCCCCTTTCCCTAAGGCAGACAGTGGAACCACTCTGATCCAGTCCAGAGCAGGAGACAGGATGCCTCTACCTACGGCACGGCAGACCGATGCACCCCTCCCCCCGGAATCTGCCAGCTCCACCTGCCGAGGACTCGGCTTTTACCTGAAGATGCCCTCGGTCTGGTCCCCGTTCAGTGCCAGCACTTCCTCTGAGAGCCGGGTCTGCACCCAGGGCAGCTGCCGGTCAGGGTACCGCTCCTTCTGCATGTTCATGATCTCCTGCAGCGAGCTCCCAAACATGGAGGGGCTGAACACGGCGTTCTTGGCGTGCCGGATTTCCTCGATGTTTGGCTTCTTCAGTCCCTGCAGAGACAGAGGTGGCATGGCCATGGCGGTGTCAGAGATCAGCAGCTACGGGCATGGTGGCAGTGGCAGAGACCAGCACCCAGGCAGAAATAGGAATCAAAGAGGATCCCAGTACCACAATCACTGTGTGCAGCCGATCTACATTTTCCATGTATTTTTTTAGTAAATTCTATTTTTGAGTTTTGATTTTTTTAAGAGTGTCTTTTGGGCCATCCACCAAGACAAGAGATCAACAGAATTTGTGCGACTTATTTTTCTACCTACAAAAGGTAAGACCGTCCTCTAGAAATTGTTGCTTTAATCCCTTAGAGCATTTACAAATATTCCACAGGGGATGCACGGTACAGCTATATCGATTCAAATGACAATATGGACAGACAACTGTGATTGTCAGGATCCGGTACGCCTTCCTGTCAAGCCTTGAAGAAGACTCTAGTCCACGCGTGGGAAACCGCAGGCCTGGGGGCCAAATGTGGCCCATGGTCAGTTTTTAAATGCCCCCTTTCCAGATCCTGGGTCTGGTCCCTGGATCCAGGATCCTACCCCCAAGCCCTGACAGAGTGAGCTCAGGGGAAGGGGGCAGAGCAGAGTGGACAGATCCATGCAACAGAGCCATGACCCCCGGACTCTCCTCGTCGCAAGTGCACCCCATTTCCAACTTCCCCTTGCAGCTCAGGCTAATCTGCAAAGCGGCCCCTGGGAGGGAAAAGCTTCCCCACTCCTGCCGTAGCGGAGACATATTGGCGATACTAGAAGCTGCTTGAAAATGCTACCCAGAATCCTACTTGGCCTCTCTCGTACGGGCCTTTTATCTGTGGGCTTTGGCCTCTCCGATTATGATATCCATATAAAGTATACGGTGACATTTCATTTGTCAACTGTGTATAAACAGGAATGCATCATATGGTAATCTACGTTATCGGCAATGCTCTAGAGCCTTTTAATGCTGCTGTGGTTTGGGAGACAAACAGAATGCTTGCTCCACCCTGTGTTAGGCAGCTGGGATCGTGACAAGCAGAACGTGGAGAGACCCCCCCTAATGCCAGAGAGACCCCCTCCCCTCACCAAAGGTTGGGAACTTGGATGCTTGGGTTCTCTGCCCCCAAGTTATCACTGACCTGCTGTGACCTCAGGGAGGCCCCAAACCACCACCTTTTCCTTTGCTGAAAGCTAGTTTATACAGAGTCTCCAACAGGGGCCTGTTGGACGGAACAGCCACGCTGTTACTGTGTGGGGAGAGAGAAGAGAATAAAGTAGTAAAGTGATCTCTTTTATTGGACCAACTCCACTTAGTGGAGGTATGTGAGCTTCCAGACCTCTCTGCCTAACCAAGGCCGCTGTGAGGTCCGAAAGCTTGCATACCGCCACCCACTGGAGTCGGTCCAATAAAAGAGATCAACTTTACTACTTTGTCTCAATTGCCTGTTTTGGGGACCAGCACGGCAAACCCTACTTAGTACTTTCTCTACGCTGAGGGGAGAGCAGCTCTTTCTGAAAACATTCCTGCCTTTGGCCACATGGGGGCAGCACTGCCCTGCAGGTGAGGCCAGCTGAATCCAGGTGAGGGCCGTCAGCCCAGGTAACTCCCAAGAGCTCAGCTATTCCGATGATCACATAGCAGGTCTGTGCAGAACAGAAACGGTTTCAAATGAGGATCGGGGAGCCGGGGAATCTTCTAATCTCCCCAGGGGCGTAAATTTATTTATTTTATTTCGTTATATTTATATGCCGCCCCCCACCCATGCCTACGGCATCTCGAAAAGATGAGAAAGGAGGGGACCCCTCCCCCCAAAGTTTAGGGAACAGAAAAGAGGCCCATTTCCGTCAGATGCCTGGGGCGGTAGAAGCCCCTTTGCTCCCTGCTGTTTCAAACCTTGTCCTGCCCCCCTACCTGAAGGGCACAGAAGGGGCACCCTTCTGAAATTCCCCAACTTCCCCATAAAAAAATCAATCAATCCCAGTCACGCCCCAGACTAGCTGGGGAGAGAGGCGTCCCCCAGACAAACCCATGAAGGAGTGGTAGCTTCCACCCAGGGCTCCCCCAGCCCGCTGGGGGTTTAGAATCGGGGGGGGGGGGGGGGTCTGCCTAGGAAGGCTGAGAGTTGTAGGAGGGATACAGGACCATCCCCTGGGCTCCTTCCCCCTCTCTGCACTGAGTGATTGGGGGGTGGCCCTGCCTGTCTGCACTGACCTCCAAGTAACGCAATGGAGGGACGGGGGATGATGCCACCCAACTCGTGAGGAGTTTCCTATTTGACACGACAGGAAGAATTTCTACGCTCTCTCTCTCTCTCTCTCTCTCAAACCCCAAAATACAGATTGGGCATCAAACCCCTCTTTCTACGATGGTCTCAGCTGGAGGCAGGACTGATGGGGGGTTCTGGTGCCTGGGTGCTATAACTATATCAGGTGCCTGGCTGGTGTGACCGGCACACACACACACACACACACACACACACACACACGCGCCCGGGAGCAAATCCAGCCCCTGGCTAGTTTTTATGCGGCCCCTNCATGGCGCCCACCCATCCCTCGGCCGCGCCCTCCAAGATTGGCAGGCGGGCGCGGCGTCCAGGCAAGGCCGGTGTTCACTATTTTTAGTGTTTTCATTATTGAAGCAGCCCTGACCCTTTGGAGAAGGGTGGGGTATAAATTCCAATAAATAAATAAATAAATCAATAAATCTTGATTTTTATAGCGCCCCCATGGCCCTAGAGCGCTTCACGTATTACATAAAAGAAAAAAAAAAGTAAACCATTTAATACAAAATCATTTAAAATTAACTCAAGGCCGCGATCCACCGCCTACTTTCTCCCCAGTAGCCCATTGGGCTTCAATCAATGGCGCGACTCGGGACTAAGTGGCTGGTGGATCGAGGCCCAGGCGGCTTCTCCAGGTGCTACCGCCGGGGGGGGTCGGGTCAGGGGAGGGCGTGGAACCTGCCTCCAAGCCCACGGTTCCTCCCCCCCGGCCAGCCAGCAAGAACTGCATTCGGCCCATCCCGAGCTGCTCCCGAGAGCGGATTCTGGCTCCTCTCCAGTAAGGCAGCGGCCTTGCCCTCTCGGAGCCAAGGGGAGGATGGAGGCTCAGAGACCGTGGCCCCAGAGAGCAGCCACTGAGGCGCCACGTGGCGGGGACTCTGGGGAGACCAGGAGCAGAGGCCCCCTATACTCCTGCCTCCCTAGGAGCTGCTGTGCCGTGGGTCCGTGGCCTTGCCGGGACTCAGACCGGCCACAAGTCAAGGGGCTAGGTTTGATCTATCAAAGGGAATGCTTATATTTTATGGGTTTATTTTATTGTATTTATTTATGTTGTAACCTGCTCTGAGCCTTCTGGAAAGGGCACGGTATAAATCACAACCCAGACATCTCGCTCCCCCCTCCCCGCATTTCCTCTTCCTTACAGGCTGGTAAACAAGAGCCCAGGGCGGTTCCAACTTGGACCTAGCAAACTGCAGGGAGGAAAAAAAGAGACCCTTCTTGTGGGTGGGATAGACCTCCTGGCCAATTCCAGGGCGCAGGGATCTCCCAGGCCCGGGGCACAATGGGATGGATTGTGGCGTCCCTGTTTTCCATGGGGAGGGCAGTGGCAGTGGGAGATTCATTCGGACGCGCTGGTGACGCGACGGAACTCCAGCGCAAAGGCGGCGCGTGGAGGCCGGGGGCTGCTTGACTGAACTGAACAGACAGCAGGGGATTTCATTCTCTTGGCAAGAGCAGCCTCCCCACAAGCGGGGGCGTGCGAGTGACACACACACACTGCTGCACTTTGGAAGCAGATGCAAAAGCCCCCTCCACTCGTGTACAGATTCCCGGTTCCTCCTGCCGCAGCATTACTGCCCTCCCCCACTCTCCGGGTCAATGGCATTACGAGGCCCCTGTTTGCCCTGCCCTGTTCCCTCCACCCGCACTCACATGCACAGGGTTCAATAGCTTCTCCATCACACTTGCCCCCTCCTTTGGAACTTGTAGGGACAGCCAGAACAGCATGTGGCAGACGCACTGTGTGGCAGACACACCAGGGAAGAAGTGCTGAGGTTGGAGGGACAGTGAGGCAAATTCCCCTGGAAGATACACATGGGTATGTCACAGGTAGGAGTCTGCCTCCCCACTTTAATCTGGCTTCTTTGCAGAAGAGAATATTTCCCTCCAACCATCTTCACTTAACTCTCTGCTCATGGGAACACAGGAGAGGTAAAAATGAGTTAGGAGGTACTAACCTACAGACAAATGCTCCTATGAACAAGCCCTGGGTGTCTTGAATAAAACCTGCATCATCCCATTCCCGATCTACACACCCCAACAGAATCTGTCAAACTCCTCCTCCTCCACAGGACAGTCAAACAAGCCCCGTCACTGTGGCTATTAGTCAAGGGACGTTACCCCCAACAGGGGCTGGGACAGTGAACAGCAGGGAACGGATCCCCCCATTACGACCGAGTGAAGCCTTCTCTGAAGCGACGGAAGTCGCCGTTGATGGAGACGGGATGGAGCCATTGGTGTGCTTTAAGAGTCTGAGTAGATACGTTCGTGGGCGATCGGCCCATCAGTAGCTATAAGCCAGAATGGGAGGCACCCTGCGGGGTGGACAACCTCTCCTGACCAATAGCAGGAAACCGATCGCTCCGTATATTGGGACACATCCTCCAAAGCACTCAGTGCCGCTCACGGCTGGGACTGGATGGGCTGCTGGCCTGACCCGCTGCAGCAATGACTATGCTTAGCCGGCAATGGGGAGGGACAGGGCAACATTTGCAGGGGGGTGTCTCAATTATTGAGTTTAGTCAAGGTTGGCGCGAGGGAGTTGGGGGGGGGTTGATTGTAGGTGTGGCGGCTGCAGCTGGGTGCGGGTGACCCACTGGAACGCCTCCTGCACCGTCTAAGATAACTTGAGCCACTTGGAAAAGAAACCAAGGCCTTATAGGAGATAACAACAACTCAGTGAAAACTGTAACCAAGCCAAGCACGCGTACCTGAGTTCTCGCATCCTCATGAATGTCGCATCCCTTCTCTCTCCCTCTGTTCCCCCTTCCCTGTCTCTCCTCCCCCCGTCGTCTTTAGATTGTGAGCTCTCGGGCAGGGACCGTGTCGGTCTTGTTTCTTGTAAAGCGTCACCAGGTACATTGCTGGCACTATATAAATGCTAATAAAATAAAATAAAATAGTAATAATAGCCCGTGCACTTCGCTCCTTCTCTGTCCCTTCTCTCACCCTTCCACGCCTTCCCTGCTCCCCTAAGCGCCTTCGTCCCTTCTCACTTGCTGCCCCCCATGCCTGGAACTCCCTCCCTGTCNGCCTGTCTGCACTGACCTCCAAGTAACGCAATGGAGGGACGGGGGATGATGCCACCCAACTCGTGAGGAGTTTCCTATTTGACACGACAGGAAGAATTTCTACGCTCTCTCTCTCTCTCTCTCTCTCAAACCCCAAAATACAGATTGGGCATCAAACCCCTCTTTCTACGATGGTCTCAGCTGGAGGCAGGACTGATGGGGGGTTCTGGTGCCTGGGTGCTATAACTATATCAGGTGCCTGGCTGGTGTGACCGGCACACACACACACACACACACACACACACACACACGCGCCCGGGAGCAAATCCAGCCCCTGGCTAGTTTTTATGCGGCCCCTTCCAGCTCCTGGATCCATTTCCTACTCCCAAGAACTGAAAGACTGATCCCAGGGCAAGAGAGCAGAGATCTGGTTTTTTATTCCCATTTTACAGACGGGAAACTGAGGTTGAGAGCAAGTGAAAGGCCACAGCGAGCTCAGGTGCTCCCAGTGCTGTCTGTATCCTGCCAAGCAGCCCCTTCCCAGACCAGCAGCCCCCTCCTCAGCTAATCTGCCCTGGCTGCTTTCACACCATTATCGCTGTCCAGAAAATTCAGCTCTGAAAAACCCAACAGCAACAACCAGGAAAACGAAAAAGGGCCCTTGTTGAGCAGGAGGGAAGGATTATCCGGAGTAATTAACCCACTCAGATTAATTAACCAGCTGGAGTCAGGCTGCCTCATTTCACAGGGTTGGCTGTCTGTCTAGGTGTGGAATCTGCTCTGGGTGGGAAGTGGGGTTACTTCCTCTGTCCCCAGCCTACGGGGTGGGGGGCGCCAGCAGCACTGGGCCCAGAGCAGTTGAAACACTTTGATAGGCCTGGTGGAAATGGGCTTTGGAGCCTTCCCGCTACTAGTTTCAATATTTCCCTCAGGAATAATCTTTACAACCTCCCGCTCCAAAGACCCAAGAAAATATACCCCCCCCCGGGTAAAAATCCTTCCTCTCCTTGCTGCTCTCCTGGTGATTTCCCTGCTAGCCTCTCTACTCCAGCTGGCTGCACCCCCCAAAGGGGAGGGGATTGTGGGGACTGGATCCCTCAATCTCTTCATTCAGGATTCGGCGTGTGCCGAGCTGGG
>QEPC01004062.1:490125-528334 GCA_003113815.1 Sphenodon punctatus | reverse complement strand
GTCTCTCCCCCAGCTCCTGTCTCTCAGATTGTAAGCCCTAGGGGCAGGGACTGTGTCTATTTTATTACTTTGTAAAGTGCCAGGTACACTGCTGGCGCTATATAAATGTTTGTTAATAATAATAATAATAATAATAATTAATCTGCAGAGAGGACAGGACGCCTCTCCCTTGGCAAAACGAGCCTGTCTTCTGTTACAGAACTCCCAGCTCTGTGCCGTAGGCCCCTTGCCCCCCCACTGCTCTGATGGGGGATATCTCCGTTCCTCCCTCCCCCGCATCGATCTGCTCCCTCCCATGCTTTCCGAGGTTGACTGAAGCGTGTGTGACCGCACAAACACACTCCACACCACATTAGCATGCAGCGCCGACAGGTGCCGAAGGGCACGCCATCTGATTCCCCGAGATCTCCTCTCCCCCCCATGCACGCCGCTCTTCAGGGCTGGTTAAAATTTCATCCATTTCCATTATTTATGGAGAAGCTACAAGACCGAACGACAGGCACTTTATCCCCTCGTGAACTAGGCCTGCTGCCTTCCCAACACACAGGGCTACAGACGTATAATACCCCTCCCCTTCCCCCCCCAAAGAAACCCATTTCCTCTGTTGGCTCAGAGCAACGGTCCATCCAGCCCAGTAACCTGCTGCCTGCGACAGCGACCCAGGTGCTCGAAGGGAAGAGCATCCCCTGGTGTCGATTCTGAGATGTCGGAGGTTTCGCAAGTTCGGGGTCACAGCGCCTGAGTTTCAAGACAGCCAACGGTCTGGGTTCAGGACGCCGACACAACCTGGGATTTTAAAAGCTTCACACCAAACCAACCAACCAACCAGGAGACAGTGCCGGGCCACCCCACAGGCAAAACCCAACCCAAACACCTGGGCTGCCGCCATAAGTCTCTGCAGACTCCAGGCCCGGCAGCACCACCGCTCAACTCACAATCCTGAAACACTTTCATTTCCTTGGGGGTGTGTGTGTGTGTGTCTGTGTCTGAGTGAGCAAAGCAGAGCCTCTGCAGAGAATACCCAGAATCCTCTTGGCGGTGGGGCTGCCCCATAATATGCAGTTTGAGCACCTGTTGTCTAGTGGCTGGAACTTGGGACTAGAGGGGGAGGATTCTGTCCCTGCCTCTGCTCAAGGGGGGTGGCTAGCGTAGGTGCACTGGCAGGTGCCGGCGGGCTCACGCGCATGTGGAACGTGTCTATAGACCAATGGGTGACGAGCACCCAACTGAAGACGGGCAAGTGCCTTGAGGGCGTCGCTACACCCCTGGATGGGCCAAGCACGGCCTCCCGGAGCTTCAGGCACCGAGCAAGTAAGCTGCACAACTAGCAGCAAGAGGCAGGTTCTCTCAAACTGGGGCACAGGGCAGCGACCGAACCTGCCCACGGCCACACTGGGAGCTGGGCTAAAGGGTTAGCGCTGCGACCCCAAAAGCCACTGACCCTGGAGTCACCGCATTGAGGCCTGTAGCCCTTACGCCAGGGTCACTGATCTGCGGACTCTTCGGAGCCCCAGTCCCATGTGTCGCCGCCCAGCCCACCCTGCTCCTCATAGCTCCGTGTCTCACCGGTTCCTGGCACTCCTAGTACTCTGCGTCTGCCAGTCGGCCTCCCTGGCCCCATGAAGTCTCCAGACCAGTAGGCTGGGGAGGGGGGGATACAGTTGCAGCGCCCTTGCCTGGCCCCTTTCAATTTACTCCCTGCTGCAGCTTGGCTCGTCGCAATCCAACCTCCTGGGGTGCTTGGTGCTCCCTTGCCATGTAAGTCAAAACGTTCCTGAGGGCTTCAGCAGGGTGGGAGCTCCAGCAAAGCCCAAACACTCTGCCTCCGACCTGACTGATCATCCGGCTGCACAGCGGGATTGTCTCTGTCTGTGCAGGCTCCCCTGTGAGCTCCTCCCAGCCGGGGATCATCGGCCTGGCCTCGGGAAGAGCGCTCTCCCCTCTGCTTCCCCAGTGCAGCGAGGAGGCTGGCACAGCGCAGGGACAGGCAGGATGAGCCCTGGGGGCTTGTGTGACCCTCTCCAAACCCAGATACACTCATGAGGTCTCTTCCAGCTCTGGGACTCGAAGGCCACTTTTAGACGAGTGGGTCGCGTTGGCGTGATCTGCTCGCGTGGCCTTTTGAAGATCCCGCAGGTCGGGATTAGATGAGACGTTTTACGCAGTAAAGCCGGCCGCGCGTTCTTTTAAAACCGTCAACTAAATGCCTCGATGGCGGGGTATTTAGTTTGTGGTTTTAAAAGAACGCGCAAGCGGCTTTAACGCGCGAAACGTCTCATCTAATCCCGGCCTGCGGGATTTTCAGACGTCGTTTGAGTGGATCGCGGAAGCCTTGCCCTGCTTGTCTAAAAGCGGCCGAAGGGTCATCTAGCACCACTGCCACACCCAAACCATCCGCAGAGAAATCTGTCCAATAAGAAACCGACACGATTAAAAACATCGGCCCCAAGTAGAGACTGCGACCACCCAGAGCCCCCTGATGCCTGGGAACAGGGAAGAGTTTTAGAAGAAGAAAGATCCAGATGTTTAAAGCAGGCGAGCGGCACCCACGCTGTGGGGGGAGGCAAAAAACCCTCAGCGCTGACTGCCAATCTGCCCCAAGGGAAAATTCCTTCTCGGCCCCAAATCTGGCATTCAGACCCTGAGCATGTATATACACAGGCCCCACCCGTAGGCAGCTTCAGAATTCCTTCACAGTCTCACCTCCAGCTGCAGACAACTTCGATGCTTCAGGAAGAAAGGATCGTTCCCCAAAATGCATTTTGAGGGGTGGCGGAGGGGAGGTTTCCTCTCATAGCATCAAACAGAAATCCCCTCACAAGTTGTGTGTCATAAATGCATCCAACTCCATTTTAAAGCTACTCCGAATCTTTGCTCCCACAACTGCCCAGAGGAGGGGATTCCAGTAGTTTGCTGCTTCGATGGTTAAAAGCCTTCTTCTGATTTCAGCCTGGATTTATTTGTAACCAGCTTGTATCAATTAGTTCTTGTAGCCACACTTATAGGACCATAGTCCATGCCGTTGACTGGGTCACGTCAGACCAATGGCTCTGTGGCGTAACGGAGCCCGGCACCCCGTTACCCACTTATTCTCTGGTATCTTTCCGCTGCCACCACCCAGAGTATTTACTTAGACTGCAAGTCTCATCCCTCTGGGGAGAATGAGACCTCTATCCTTTGCTTTAAACAGCCAGGCTCACAAGCCAGGATAAAACAGTTCCCAATTTCTGCCGCCCGAGCGTACAGAGGCGTATTCGCTAACACGCACACACGGATCTTTTAGATGAGAAAAAGGAATATTACTTTAATGGTATTTTAAACCCAGCATCACAGGCTGCAACCATGTGAGGTACTTTGAATCCTTGAGCAAAAGCAATTGATCAGACACAGTTTAGGCTCGAGGGCCCTTTTTGTAGCATCTGGCCTAAACTGGTCCCTCAGATCTAACCTTCAATTACTCACAGCTTCAGGTGCGCCTTTGCCTTGCAGCAAAGGGGTTCAGTCCTTAGGTTCAGTTTAGTCCAAAGAGGCCAGGAGCCATTCCCTTCGCTCCATAGCAAACAGGTCAGTGCCTCAGAGCCAAACAGAAGCAAAGATGGAAGTCTCCCCCCTGAGAGGTGTGGCTTTCTTTTTAAAAGCCTCCTACCCCTCAATCGTGATTGGTCCTTGGGGGGTTACCTGGCTGTGCCTACTCCAATCAGAGAATGACCCCTCCAGATTGCTGAGAGAGCACTCCCACAACGACCCATCTAGCCCAGTGTCCCAGATCTTGGTCCCAGATCAGCGCTTCAGAAGAAGGTGCAAGACCCTACGCAGTAAGAAACTGCAGGACAATCCAGCCAGCATGAAGGTCTCATCAGAGCCCCTCCTAATCTCAATTCCTAAAGATTGATTTACCCTTTAAGAAGGGGTGGGTGGGGGGTGGGGTTATATCCCTCCCCCCTAATTTAGCAGCGTTAACTGTGGTGGTGGTAACTTGCCGCCCACACAGATGTCCGATCCCTCTGACTAAAATCATGGCCTCAATTCCGCCCTGCAGCAGTGAGCGCCAGAAGGTCAACAAAAACCACCAAGGGTCTGGCACGGCTTCCGTACGGAGAGAGGCTGGATAAGGTTAGGGCTCCTCAGCTTGGAGAAGAGACGACAGAGGGAATAGGATCAACATTTATAAACTCATGAGCGGTGTGGAACGAGTAAATAGGGAACGGTTATTTACCCTCTCAAAAATACTGCTAGAACTCGGGGAGACTCCATGAAACTAACTCGCAGCAGATAAGAGTATTTCTTCACTCAACGCACCATTAACTTGTGGGATTGTTGCCAGAAGAGGTGGTCAAGTCCAGTAGTGTGGCTGGGTTTAAAAAAGGATCGGATAAGTTCTTGGAGAATAGATCCATTAATGGCTCTTAGCCAATTAGGTCTGAGGGACATGACCTCCGATTGTCGGGTGCTGGGAGTGAACACCAGGCAACGGATCGCCCCATTGGGACCTGTTGGGTATTTCATCCACGCGACTGAGACTGACCACTGTCGGAGACAGGATTCTGGGCTTGATGGACCGTTGGTCCAACCCAGTCTGGTGCTGAATATGGGTGATTTCAGACGTGACGGGGTGCTAGTCGCCCCGGCACGGAATCACCGCGAGGATTCCCCGCCGGGATCACACCAGTATGTCCAATAGACGTGCCAGCTGATCCCGGCGGGGAATCGGGGAGGGGGCGGGGCCGTGCGGCGCAACGTAGACGCATGGCCCCGCCCCCCCACGCTCCCTCGCCGCCCGCCCCCTGGGGAGACGGGCGGGCGCCGCGGCCAATGCCCACAGCCTGGAATCCCGCCGCGGATTCCGGGCCGTGGTAGCCGTCCAGACGGGCCGGGCCCCTTCATCGCGGCGGGGAATCACATTCACCGCGCGATCGGGGCCGGCCCCGCCGATCGTGTGGTGAATGCGATTCCCCGCCAAGATTGACGGGGGTGAACATCTGGGGGGGAACTTCCGTTCGCCCAACAGACGTGACGAGACCTTGCTCTCCCGGTGGGAATCCACCGTGGTTGAGCGTCATCTCATCACGTCTGAAAATACCCTCTGTTTTTAGAATGTCATTCCTCCCTCTCTCCAGGGACAGAGTTTGTGAGAAATTGATGATTGGATGATGGCTAGTTAGGGAAGAGCTCGTCAATCCTAGGAGTAAAGCTTGCTTGGGCAATAGACAGAGCCTTCCCTGGGGTTTGGTCCTTGATGGAATGAATTCACAGGAACTGAGAACCATCCTGCCTTGTGCTTCACAGCACACTTCCTTGGCCTTGCCCCTGCCAACCCACCTGCACCAAACACTGCCCTACACTGGCAGCCGATCCGTTAGCTGACTATGGGAGGCTGGGGGGGTGTTTTAAAAGATGAATTCAACAGCTGGAATCCAGCTTGTGTACGAACCCCTTCCCCTCTCCCCAAGCAGAGCCCCTGGGTTCACTCAATGAGCACCCCGATTGACTGCAGGGTTCCCATTTGCCCACCCCAGACATCCTGCGAACGGGCAGCGGGAGGGAGGGAGGCTGTGCTGTCTGTGGGGGAAGCTGGCAAGGAGGTCTGCACCAACGATCTGGCACCTCCATTTAGCATGCTGGGACAGCGCTGCGTGTCTCGGAAGCAGCCGGGAAGCAAGCTAGATGCAAATGGAAAAATCCAAATAACTCAAGGAGACAAGTTGATTGAAACGCCGTCCCTCACCACCTCCAATTCCCCAAGGTGCGAAAAAACAAGATTAGGGTCTCTCCAACCTGAACTTTCCCTCGACAATTTTCAGACTTGCCGAGACTCGCTTCTGAGATGGGAGATTGTGCGACCCACTGATCCTGGGGAGGAAACGATGGGTACGGAGGGTTCAGGAGGCACACCTAGCACCTCTCCCCACCTGCTCCATTTATTCCATGCCCCTCTGAATTACCCTGTTCCCAGGCGGCAGCCCCCAGGCAGAGAATAAAAGGACGTTTATTAACAGTTAACATGTCAGCGGCTGGAAGAAGCTAGTGCAGAAGGCACCCATACCAGTTTTGTTTTAGTTTTCATTTACAACCCCCCCTTCTTTTTGGGATGTGTGTGTGCGTGTGCATGTGCGTTGTAAACGACCCTAATGTTTTCATTTATTTTTTCATTTGTTTTATTAATTTTAATTTTTTTAAAAAAAGAAAATCACTGCGCATGCACGAAATGGCCGCTGGACCAGTCTGTGCATGTACGCTCTTAAAATGGCACCAACGCTGCCAGTGCCATTTCGGGAAAGGGCGTGCATGCGCAGAACGGCTCTGGTGGCGAGCTTGCACAGTTTTTTTTTTAAAAAAATCTTTTATTTTTAAAACAAAACAGATGCTTATTCATCCGTTTTCATATTTTAATTATTTAAAGGAATGGGGCTTCATTCATTTTAGTAATTTCAAAACCGAAAATGCAGAGGTCTCCGGAGTGCGGGACGCTCCACAGCCGGGTCGCAGGCCAGTAGTAATACAAACAGGGTCTGAAATGAGGTACATTCCTGGAAGATCAGTCGGTCCAAGAGTGGCAAGTCACCTGGGGGAAATGTCTGACTGCTGGAAGCAGCGAGGGAATGATGGGATGGATCATTCCACGGAGGCCCTGGTGTGTGGGGGGCACTGGCCCTGAAGTCTGGTCTGGCGTTGGCCACCAGCGAAGACAAGACCCTGGTCTAGACAGGCCATTGGTCTGAGCCAGCGTGGCAGCGCTGGTGGTCTTCTGAGCGGCCCCTCGGTGATGATCCTGTGTGGCCATCGCTGGGCTTGGGGCGTAGAAGCAGCCACGCTCCCACAGAGCCATTGCGGCACCTTTGGGAAGTTAACACCCTAGTGGATAAGGTGCTGGACTTGGACCTGGAAAAACCAGCATTCAAATCCCATCTTAGCCATGACCTCAGTGGGTGGCCTCGGGCAAATTGATTTCTTTCAGCCTGTTTCCCACCTGGAAAATGGGAACGACGACGGCTTACCTCCTGTTGGGAGAGTGAACTTAGATAAGAACCGTAAAGCCTGTTGATCACCAACAGCGCTAGAGGAACGATTCTACGGGACGCCTGGGGTCATCATCCCAGTCTCAGCCTGGTGCTATCCATGGGATGCTGCCAAGGCCTACAGCATAAACAGGTTCCACAAAGAACTGGATACATTCCTGGAGGACACGCCTAGGAGCCAAGCTGGCCAGCAGATGAGACCACTTGGGCTGTTGGAAGCCGGGAGAGAACGGCAAGGGGTGGGGCTGTCCGTAATGGCCTGTCCTGGCTAGGGATAGGTAGACTGGGCTATGCCTCCAGGGGGGCACCTGGACTTAAAAAGGATGAATCCGTACAACTTCTTGGGCGTGGCAGGCAGAGCCCTGGCTGTTGGGAGAGAGCGGAAAATCCTTGCTTGGAAGCAGGACGGTGCTCGCGTTTGCACAGAAGCAGCAGCAGCTGCACACAAGCCCCTTCTTGCTGCCGGGCTGGAAAGAGTCATCAATGAGGCCATTTAGAGCCCTCTTCATGCTAAACATCCTCCTGTTGACCTTTCAAGCCAAACACAGAACTGATTCAAGAACGCCAGGCCCTCGGATGGAGACAAAGCCGGGAGAACAGGAGAGGTTATTCCAACTTCTGAATTAATAGCTGTCGAGGGGGTGGATCACGTCTTAGATTCATGGAGCTGGAAGGGACGTCAAGGGTCTAGGCCAGCACAAAGCCTAGGCCCCCAAATAAGCCTGGCTTCAGCCCTTTGGGGCCTAGGCCTTGGGGGGTGAGCTCTTTCTTCACAACGGGAAAAAATCACTCCTCCTTTTGAGGCTTGCATCAGCAACCTCAGCCTGTGACCCTGCAGGATGACAACGAGAGCTACAACATCCAGCCTCTGACTGAAAACCGCCAACGACCTCCCTAGGCACTTGTTCCATTGCTGCCCAGCTCCTCTCACTGGTTCCTACTTCAGTTTAATGAAATCGGGGTAACTACCCCACTTTGGTGGCATTCACACAAACAACGTAAACCAAAGCTGACTGCCTGGTTGAGATGCAATGACCGCTGAACAGTATTCACCGAGTTCACACAGTTACCTCAAAATATAAACCAAAGGGGACTGTCTAGGCCTGATTTTGTAAGAGTACCTACTTCTCTTCCTACTCCTGAAGAGCTCTGGATTAGCGCTCTGTTTGTGTAAACACTTCAGGAGTAAGACTGAAAAAAGTCCCGACGACACCAAGTTAACTGTTAGTCAGAATGTGAGGAGTGTGGCTCCAAACCGGTACACTGTAACGTTCATTCACACAAGCTGCTCGCTGACACTCCCTCTACTGTCCCCGCCATTGAATGTCTCCTTCTTCTCCCTTGTCTCTCCTGGACTGTAAGCCCCTGGGGGGCAGGGACCTGTCTCGAATGATTGTTCAGTGCCAGGGACATTGCTGGGGCCATGTGGATAAGGGGGAGCCAGTTGATAGAGCGTATCTGCATTTTCAGAAAGCATTTAATAAGGTCCCTCATGAGAGACTCTTGAGGATGTCTTTAGATTGTCAGCTCTAGGGCAGGGACCGTGTCTATCTTATTCTTTGTAAAGCGCCAGGGACATCGCTGGTGCTATATAAATGCTTATAATAAAATAATAATAAATTAAATAGTCATGGGATAGGAGGCAGTGTCCTGTTGTGGGTCGGTAACTGGCTGAAGGACAGGAAGCGAAGAGTAGGATTAAATGGTCAATTTTCACAATGGAGAGAAGTAACTAGCGGAGTGCCCTCCTCTGCAGACTCCTGCCTAACTGTGACCAAGCCAAGCACGCGCACCTGAGACTTGGCAGCCGCTTGCATGTTTGTTTGCTTCTCCCTTGTCTTCCCCTTTGTCCCCTCTCCTTGTCGCCCCCTCCTTGTCTTTTTAGATGAATGAATTTATTCCAGCGTAGGCCGTTGCTTTAACAGACAACATAAACACCACAACATAGATACACAACAGATACATAAAACCCCCGAGGGATAAATCAGCCGTAAGCTATACAAAATGCCAGACTGCAGAGTCACCTATTAAAAGGGAGCCTACCTAACGCCCTGAAGGGTGAGGTAAGGCCTACTAAAATGATTTAAATTTAACTAAAATTACAAGTAACATGGGTTTCTTATCTAAGACCTACAAATCAGTTACCCAGAAGCAGGGAAATACAGCATAAAGAGACTAATTAGCCTAGCAACTACTAGCAAACAAATTACAAACATGGTGCAATGGGCATCTTTCTAAAGGGAAGAATCCAACCAATTAGTATCAGCCTATGGAGCCCAGTAGAGAAGTCCTGCACGCGACATCGGCAGCTACAAGTTCTTCAAGAATCGAAGCCCCTCTAGAGGGAAATCCCGGACTTTTACCGACAACAGAGACATAATTATTCAGGCGAGGACTTGGCACAATGGGACATTGGGGCTGGTACGTCTGGGACACAGGCAAGGAGAGCGCATCCTCGGAGGGCCCTGAAAGGGTGCCATACCTGATTTATCCGGGGAAGAGGCCCTAGGAGAAGAGTGAGCCGACTCAGAAGGGGATAAAGCAGCGACCGCAATGGGCCTATAAGCAAAGTAGAACCCGGCGGAGCAACAAAATCTTCAGCCTGAGCCAGTTCTTTAAGTCCGCTAACAATCGGAACATCCAATGGAATAAACCGCTTCCTTTTAGGGACCTGAGTCAAATTGGGATTTCTCTCGAAAGGAGCCGGGATAGTCAAAGGAGCTTGCAGTAGCAGTGGATTAATTCCCATTGTGGTATAAACATTAGCCATATAAAAAAAAACCATGGGCAAAAAACCCCAGGAGTAAGACAGAAGCCTATCCACTATGGCTGATGTACGAAAGTAAACAACAATGCGGAAAACTCCACCCCTTACTGGTAGGTGGAAGAAGCGAGTCATGTGGGAAGGCAAAAAAGTGCCACCCAAAATGTCAGTAATGTGACAGGAAATTCAATATTTGGAATCCCACGGAGGGAATAACCCAGACGGCAGGGGATGGACTGTAAAAACCAGAGCATCTGTTATAGCTGGTGTGAGCTTACGGTCCTCAGCAGCTTTAAAAGATACAGAGTTAGAACAAACTGGGCCATAAGTAGTAGTCGTTTGCCATGCCCATGCCTGATCTATTCGCTGAGGGCCCAACCCAAGCCTGCTCCCTCTAAAATCATTCGTCCGCTCCCAGAGCCTAGTCAGCCGCTGCTGAATGGCCTGGCGTTGGGTGTCGACTGTCGACACCCTCAATTCGTGCCATGAATATTGGCAAAACATCTTCTACCGGCTGAGAGTAGCGAGGCACAAACACCTCTTGGGTTTCGAGAGTCATTGATCTCGAGTTGGTGGAAGAGCCAGGGGGAATACTAGAGGGGGCCCCCTTCTCTCTATCTGACACCCCCCCCCCGAGCCTCACTGAGCTGGCCTAGAGGGGAGGGCAGCAGCTCGGCGGGGGCAACAGACAACTCCAGGTCCCCATACGCAGCTGTCAAGGAGTTCGATAGAGGCGGTTCCCCAGCAGAGGAAGGCTGGGGACCTGAAGAGGGCTGAAAAAGCCCCCGAGATTTAGCAGCCAAGGCCTGCTAGCTCTCTCCTTGCTTCTTAAAAGCCAAGGCACACGACAATAGCGAAGAGACAAGAGGGGCCTGCCAATTCGGAATGAGAGGCTCAGACCCCAGCATGGGAGGTCCCTACCCCAGGATTCCCGGAACCATAGGACAAAGCAGGAGGCAAGGAGCTTGTACAAACAACCAGAGAATCCCGCTCTGCATCGGGACCCTCGGCAGGAGGATACAGGGAAACCAGAGAAAGGCCACCCCGCTCAAACCTGCGGCAAAGCAGCCCTTAAGTTGTAATTGCCCTGCCCGTGCCCTGGTGGTCACCCCCAACTTCTTCTTGCTCTTCTTAGACATCGAAGGCTAGCGATGGCCAGGAGGGAAGTGAAATGGGAGGGCTTCAATCCCACACTGGGGTACAGAACTGAGCCGCCAACCGAGGTAAAACAAAAGAAATCAGGGCCCTGTGCCCGACCGGCGCCTAAGGCCGCGCGCACAAGGGCGTGCCCTTGCACGCGCAGCCCTTAGGTGCGCTGCCCCAGCGTGTGCCTCCGGCGCCGCCGGGTGGTGCGGTGGGGTTCAAACTGTCCCGGTGACGGGATTCCTCCCCAGTCCCAGCTGCTCCGGCTTTCCGAATCAGCCCTCAGCAACGCTTGACAGGGTCCCCCGGGGGAACGGGGCTCCGGGTTCCCAGGTGCCTCCCCCGCCCCCACGGGCAGAAGGCAGCAGGCAGGCACAGCAAGTCCAAAGGGAGGGAAAAGAAGGGCTCACGTCTTTTTAGATTGTAAGTCGTAGGCAGGGACCGCATGTTTATCTTTGTTCTGTAAAGCACCAGGTACGCAGCTGGTGCTATACAAATGTTATTTATTATTATTAATAATAATAATAATAATAATCATCATCATCATCATCAATCAATCAATCATCATCAGGAAAAGGGGAGTAAGGAGTGAGATGATCAAATCTGCAGATGACACAAAGTTATTCAAGGTAGTTAAAACCCAAGCAGACTGTGAAGAATTGCGGGAGGATCTTGTGAGACAAGGTGAGTGGGCATCTAAATGGCAGATGAAATTTAATGTGGACAAGTGCAAAGTGATGCACAGCGGGGAAAAACAATCCAAACTTTATGCACACAATGCTGGGTTCTAAACTAGGAGTAACCACTCAGGAAAAGGACCTTGGAGTCATTGTGGACAATACACTGAAATCCTCAGCTCAGCGTGCGGCGGCTGTCAAGAAACAAACAGAACGTTAGGAATCATTCGTAAAGGGATAGAGAATAAAACTGAGAATATCATCAGTCAATGGTGCGACCACACCTTGAGTATTGTGTGCAGTTCTGGTCGCCCCATCTCAAAAAAGATATTGTTGAAACTGAAAAGGTGCAGAGAAAGGCAACGAGAATGCTAAGGGGTCTGGAACAGCTCTCCTGTGAAGAGAGGCTGGATAGGTTGGGGCTCTTCAGCTTGGAGAAGAGACGACAGAGGGGATAGAAGTTTATAAAATCATGAGTGCTGTGGAATACGTGAATAGGGAATGGTTATTTACCCTCTCCACTAGTACTAGGATTAGGGGACACTCCATGAAACTAACAGATAGCAGATTTTAAACAAATAAAAGGAAGTATTTTTTCACTTGACGCACAGCGAGGTTGTGGAATTTGGTGCCAGAGGACGTGCTCAAGGCCAGTCGTGTAACTGGGTTTAAGAAAGGGCTGGACAAGTTTCTGGAGGATCGGTCCGTTAGCAGCGATTAGCCAGGCAGGTTTCGGAAATGTAACCTGTGATTGTCGGGAGCTGGGAGTGAGCAGCAGAGAATGGGTTGCCCCATAATGACCTTCAAGCAACTTCATAATGACACAAACAACGTGGGTACCTCAAGCAACCGAGATTGGCCACCGTCGGGAACAGGATGCTGGGCTCAATGGACCATTGGTTTGGCCCAGTCCGGCCCTTCATAGATTCTTATATAAATACATCGGAATAATAATTCCAAACCGCCTGGGAGGATCTGCATTTCTTTTGGGGCTGTGACCAGTGATCAAGGAGAGTCCCTGTCTCGTGCGAGGCTTGCAGGGAAGCTGGACAGAAGAGAAGATTATGCAGCCGTGATGTCCTCCAGACCCCACCTGGGTTTAATCTGCCATTAGCCAGCAGATCCTGTTTTCTCATTCACACAGGCCTGCTGTCAGTGAGATTGCTCTGCTGATTCCAATGCTCCGTGAGTGACGGGAGGAAGCCAAGGGCTGGGTGACTAACATCCACCCCACCCCCAAGGGATGGCTAATTGCCCTGAAACATGATGCCAGGAGAGGGTGGCTTGTTTTTGTGTGTGTGTGCGCGATCACTGCTGGGAACTGATGCTGAAGGAGGAGGGGAACCACTAAGAGCCAAGGAGAGGCTGCAATGGATGAAGTGAGAGAGCTCCAGGCTGCCCTCACTTGACCACTGTCTCTGTAAAACGGGGGTAGCCAGGGACCAATGAACACTGGGAGGCGGGGCACTGCTCTTAGCCCCATTTTACAGGTGCGAACTGAGGCACCAGGAGAGGAGACGGCAGAGAACCACCAATAAGGTACCTGCAGGTCTGAATCTCTTTCTTGGCAGCTGCAAAGTTTTCATTCCCCTGGCTCAAGGCTACTGTCAGAAATGGGAATTGCTGTCAGATTCCATAGTGCGAGCGATGGGTTGAGTCCCGTGGAGTTGCTGAGCTGCCCCCTCGTCCCCTGGCTTAGCTGGACGCTGGGGATGGGAGGACGCGTGTTTCCATTGGTGATATTTCATGGGGGCACAAAGGCCTGGGGCCTGCGAAAACCCACTAGAGCAAAGGAAGATGGGCTTTTATTTCGTCCTTGTTTCGTGGCTGGGTAACACCGAGAAGGGCAGCTCTGCAGGCGCTCACCCCGTCAGGAGAAGCACATTGTGACACCAAGGCACAGAGCTGCCCTCCGCCATCCCGAAAGTCTACTTCTCAGGGGAGCAACAGGCAGTTACACTGGTTTAATCAATCCTTAACTTGTTTCTAATTTGGAATTGTTCACACGTTGTCAAGTGACTTAAACCGACAGAATTCCGGAGGAGGAGTCCATGTCCCCTTGGCTTTTTCATTCCAAGTGTAATGGGAACCCTCTCCAGGTTTGGGTGGTGAACATGGTAGGGCAGGGATGGGGAAACCCAGGCCTGGGGGCCAAATGCGGCCCCTGGCATGTTTTTGTGACCCTTTTCCAGTTCTTGGATCCAGTTCCTACCCTTCAAGCTGTGAAAAACTGAGCTCAGGTAAGGGAGCAGCGAAGAGGGCATGCACACAAAAACTGGGGAATGGATCCAAGGTACAGATTCACAATCTGGACCCTCCCTCTTCCCGAGTGCACTCCTTAAGAGCTCCTTCGCCAACCTCTGTACGGCCCTTGGAGCTTGGATGGATTTTCAAGCGGCCCCCTGGGAAGGAATAGGTTTCCTCACCCCTGTGGCATGGAAATCATTCCCAGGTTGCAATGCACAGTGCCTCTCTTGCCGGGAACTCTATGGTTCGTTTGGGTTTCCGTTCAGGAAAGCCGTTTAGTTCTCTTGGAATTTCCCTACCAAAATGCTGCGTGTGCGTGTGCAAGGCATGAAGGGATACGTCTCATCATGTGATCTTCATGACGTGACCAGCAGGGGAGGTGGTAGCGGTACTCAAATCGGTTTTGAACAGCAGTGTGAACAAGAGTAAAGTGGGGTAAAAACCCCTGGTTTAATTAAACTGCGGTTTCTCTGTTCGACGGTGCCCTCGGTCTGTCTAGGCCTGGGATACAGCCCAGCCCAGCCGTACGCTTCCCCTCTTGGAAAACACAGGCTCTATAGTCCCTTGGCGTTCTGCAGCTTGTATGACTCTCGGGAAGGATCTAAGGAACCGCTCTACGAAGTCACTTCTATTGCATTTCAGCAGAGGATGCAGCGAGTGGAAACCTCCAGAGACTCTCAATCCATTTATCGGAGTGGCTCGGACTCCCCATCTCAGAGTGTAATAAATACCGAGCTCGGGAAATGAAATTGCAGCCGGAGCATTTTATTAAACAACAACAAGCGGCCAAGCAGACAAAGGAATCGGGGGCGAAGAGGGTCTCCTGCCAGAGCTGGTCTCGTGTGTCTGCCGCCAGGGAAGCCTCCGGGATGGAGGGCATTGGATCAGTTTCAATTGAATTAAGGCAGCCACCGAACAAGGCCGTGTGCGAGACAGGCAGGACAATCTGCCCGCAGGACAACACAAGGGGGGCTCCCGAGAGCCTGTTGCTATTGTCACGTCTGAGAGCAGGGAAGCAGGGAATCCAGGGGCTCTGGGAAGGAGACTCGGGCAAGACTGGTTTGCTTGGCTGCACCCGATGTCTCAGAGCAGAGGCTGCCAGCCTTTCCCGTGCAGGGGGCACCAGGACGATGGGCTGACACAAGCATGCACGATCATGAGGCATGCAGTTGCTATGGTAATGCAGCCGTGGGCAGATAAACCATCTCCCGTGATGCAATGTGGGGAAACAGGGGCAAGAGACGGAAAGGGGACACGTGCCTTTGAGATTGCAAGAGGTGGGGGGTGAGAGACGCCCACAGAAGCTGGGCCACTGGGGGTGACAAGCTGCGTCTTGCTTCCACAGAGCCTGGTTTTCCGTTTTACCTCCCTCGTTTCCCTTTGAAATGGCCTGCTTTACGAGGGAAAGAAAAGGAGCTGCCTCTCATTTTCACAATAAGCAAACGCAGAAGAGACTGAAGATCACAGAGAGAAACAAAACAGAGCTCTGAGCCTAGGTAGCTAAGGTTGGGGGGGGGGGGGAGCCCCACTTTTAATGCCCCCCCTTCCCTCCTGTGGTATTTCCCACAGTGCAAAGGGGAAGAAGAATGTCACTGTGATGCCCTTACCTGTAATGTTCTGAAAGGAGCATGAAACGGAGCAGAGAGTCCCTGCTCTTGGACACTCTGGCCACATCTCTATGGTCACTGGGAGGTAGGGAGTGGAGTATTCGGGACTGAAGATTGCTCTGGGTTAATCAAATCGTACAACATTATTTCTTCTTGACAGAACCAGACCCCTGCTAGCAAAATCTTTTCGTTCATCCACATAACACTTTTGGAGTGGGCAGGGCCACAACCCCCATCCCCTTTCCTGTGCTCCTTGAGGATCCTTGTTCTTTGCCACCTAGGGCAAGGGGTGGGCTATTGAAAATGCAGAGAAAGCAGCAGCTGTTTGAATGTGCTGATACAGGGCAAAATAAACACAGATTAAGGAGTAAGGTGGGGGATGTGTGAACGAGCCCTTTTTTGCATCGGGTGGCAGAGAATAAGGATCATCAAGGAGCACAAGAAGCGGTCAGAATTTCACCCTGCACTCCGGATGTGGGGTTGGGCCCCTACTCACCCTTTTACAGTGTCGTGTGAACGTGTCCTCAAGCCCAAACCAAGTTCCAAAAGCTCCAGATGGGGAGAGGGAGGGGGATTTAGCTAATCCTAATGAGCGAATAACGACAGCCGGGGCTAATGGGCCCCTCGTAATGCTTTAACGGTGAGGAAGTTTTATGAGCCGTTTCGGTGCTCGGTAATTTCGATTAGCGCCTCGCCCTCTTGCCGTGATGGGGCTTAATTCATCTGAAAGCTGAGCCACAAATAAAAAGCTAATTAGTTTTATTTGCAAAGCAGATGCAGCTCGTTTCGATTCGAGGGGGAAACCTACCGCATACACAACGGGGCCAGCCCGAGGCCCAGGCCCCCAAATAAGCCTGTGGCCTAGGCCCCAAATAAAACGCCGGGTTTATTTGGGGCCTAGGCCTTGGGAGTGAGCTCTTTCTCCACAACTGGAAAATATCACCTCTCCTGGCGCCACAAGGGTTTGCCTTAGCAAGCTCAGCCCGTGACCCCGCGGCAAAGCAATTAGTCCGCTAGCGTTTAGTCATGAAAAATGGATTCGTTAACTGGAATCTGTACTCAAGGAAGGAAAGCTCAGGCTTTCTTTCCACTTGGTCGTATGCTGGTTCCCTTTGGAGGAAGCTCTTCGAGGGCTGCTCACTGCTGTGGATAGGGCTTAAAACTTGGGGTTTGACCCTGAAATTCCTGATGTCAGAACCCAGCCTTGAACCCACGCCCCCAGGAGCGGCGGGAAGCCATCCTGCAACACTGTCAGAGCTGACCCCTGGTCCAGCCACCCTCCCTCCCCCAGGGGCCTTCCTCCTGTCTTGCCCTAGCCATTTATCTACTTATTTATGTAACATTTCTATCCCACCCCTCCTGCCCACAGGGCAGCCCGGGGCGGCGAACAACAATCATCAATAAAACAATACCATTTTTAAAAAACAATTTACAAATACAATATGTGGGGAACCCCAACCCCCTCGCCAAAAGCCTGACGGAACAGCCAGTCTTACATACGCGCCGAAACAGCAGTAGAGTGGGAGCCAACCGAGCCTCCTCCGGGAGCGAGTTCCACAGCACAGGGGTGGCCACCAAAAAAGATCTAACATCGGTGGCCACCCGCCTCGCCCGGGGAACCTCCAAAAAGGCTCCCACGGACGATCCCAGGGGTCACACGGGCACATGGGGAGTGAGGCGGTCCAGCAGATAAGCAGGGCCCAGGCCGTGAAGGGCTTTAAAAGGTTAAAACCAGCACCTTGAACCTGGCCCGGTGCTTTATAGGCAGCCAGTGCAGAGCCCGGAGCACTGGGGTCATGTGCTCCCTGTGACCCGCCCCCGTAAGGAGACGGGCCGAGGCATTCTGCACCAGCTGCAGCCTCCGGACCAGCTTCTCGGGCAGCCCCACGTAAAGCGCGTTGCAGTAATCCAGCCTCGAGGTGATGAGGGCATGGATGACAGTGGCGAGGTCAGAGTCTGAGAGATACGGCCGAAGCCACCGGACAAGATGTAGCTGCCGAAACGCACTCCCCGCCACGGCCACAACCTGAGATTCCAGGCTGAGCCGCGAGTCGAGGAGCACACCCAGACTCCGTACCTGCAGGACCATGGGAGGGTGAACACAACACCCCCCCAAGAGGAGATCCAACCACTCCCAGGCCCCCCATGCCCTCACCCACCAACATCACCTCCGTCTTGTCAGGATTCAGCTGCAGATGGCTCAACCTCATCCAAGCCCCCACAGCCGACAGCCACTGGGAAAATAAAGAGACTGCCTCTTGGGGTAGTGGCTAGAGCTGAGGGAGTGGGGCACCGGAGGGCTGGCCACTGCTCCAGACCCCCTGGGGGCATGGGTTCAAGGCTGGATCTTAACATTCAGAAGGAGAGTCCCTGAGACCCAGAGGGACTAACCCTTTGCCATCCCAGGCTAGAGGAGGAGGGGTCACCATGTTAGAATCCTACCCGGGTCATAGAACCGAAGAGCTGAAAGGGACCCTGAAGCCGAGTTCTAGCATCTGTAGCTAACGGAGGGGGAGGCACATGGGCCTCCCTCCAAGCTACCACCCCAACCCACAAAACAAAGTTGGTTTTTGTGCCGGTGTATCGACTGGCCTGCACAGAAAGCACATTCAATGCAGCAAACACCGGCTCCAGCATTTGTTAAATATGGGAATGCTTTCATTACTGCCACAGGCTATACGGGGACAGATCCCTTGCCTTCCCGCCTGCCCCCGTCCTACCAGCGTCTGGCTACGGGCCTGCCTGCCTGCCTGCCCCGCTACGCCCAGAGCTGAAACCCTAAGGGGTTCGTTCGGGGCTGCCGTCTTCCCAGCAGCATTCCATTGAGAAGGGGGCGGGGCAAAGGGACTCAGTGCTGCCACGCCCGCTCCAGAGCATGGTGATGGGACACCCTTCTGCAGGAGGCGGAGCCGTGTTACTAAGGGTGCAGGGCAGCCTCTTCACCCCACTCCTTTCTCGTGTAGTCACGCCCCGCACCTCAACTAACCTGGGAAAAGAGGAGCTCCGTCTGGAGCCGCTATCAGAACCTGCAGCGCCAGGCCGGACCCAAAGGGGGGGTGGGCTAGAGCTCCCTCAGAACCCCTGTGCCCCCATCATACCCCTTCAAGCGCCCCCCAAACTCATCTTTTGAATGTAGGGGGATGCAGCTAAGTTGGGCGGCAGGAAATCTGCAGAAGGAATCCCCCCCCCCCCAATCCCCTACACGGCAGAGCCAGGGAAGCGAGGGATGGCAAAGGTCTAAGGCCTGAAGTGAGAGTAGGTGCTCTTGTTCCACTGGGAAATATCAACTTTTCCGGAGCAATTTCGGCCACTCGGCTGTATTGTCTGCTTCCAGTCCCGTCGGTATAGGCACCTGCAATTCCCTGTCCATTTTCGGTATTACCAATAATACCGGAAATTACGGAAAGATACCGATAATACCGGAAATTACCAAAATGGCAGAAAGCAGTGGAAAATCTCATAAAATGTCCAAAATGCCGGTGGATTTCCTCCTCGTGCGAATGAAGGTGAAAGAACCGTTTCCATTGGAAACGGCATTCACAGAGACCTTTTGTTTCAGCTCCATCTCCACCAGGGGAGGCCAACCTGTGGCTTGGGAGCTGAACAAAGCTCTTGGGAAATTCAAGTGCGGTCGTTGGCCAGGTCTGGTCCGAGGTCCGTGCTGGTGTTTAACCCTCCTGTGTCTTCCTGCCCGGCTGATTGGCAAGCTCCTCCCAGAATCTCAGCAGCCAGGAACGCCGAGTACTAGCTCCACTAGCGGCTCACGAAGCAGGAGAGCTGTGCACCGCGCGCGGGGTGTGCGACTTCACACACGAGTCTGTGCATCTTGTGGCTTTGGGCCATACAATTATTTTGGCACACGGCTCCTGGAGTTGGCCCCCTCAGCCTAGGCCAACTGCTGCGGGGTGGGCATAGAGCCATCAAACCTTAGAACTGGAAGGGGCCTCGAGGGTCATCTAGTTCAACCCTGTGCTTGGATGCAGGATGACTCACGCTACAGCATTCCTGGCGGTGCTCTCCCGCCTCTCTTTGAAAGGCTCCGACCTCCTGAGGCCACTTGTTCCATTGCTAAACAGCTCTGACTGTTAGGAAGTTTTTCCCTGATATTTGTATCCTGAGCCCATTGTTTCTAGTGTCTGTAGCAACGCAGAACAACTCCTCCCAGCACACCCCCAGATATTGGAAGACTGTCATGTCTTCCCTTCGTCTTCTCTTCGCTAGACTAAACGCTTTCCTCAGAAGACTTGCTTTTCAGACCCGTTATCATCTGTCGCTCTCCCACTCTAATCTATCAATGTCCTTCTGAAAATGAGGTGCCAATTCTTTTTTAAACCCAGCTATACTATTGACCATGGCCACCTTCTTTGGACAATAAGTTCCACAAGTGAACTGTGCGCTGAATGAAAGCACACTTTCTTTTATTTGTTTTTAATGTGCTGCCCGTTAGTTTCACGGAGAAACTATCAGCGTCGTGATCCGCACTTACTTCAGAGAACTCCCACCGAAGCTCTAAGGGACCAAGTGGTTTGTGGAGCGCAAAGGAGAACTTTTATTGGGCCAACTTGCACGGTCTTGGCAAGAGCGCGTAATGTTTTCTGGCTGCAAAGAGATCGTCGGAACTAGTGCTGGTGCAGCCACACGAGACAGGGAGGGGAGGTTACTGTGCCTTGGGGAGCCTTACCCCCTGCCTGGACAAATTCTGAGGGCACGTTGCAGAGCAGCCTGACACCACATCGGACAAGGATACCCAGGGCAGTGTATATTGTGTGGCCGGGCCCATGCAGCGAGTGAGGAGGGCTGGAGCCCGTTGTGAGCGGACACATCATGGCCGGGGGGTGGGGCAGGGTGATGCATGTGCTCGTGTGGCCGCCGGTGTGGCCCACCCCGGCTGTGGCGGCAGCTCCGACAGGGGCCGGCCCACCTGGCTTCTTTGTAACTGGCTGGCCGGCTCCCTGCGCTGGCGATTGCTCGCCACGAGGCTGCACGGGGATCCGCCGGCTGGCACTCACGTGGCCTCACCCGTGTTAAGGCTAAGTTACACGCTGGGCCAGGTTCTGCCCTCCTTTTCGCTGGTGGAAATCCCATAATACCCAGCCATGTTCTCTTGGGATTTCCACCAACGTCACAGAGAGGAGGGAGGTTGCTCTCCTTTTCCCGCCTGGATCTTTCTGTCGGACGGTCCCCTGTGGGTCAAGCCATTATATTTTTCATGCTGTTTGGCTTTTCTCCACAAAAACAAGACTTTCCCATTTCACAAGTCAGGCAGGGTTTACCTTCGGGGCCCAAAGACGCCTTCCCCCAACTGCAAAGAGACTGCCCCATATCACAGTTCTGGAGCACACCCATCTGCACATTGCCCTCCTTCAACGGGATTGGATAATAGACAATGACCAATGAACTCAGGGATTTGGGGCCCAGGCAGGAGTCCTGCCCCTCTCCTTGGGGGGCTCCTGGTCAACCCTTAACCCAGATGCGCCCCCAGACCATGTGCCCCACAGTGACCCATCACCCTGCAAAACAGACACCCCACAACACCGGTTTCTGGACGTCTGGGTTACACATTTCAGTCAAGACACTGGACGAAGCCCAAGGGCAGGGGTGCTCAAATTAACTCTTTGCGTAGGCCACAGCAAATTGATTGGCCCAACAACAGGCTTCAGATCCACCCTGACCTCATCCCTGGAATCCCAGCCGCCCTGGACCCCAATTTTATTGGATTCTACTGGAGTTTATTGTCCAAACGTCAGAGGGGGGCGCTGCTGTGTCAGCAACAGCTCTGTGGGCCGCAGACTATAGTCTATGGGCCAACTGTCCGAGGGCCACAGGGGATGATCTTATGGGCTGCATGTGGCCCTCGGGCTGTATGCGGAGTACCGCTGATCTAGGGGGAGAACTGGACAACCATGTTCAGACTGAACTTCCACTCTCCCTTATAGTCCCAGCAGACAAGCAAGCAGTCAGCTGACTCCCCAGTCATGTGACCCCTGGACTCAGTCCCTTCTAGACAACTACAATTCCCAGAATGCTTTGCTCTTAAAGAGTCATCAAGCCACATACATATACACTTCCCTCTCTTGGAATGTATGTTGTCGCCAGACAGCGTCAGCTTTTTTACCTGGCCAGCGTGCTGGAGCTTAGCGCCGAAGAGGACGTGAAAGGAAGGGAGCAAAGCAGCCAGCAGCCCTGGGTGCAGGGATGTGCCCCAAGCCCCTCTCTCTAGCATCCCCACCCTGCGCATGCGTGCTGTGCAGCTCATGCCGCCGGCCACCAAGTCAACGGGCAGAGACAAGTGGAAAGGAGAGGGGGCAGAGGTACCTTCTTGGCTCCCGTCAAGGCCGCTTTCTGGAGCTTGTGGTAACAATACTTGGCATACGTGCTTATGGCCACCCCTACAAGAGAAAACAGAAAGCAGAGAGTCAGAGAGGCCATGCCAGGGAAAGGAAACACCGGAGAGGCGTGCTGGGCGGCGGAGCGCGGGGATAGGCTGTCAATGCACGGACAGAGGAGCAAACACAAAGCCTAGGCCCCACGGAAACCCTGCCTCGGCCCCAGCGCACCCCAGAGGCGACCAAGGGGCGTGTATGGGGGTGTCAGGGGGTGACTTCCACATTTGCACAGTGGTGAGCTCCGTGCAGCACGGTGCTTGTGTATTTACACCGGAATTAGGCCCTGTCAGTGCACGCGCACGGGAATGGTGCACCTTGTCCCCAAGCCACGCACGACTGCTCCCATCTGATTTGACAAACGCTGGTCTGAACCCCGCTTCCCCCGCAATGGAACCAACCCTCTGTGCGGGGCTTTGTGCAATGAGAATAGCTGGTTTGGGGGCGGGGCGCTCCCACGGTGAGCGCAGGAGGCAGCTTGATCATGGATGGAGCCACATTAACGGAGGGGGCCGGCGTTCACACACAGCAGTACTGCAGGCAATTGGAGACGTAACGACTGCTGCATTGTGGTCGTCACTGCTAAGCGTTCACACAGTTACTTTGAAATCCTCCTGAGTTTCCAGGAGTACACCCTTCTCTTCCTACTCCTGACTAACACTGGTTTAGCACTCTGTTCATGCGAACACTTCGGGGATAAAGCAGAAGTAAGGCCTGGAACACATCCTGGGATCTGAAATTCGAAGTATGTATTTCGTGCTATGGAGCGGTGGCTTCCCTCACCCTAACCGCGTGGTGTTGCGTGCAAGCTTGCTCCGCCCGGGCCAGCTCTGAAATCTTTACCTTCTCTTGCCACCGACAGCATTGCTCGACACAAATGACTTCAAACATAACCAGGACAGGAAGGAACCGGGGCAGCCCAGGGAACACGGGTGTCTGCAGGAGCCCAACAGGATTGATTTGCTGAGACAAGGCTTAGTGATTTCTTGTGGCGAGGGCAAGGGGAGGTTAGTGCCAGGCCCCTTGGAGCCCGGCGGATGGCGAGATGCCGGATGAATTCCGACAGATGCAACAAAGAGGGTGTAGTGCTGGGGCAGACACTGTGGGAATACGGAAAGAGCTGATGGGTCATGGAGTGGAGTCAGCAACCCTGCCGCCGCCGCCGGCTAGACTGGACTAGGAACTAGATGGCAGGGAGGACAGACTCTGCTAGCAAGCTAGGGTCTGGTGAGAGCCCCTCTTTATAACCATCACCTCCAGGTTCCCTGACACTCTTCCCTGAGGGACACTACAAGCCCAACTCAGAATCCCAGATCTTGAACATACTTAGATGAGGCTGTTCCCTTGTAATTCCAAGCACTTATTGGTGGCCTTATTCCCTAAGTCCTCCCCCCCTCCCCCAATACAATGGCATCCCCCTCTAGTGCAACTCTCTGTGTACAAACCTTGATGGAATCCTGGCATCTAGTGGCAAGGAGTTCCACCGGTTAATTATTTGCTGTGAGACTGCTTCCTCTTGTTTGTGTCCTGCGATGTGCACTTATCCCTAGGTCTTTAGCACAGCGCATTCTCATGCTCCCACCGCTAGTCTGCGGGGCCTACCCCTGCATGAGCCACTGCCTTGGCTCCCCCTTCTCGCCCACGCCACTCTGCACTGGTCCACAGTCTCTCCCTTTGCCCCCCCCCCTTCCTTGCTCCCCTGATCCTCCCACCACGGTTGCTGCTGCTACCCTAACTCCCCTAGCTGGCAGTTGACTTGGGAAGATTGGCCAAGAAGGAGTTCATGTTACTGAAGTAGGCAGGACTTTTGCCCCCCACCTCCCGAGTTCAGCCAGAGTACAGCTAGGAGTTTGGAAAACGATCCATTCCAGCCTCCCGCACCCTTGGGAGCTGCCTCGCAGTCAGAACCTCTGCATCAATGTACGAATGAATCAGCGCCCCCCCCGCCCCCAGTCACTGCTTCTTTGCCAAGAGATTTGGGAAGCTCTAGCTGCAGGCATTACACAGAAGGCGCAGCAGGTGTCCTGCTCTCCCATAAGGCCCCGGCCACGCACCCAGCATGTGAAAGCACAAAGGACAGCATGCCATTTAATGCACGTAAGGCAAGACTCTGGGAGGGGACAAAATGCCACGGGATTCCACTTCCAAGGCGTCCTAGAGGGCCGAGAGCACGTGGTTCCCGCTCTGATCTTTTAGCAAGCTGGCTGAAACGGTGCCTATGAATAGCCTGGCTTTACTGTTCCTCTGGATCTAGTAATCCAATTAAATTCGCTGCAGGAGGGCACCGTTTATTAGAGATGAGTATCTTGTGCAGCAGACGTACTGGACACAGTGTGGAAGCGTCTCAGCTGCGTGGGGGCCGGGGGAGGAGAGACTCTGGGTGGCTTGTGGAGAGGGCGTAATTACAGCTAATGCACGGCGGCAGCCTTCGGAGACTGGCCCAGGGCTGTCTTTAGGCTCTACCGGAGGAGCTGCTGGCCAGACTACTGACAGTCACGGGGCGTTAAACGGCACCGCACGGCACTGTCACCTTCCCCCGAGTGCCGTGCCTAACAAACAAGGCATGTAAACCTCTTGGCCTGGGGACCAACACAGGTTTGTGGCCCTTAGGCTGCACGGTGGCCGCCTCGATTTCAATATCTGTGCAGATTTGCACAGATGATATTTGCTGCTGGTGCGGACACCTGCTCAGAGATCCCCAATGCAATGCTTGGCTGACCTTTTGCCTTTAAAGCCTGCAAAGTCCCCCATGTCCCCCTGCCTCCTTGGTCAGGGCCAGACCTGGGAGGCTCCAGCAGTAACATGTTGCCGATTAAAGGTTGGAGCCGCCTCAAGCTCCCTCAGGTACCAGGTAACAAAAGCAGCCAGCCAAGGAGCAAGGCTTGGCCACACGGGCAAATGCATGGCAAACCGGGCTAAGAAATAACCCCCTTCCGCACTAAGTCACCATCATCCGACCAAGGATCTCATAGCGCCCGAGGGGCTAAGGCAGTGGTTTTCCCACCTTTAGCCTACGGTGCTGCGCTTTGCAAAGCCAAAGTCATTGACGGCTGGAGGTTTTCAAACAGAGACTGGGGATGTTGTCGCTGACGCATCCCGCCTCCGAGCAGGGAGTTGGGCTAGATGACCTCAAGGTCCCTTCCAACTCCAAGGGTGTTTTTAAGCGACACGACAGCCCTGCGTTCGAGCTGTGTCATGTGACACCCAGATGCCGTGGGGTGACAGCACCCGACCAATGGATGTTTGGGGGAGGGTCAGCTGACCCAGCTTGAAAACGACTATGTCTCCTTCCTGGCACCTGCAGCAGCTGGCGGGGAGAGGGAGCAGGGGGAAGGGAAGCCTTCACACGCCTGTTCTGAGCTCATGCTGGGCTCATGCCCGGGATGTGGAGCCCCCCTCAACAGACATGGTGCGCCCTTAGTCCGTACAGTGTTCTCCTTCTGCCTTGGCAGGACGCCGTGCAGGAGACCCGGAGCTCGGGAGAAGAACGTAATCAATGGCCTCATTGGTGGCCATTGATTAACACTTAACATTATTATTACGATTCTAGCAGAACAACACTGCAACTATCATACGGATTATTATTTATCTTGCTTTTTGGTAAAACGAGGGATGTAGGTTGGCTGTGATATACACTCCACTATCCTGCACCTCCCCGTCTGGGAGATGGGGCTCCGCTCACTCACTCCTGGAGAAGCGCCCCCCACCCCTGTCAGAAGGCAGCCTGCTCTGGGGCGGAGCACAGCAGCGGTTTAGCACAGAGGCTGGCCTGCTCTGTGGTTTCCCCCAGCTGTCCTGGGGGAGGTGGAGACAGACATCCAGACACAGGGGCACCAGTTTCCTTTCCCCTCCCACGCGGAGAGCAGGGACGGGAATGCCTGGGTCCCTAAGTTGTGGCACGCACCGCCCCGAGCAAGATGTGGGGGCCCAGGGGCAGCGAGTGCGTGCTCGTGCTGGGACCGGGGACACTGGCTTGGTGCCGGCTCACTGAAACTAGGCTCGCCACCTGGGCACATTTTAAAGACACACTTATGAAAAATACACATTGCAGGCCCTGCATTGGCACCTAAGGCCCTGCAACATGTATTTCTCATAAGTGTGCATTCAAACTTTGTCCAGGTGGCAATCCTACCTGGAACTAACTGTTTTTAAATGTTTTATTGTTACATTTTTGTGTGTTGTTTGCTGCCCCGAGCTGCCTTTGGGCAGGAGGGCGGGATAGAAGTTTTAAATCAACTGCTAGCGTGTGCGCTATCCCACCAGAGGATCACGCCACCCAAGTCACTGGTGCACCAGCTCATCCCCTTAACCAACAGATGGAACGAGGAAGGACTCGCAGAGCGTTCGGGGAGGACGCAACCCAGCCTGGAAGCTCCTTCTGAATGAAGGGGGCAACAATTCCCCAATATTAGGGCCTTGAGGAGCCCACTGTTGTACGTTCAGCCTGCCAGGAAGCGCTAGTGCTGTTGTGAGAATGTGGGGATCTCTCTCTCGGAAAGCATCACCGCCCAGCCCAAGATACACCTTTGGGTGCGCTGTCAAAGGAAATCAGCAATAAAGCAACCAGCTCTGGGTCCAAGAAGGGCACTTCAATAAGGCCCCCTTAGCAGCCTGTAATTAGTCATGCAATCCGATTAAGGGGCAGGATTCCTGGCACGCAGAAGGGCCGGTTCTGGGAGCAGGGGACCACTGGGAAGCAACCGGAGGAGCCCCAAGTTAGCCCAAAGCCTGGCCCAGAGGACTGGCCTTTGACGTGCCTCCTTCACAGGAATATTCCGTCAGCCTGGGGCAGGCAGCATGGAAAGCCAGAGACGAGCCCGTCAGGGGATGGTGCTAGCCTCCTGGGGGTGCGCGGCAATATTACGCAGAGCCGGACACCGACCGACTGCCTCGGCTTGCTGGTTTGGGATGCTGGGAGGGAGGCGAGGAGAGGACGGGCAGAGAGGGGGGATCATCTGTATTATTTGTCGGGGGTGAGAGAAAGGCAATTGGGCTGGTGCGACAGGGGGTAATCAATGCGGGTAGGGAACGGGTAGCACGGTGGGATTAACGCGAACCACCTGTATTTCAGTTTCATTTCTTGCAGCAAGTCGCCATGAGCCTTTTGGGGTCTCCACAAATAAGCACCACAACCTGGCTGGGGAGGGCTGTCTTCCTTCACAAGCATCAGTCAACCCCCTCGTGAAAATCCTATTGCATAAGGGCCCTGCTAATCTCCTGCTGCCTCACAGAATGACTGTTCCCACTAGAGGGCGGTGTTTCTCCTCATACTCTTAGCAACCCCCCCCCCACCCCCCAATCTGCTAAATGCCAGCAGGTCCAAGGGGAAAGCAGGAGGAGGTGGGGGGAGATATGGGGCAATAGAGGTTGCGTTCAGGTCTGGTGATGGGGGCTGTCACACGAGCAGCCCAGCTGCAGCAGCTGGTGGGGAGGGAGGGAGGAAAAGCTTGGGTTTATTTTAGCCAACACCTATTTTACTCCAAGGCTTAACCGACATTTGGGAGAGGGGATCTCGGCAGCGCTAAAAGAATCAATGCTCTTCCTTCCTTCGGTAACAGGGTGGGTGGGACCCGAGGCCACAGAACTCCACTTACCAAACCAGGGGCACGAGGGGAGCTCTGTCTGCTCCCAAAAGCGGGGGGCAGGTCTATGGGGGTTCCCTGACAACCTGAACCCCACCTTGCCCCATAGTTGCTGGGGCACCATCCCAAAGGCAGCAGCTAACGCCATCTCCTCTCTGTGTCTCTCCGAGTAGATTTTATCCCCTGCCACCTGTGGGGCTGGACTCGTCTCTTGCTTCGGAAAGCTCCCTGGGGTTTAACTCCCCTTTGCCAAACGGCCTTGGCCCCTGGCCCCGCTTGGGGAAGGCGGCAGGCAGGTCAGCGGCAGCAGGTGTCTGCGCCGCTGAGCCGTAACCCTGTTATCTAGGCACTAAGCCGAGAGGCAGCCAGGGGCTGGAGATTTCCTGCACAGCTTTACGGGGGTGGGGGGGAGGGCCCTGCCCAGGGCTGCAGAAAGAGAAAGCTGTCCGAGGAGAGAGGCACGAATGCTGGAGCCCGGGTGTAAGAGAGCCACCCTCGCAGCAGCACTAGCCTTCGCCTTTGGGGCCAAGGCGGGCCCCGCAACATGCATCTTTCATAAGTGTTCCTGAAACATTGGCAGAGGTGGCCCCCTATAGCCCAAATATTCCATGCCCTGTGAAACCGGACACACTGGGAGATGGAGACACTGCCCACTGGGACTGGCTGCAGACAGAGACAAAAAGCACAATCACTTGGCCAAGGTTGTGTCACTTAAGGGGCGGCCCTGGCTGCTGCCGAGCGGGGAATGCAGCAGGCCACACCAAGAGGCACGCGGCTGGAACGCCCAGACTCAGAAGAGATTCAGCTAGAGCAAAGACAGAGCATCTGGCCAAATTCCATCTCTTGGCCTAAGCAAAATACTATTGGGCATTGCACATCGGCAAAACCTATTCTCAATGGTGAGCCTGCGGCACGGGGGATGAGGGGCAGCGCTTTGAAACAGGGACACGGGGACTCGGCGGCGGGATTAAAGATGCCACGCTGGATCTTCGCAGCCCTTCTTGAGCGGCCTAGTTAAAGAATCCACCCAGACGGGGTTGGGCAGATCGCGCCATGGGAAATCCGGACGCTATAGTGACCCTAGCGCTCTCCTCCCTCTCCACATCCTGCAGGTGCTGCTGTTCCCGCCTGGAANGAGGCGAGGCGAGGCGAGCCCACCCCCCAGCACCAGCGGCCGCGGCGTCCCCGCAGCCGCCGGTAAGTATGACCCGATCCCTGGGAGGGGGGGGGGTTTAAAGTGGCAACGTGTGGGAAATACAGGACAAAATCGTGGAAATAAAGGACCACGGAAAAACCCTTCAAAAACCAGGCCTGTCCTGTATAAATCAGGATCAATGGTCACTCTACCAGGACTGTCGGTTTCAGCTCCCAATCGCTGTCTGCCTTCCCTGCGCTGGGCTGGGTGACAGGGGGATGCAGCCGGTCCCCACTTGCAAGCCATGCTTCCCTAGACAGAGACGGAGTTAACCCTCCTGCTATTTCTTGTTGCTCCAGCTGGGCTGCAGTGTTAGGACAAGGGTTTAGGCTGCTGCGGGGGTGACAACAGCAACTGCCCCAGAGCGAAGGGCAGATTGTCTCCCGCGAAAGCCCTGGGGGAGCGCGCCCCTTTCCTAGCCGTGCCCATACCGGGTGGGAACGCCCCGCCGAGAAAGGTAACAGAGTGACACCGACTCCAGGGGAGCGAGCTCTGGATTGACTAGGGCGTGAGATGAGAATCCAGTCCCTCCGTTTCTAGAAGCAAACGCTGTTCGCCTGGAGCAATCGATTTCGCTTCTGTCAGGTTAAAAGCAGCAGGCGGCAGGCAGCAAGCAGCAGAGCGTGACCCGAGTTACCACGCTTGCCTCTCGGAGACGTGGTGCTGCATGAGAAGTGGCATCGGGGCCCAGGGAATGCAGGCGTTTGGAGAAAACACCCTGCCCTTCTCTCTCCCTCCTGCCAATTCAAGCCCTGGGATGTTAACTCAGTTGAGTGGCAGCTACATCTGTTTAGAACCGTGGCTCGGAAGAGGAATATTAATCAAAGGCGGCCGCTCCTCGCCTCGCCCCTGCATGGGAGGAGCGGGCAAAGCACGCGGATACGAGGATCCTGAGCGTCCTCGCTGCCCTTCTTGGCACCGTTCCCAGGTCTAGGCTTTTTTTTTTTTTTGAGATGGAGTGACCAGACCTGCAAGCACTTTTCTAGGCATGGGGCATTCCATGGATTCCTACAGCGGCCTCGTCAGATTATTCCGCTTTATCTTCCGGGAGAACCGCTGGGCAATGGAAACAGTGGACTAGGGAAGGTGCAGCATTTCCTTAGGGATAACGGCCAACCTCACAAGGAGGCGGGGTGGGGCTGGGAGGAGGAACCAGGGACTTTAAAGCACTTTGAGTACTGCAACTGCTATTAGATAACTATTAGCCCGGCAAGGGCTAATGATCAATAATATTTTCAGAAACCATCTGGGCAAGCATCCGTCTGGGATGCTGTATGTAACCAGGCAGAGTGTCTGTGGTCCAAGGGCTATTTAAGAAGCAGAAGCGAGCCCGCTGAGAACGGAGTTGGCTGAGCCGTGACTGTGGGGCAGCGGCTGGGCAACACCAGCCCTGTGGGACTTGTAAAACCCCTAGAGACAAAACGGGAAGAGTGGGAGGTGATTGGCCCTTCAATGCTTGAGAGAGTGGAGGACTGGCCATGCTCACTCTGAAGTATGGACAGTCTGTAGGCAGAGAGCAGTCTGTGCCTGACCACAGACCAGAGAGGAACCCTGCTGAGCGACTGAGGAGCCTTGACCAAGGTCCTGAGCCCAGGTTGCAATGCAAGGAGAACCCAGCTACCTGGGCTGAAACAGACTCCGCAATCAACACATGCCAAGGTACCGAAGAGGGCCTCGGGACTAAGGAGTGCTGTGGTCTGCGGGAGGCCTTGGACAGTGTAGCCAGCCAGAAGCCTGTACCTGGCTGAGGATAGGTCCGAGGTCTGTTCCCAGCATTAGAATAGGCTAGCCAGAGACTGTGTTTGATGGAGATTGCATGAAGATTAATTGTGCAGAAGAATAAAGGATATTAAAAGCTGATTCTCTAAGGCAATTGACTACTTTGGACCTAATCCTGCAGGGACTTACCGAGTCCAGGCCCATGCTCTTACACCGTAGGTACAGGATATCCTGCCTCAAAGCAGGGGGGCTCGACTAGATGACCCTTGACGTCCCTGCAATTCTAGGCTCTCTAACCAATGAGAGAATTCCCTCCTGTTCCCCAAGTCTGGCCAGGCTCTCGCCCTCCCTTCCTGCATGGCAGGCACCAAGAGTTGCAGCTTGAGAACGACAGGAGGGAAATGTTCACCATGCTGCTGCCCCGGAACCGGGGTTCGGACCAGACATCCCTCCCACTTCTAGGATCCCCCGGGTTTCGCGCTCTCTGTGTTCTGCAGCACAGCACACCTGCTTCACAAGCAGCCGCCCCCCTCCTCCCCACCGGGGCGGGGAGTTATGGCTGCGGCGTTTCCAACAGACCCTCTCCCTGGATCTGGCACACGCTGCTCCTCAGAGACGCCCTCGCTACAACCAGCTGTTGGGGGCCTTGCCCGTCCAACCGTGCGGTTTACGCCTCTGAGGTTTCTTGCCAGTGCAGCGCTTTCCTGCCAAGGGAGTGGCTTTGATAACACCCGGGGGGGTAGTAAAACAGGGAAAGAATGATGGGGCCAGCACACTGGGGCCGTCAGGCCTGGCTGGAGCTCATCCAGGGCTTGCGGTCTGCCAGCAGGCTCAGGCACCGTCTCAAGCCACTGCCAGCCAGGGACCTTGATGTGTAGTTCAGAGGTGGGGGTGTTTAAGGCCCAGCCCCCAGGCACAGCTAATCTACACAACAGAGGTGGCGAATGACAAGAGGAAGGGATGGCAGAGAGGTGAGGGTCCAGGAAATGGGGCGGGCTGGGGAAAGGCAGTATTAGAAGGCGGCGAGGGGTATTTCCCCCTCCATGCCTCTGTTTCGACACCGACACAAGCCTGGGACCCCCGACTGCGACGCAGGAGGCTCATCGTGCAGGAGGACGATCTCGGCTGCAGTCGGGATGTCGTGGCCTACAGTCTGAGAGTCTCTCTGCCCCCCAAGATGGCAGTGTCCCGGAGGGAACCCTGCAGCGGGCGTGTGGCTCGGCTGGAATGGGCCCTGGTGCAATGGCCACTCCCCCCGCTGTACCAGGGAGCATGGGCCCCTGCCCCTACCATCCCTCTGCAGCTCAGGGGATAGGCTGGTTGGGGCGGGAGAGATGGGGCTTGCCCATACCCTCCTGATCGTGCATGCCAGGATGAGGCCGGGGAGAGAAAACGCATGTATGTGTACCCCCTCTCACTCTCTCTCCTGGCCTGCCTTTCCAGCAGGGACCCCGAGGATTCAGGGGCGGCAGGGAGGGAAGGATGTCCATCTGCAGCAGCTTCTGCATTTCTCTTGCACGAGGATTCAGAGCAGACCCCTCTAAGACTCTGGAGTGCTCCAGCAAGAGCTTGTGCACGCACCCCAGACGGGGCTAAGGTTGGTGCGAGTCCTGCCAGAGCCTCACTCTGATCTCGCCTTACTCTGCCCGGACAATCCTCCAACAAACCCACCGTCCCTGCTGTCCCCGCCCTACCCAGAGCCAAAGCCACCTAGTACTGGAGATGCCGCAGGGCTCTGTTTCCTGTTGACCAGGACGCGGCCTCGGCAGAGCATAGGAAGCCGAACTGAGCTGGCAGCTCCGGAGAGACAGCCCGTCTTGTATCCTGAGCTGTCACGCACAGCGTGGTGGGAGTTCTCCCAGGAACCAAGGTCAGCAGCAGGTTAGCTCCCCGAGCTGGCTGTCAGGGCCTTCACAGCCTGTCTTCCCTGGCTTTCCTTGCTCTAGAATGTGAGATGCTGACACCTTCCCCCCCATGGGATCCATATGGTTCAATCTGCCAAGGAAACATGCACGGAGCTCTTGGGATCTGGGACAGACAGGGGGCTCTTCAAGTGAAGAAGGGCAAAGGGCCAAGGAGCCCAGAGTTGTTAGGAGAAGCCAAAGCCCCGCCCCCCCAGGCCTGTTAGGTCTCCCTGGCCAGGCTGCCCTTCTGTGAACGATGTTCCAAGCAGCTCGGGGAAGAAGGCAGCAGCTGCAAAAATGCTAGAGGAGCTGGTTGTGCACCATTATATGCACCAAAATAAAAGCTGTTAGGAGCTCCTAAATATGAAGCTGTCACCTGGAAAGACTACAAATCCCAGAATGCACAGTGTCCTACCCAGCTGTGGATGGCGAGAGCCATAGTATCTGCTTGCCTGTATCTTCCGTATCCAAGGTAAAGATGGCTGCTGCTTTATATCAGCCAGCCTTCCTAATCCCGTTGCACTGAGCCCCCATCTGGGAGACTCCATGTCATTGTTCCAGCTTGGCCTCTGGCTTGCAGGGCAGCTGCCTCCCTTCTTTATACTGCCATGGCCTCCTCTGTAAAATGGGCATAAATCCCTTCCTCCCAGATAACTGTGTGCACAAGGCTCCAGAGAGGCTCAAGTTTGATCTCTTCGAGCAAAGCGGCTCTCAAACAGGCAGCATTTTCTGGGCGAGGTACCGAACAGGCCAGCCGATAAGACGTCAGGCAGAGGAGGGAAGGGTAAACGCTCACTCGGTATTAAGCCAACTGGAAACATTCTGCCCCTTTCCCCGGTTTGTTGCAGGGAACGTAGGGCCAGCCACTCATGGGAGCTTGAGGAACCTTCTTCTCAGAACCCACGCTGGCTGCTCCCTCCCATCTGATCTTCAAATCCCTCCTAAAAACCTTGCCCTCGCTCCGCACCCCAATCGATTTTTGCTTCTATGGTCTGTCCTCAAGAATCTCCTTCTTTCCCTGTAACTAAGATAAGCGCCTGCAGCTTTGCGAATCTCTCCCTATGTCCCCTCCCCCTTCGCCCATTCTAGATTGTAAGCCCCTCGGGGCAGGGAGCGGCCCCTCTCTCATCACAACTCTTCCGGCCCAGGCACATCGCTGGGGTTGCTAATAATAACAATAGTCATGAAAGAAAGACCATTTTCTATAGTTCCTCCTCCTCGGCCATGCTAACTCCACCTTCTAGTGTGCAGCCACTTCTGGGGTGGATCTCCGCAGCGGCTGCACAGCAGTGCTCTGCAGTAGAGGAAGCGCGGCGGTGGCTGCTAAGGGGGAGACACCGTGCTTGGCCCTGGGGGCTGTGTGCACATCAAGGAGGATAGCAAATCAATTGGAGGGAGTTCAAAGAAAGGGCACATAAACGTTCCAGGGGCAGAAAAGCAAGCCCTCTACCACTGAGTCCGTTTGGCTTATGGAAAGGAAGGCTGAGGAAGCCTTCAGTCACCGCTCGGTAGGGATACAGATGGGGAAAAACCATCTTTTAACGGCAGGAAGAACAAGATTCAGAAGTTGTCGGCAAATTCAGTCTCAAAATAAGCTGCAGCTTCATAAGAGCGTAGTCACATCCGTGCCTGCTTAGAGGCAGCTGCCTCCTAACCCATTTTAACCCTCTCCCCCCATGTTCACACACGCACAGGGGTTAAAGCAAGGATGCATGTCGTGGGGGCAGGGGGAAGAGCTCCCTTTCCCTGGGGCTTGCTTGCGTGTATCGTTTCGGGGGAACGTCCCTTCACATTGCCCCGTGGAGACCTCCATCACCCTCGCAAACCCCAGCATTGCCTCGGTCCTGTGTGTCCCCCCTCACCCAGACTCCCTGCCTCCCTGGCTGCTTGTTATTCCAGCACCCCCTGCTGGCAGCTCCCTGCAAGTTCCCAAGCAGGGAGATCAGGAAGGGGAGGAGCTATTTAACCTCTGGTTATCCCGTTTGTAAGAACGGAGGTGGGGGAAGGTAGCTGCTCCAAAATAACTCCTATAAACCCCCCTATTTAGCAGGCTCGTGAAAATGCACCCTTGAAGAGGGTAACTAAAGATAGGTGCATCCAGCTACAGGAAATGGTGGACTTGCTGTTGCTTGGCATCCAAGTCAAAAATTTCTAAATGATCTGCTTTTACCCCACCAGGATAAGCCTTCTGGGCCCTCAGCCATGCGGGTTGGTCATTCATTCATTCATTCATTCTCATTCATTCACATTTCTTGGGCTCCCTCTCCTGCCACAGCAGCTCAGGGCAGCGCACAACATATCTAATATATATAAAATATAAAATACAATTTTCCAATAAATAACAAAGTTAAAAACAATATAAAAACATATAACCCAAGACGGAACCAATAAAAAAAAGGTCGTCCCTCCCTCCTCCCCAGCCCCCCCCCTCCCCGTCCCCCCCCTTGCCAAACACCTGGCGGAACAGCCAGGTTTTACATTGTCTACGGAAAGAGGGGCGGTCTGGGGTCAGACCAGTCTCCGTCGGGAGGGAGTTCCACAGCTGCGGTCTCCGGACCGTCACATTGAGTGCGCTGCAGCAGTCCAGTCGTGAGGTGATGAAAGCACGGACGATGGTGGCTAGGTCCGTGTGCGAGACACATGGCTGAAGCCGCCGCACTAAGTGTAATTGGGCAAAATGCCCCCCTTGCCGCGGCTGCCACCTAGACATCCAGGCAGAGCTGTGAGTCAAGGAGCACCCCCAGATTATGGAGACTGCCGGATTTGGGTTGGTTGAAAGAGAGAGATAAAGTTGAGTCATCAGCGCACTGATGACACCGCACCCCAAACCCTCGAATGACCTCGCCCACTGGCTGCAGAGACACACTGAATGGGGGGCGGGGGGACGGGGGACAAGAGAGAACCTTGTGGGACTCCACATGGGAGATCCCGGGGAGAAGATCACCCGCCCAGCACCACATGGTGAGTTCTCCCGGCCAGGAAAGAGTGGAACCATTCGAGAACAGTCCCGCCCATCCCAGCTAGGTCCCGCGGGCGAGTCACCAACCTCTCATGGGCAACGGTATCAAATGCAGCCGAAGGATCTAACGGGATCAACAGGGTCGATCGACCCTGGCCCAACTCACGGCAGAGGTTGCCAANGCCCATCCCAGCTCGGTCCCGCGGGCGAGTCACCAACCTCTCATGGGCAACGGTATCAAATGCAGCCGAAGGATCTAACGGGATCAACAGGGTCGATCGACCCTGGCCCAACTCACGGCAGAGGTTGCCAACCAAAGCCACAAGCGCGGTCTCGCTGCCATAACCGGGATGAAAGCCAGACGGCGAGGAATCCAGAAAATGGATCTTGTTCTGATGCTTCTGAAGAGGCCGGGCCACCACCTGTTCCGTAACTTAGAGACAGGCTGATAACTGGCCAAGGAGTCAACGTCCAATGATGGGTTTCTGAGCAGAGGCCGTACCCCCACCTCTTTAAGGTAACCCGGCACTCTGCCCTCCCTAAGGGAGGCACCGATTACCTCGGCCGGCAACGGCCCCAGCATCTCCCTGCTCTCCTATGAATCCACTGCAATTCATCAACACTATTCTTAAAGCGTGATGCCCAAAACCAAATGCAATGCTCCAGGTGAGCTCTCGCCGGTGCCCAGCACGGTGGCACCGTTACCTCCTGTATCTCGGACACGATGCACCTGCTAAGGCAAAATGGCATTTGCCTTTTTTTGCCGCAGAGTTTAATTTTGTTTAGTTTCTGATCCAGTGTAACCTCCAAGTCTCTCTCAGCGGCGTTTCTGCTTAGCCTGTCATCCCACATCTTACACTCTCCAGGTCTCAGTTTCCCATCCATAAAGTGGGGATAAAAGCCCTGCCCTACATTCTGAGCTGTTCAGATGCCATGTTAATGGGGGCTACGTGACTGATGCCCAAAGCCCCTCACGGCTCGATAAGCAACTGTGTCAGAGCTGAAACTATTATCTGCATAGATCCTTATAACCGCCCGATTTCCAGTATCCGAGCTGCACTGACGACGACCGATTACCAAAGGGCAACTGCTTAGTAACCGACCATTTAACTGACGTACCGCTTGGCACCACTGACCGTGCTGCTGTTTTCCTATCCCTTCCGCAGTTACTGGCTAGCTCCATTTGCCCGTAATTCCCTTCTTGTTGACCCATGTTCATGTCTGCCATGATAATCATGAGTCTATCCCAACTTTAAAGCCCTAAACAGTCTGGTCCCACCTGTCCTACTATCTCCTGTTGAGGCGGTAGGCCGGGAGTGCCCTCTTGCAGGTTGCCCTTGTCTGCGGGACGGGGGTGCGCAGGAGGACGTTCTCGGTTGCTACCCCGGTTTTGCGGAACTCCCTTCCCAAGGAGGTTCACTTGAACCGGAGTCTCAGCTTCTTCTGGAGGCGATGCAAAACTTTTTTATTTAAAAAAGCCTTTGGCGGGCGGGGATCGGGGTTGGTTGGGTTTCTGGGTGGGATCATGGGGAGGGTGGGAGATTTGAGAGAAGAGTGGGGTTTTTATAAGCTTGAATGTTGTCATTGTTTTATTGACCGTAAGCCACCCTGAGCCTGTATGGGGGGTGGGGGGAAGATATATTGAAATAAACAAACTTGGTTTAACTTGGTTTCCCACTGGATAGCTGGTTCTAATCTGCTGGGTGCAGCTTTGCTAGGTGCAGCTAGGTCAAGATGCGCCTACGGGCGGGATGCCACGGCCAAAGTAACTTGGCTATTGGCTGGAAATGACAAAACACAGAAAAACGGCAAAGCAATTACACGGTAACGGTAAACTGATTTGGTGGTCCCCTGGCAGTGGTACTAACCGTTATTTTGGTCAGTTGAGAGTGGTGGTATACAGATACAGGATCAGTGAACGGACTATCTAAAAATGCTGGTGGTTCTCACAAGAGTTCCAGAACTGGCTACTGGGTTCAGCTCTGGTCTGTGCCCTGCTGTGCACTGTGGGATTTCTAGAGGCTACTGTCACACCAATGCTCTCTCTCTAACCCCTTCAGCCAGGGATGGGTTGATTCGACAAGCCACAGAGGAGAAACCGCATCCTACACTGGAGGAAATAAAGACGCTTCTGTTGGGCTTCTCCTCTCGGAGGATCCGTCTCTTTCTCCCGCTGGAGGTTTTCAAAGAGAGGCTGGCCTGCTAGCCCTCTGCCGGGGATGGCGTAGCTATCGCTATCCTGCATCCAAGCAGGGGGTTGGAGAAAATGACCCTCGAGGTCCCTTCCAGCACTAGGATTCTATCCCAGAATGCGTTCCAATCAAAACTGATCCCACCTTTTGATTCAGGGTGCAGGAGGGGGGCTGTGCACTCTCTTTTAAGGATGGGGAGACTGAGGCACAGAGGCTGTGGCTTTAGGCACGTCACCTGCCACAAGCCCCAGCCGCCAGCCCCTGCTTTCGAAGGACCCAGTGTGATCTCTAGTCAGAGCATGTTACATAAGCGGCGCTCGCTTCCCTGCCACCCACCCAAAGCCGTCGCTCCTGTGCCCGCCCACAGCCGTGACGGCGTTTCGAAAAGGAGTCTGTGCCCGAGATGGCAGCGGCTCAGAAAACGGGAGTCTGTTGCTGCAGCGGAACAGTGTAATGCGTTGAAGCGCAGCTGCATTCGGCTTTTGCGTTCTAAGCCCAGGGAAAGTGATTACCAGCCAAGAGCTCAACGCCTCCATTGAAAGGGGATTAATTCTGTGTTCCTGCGGTACACATCTGCAGGGCAAGGCGGACTTTAATTAAAGGAGACAGGCTTCTGAGTGCCAGGAGCTAGAACAGTCACCCCCCTAAGCTCCTTGTCCTAAGCCAGCGCCCGCTGCTAAACAATTGATTATTATGATCACCAAGCATTTCTATAGAACCAGCAATGTACCTGGCGCTTTACAAAGTAATGGAATAGACACAGCCCCTGCACTAGGGATTACAATCTGAGATATATGGGGCGTGGGGGGGGGGGGGGGGGG